>OZ020305.1:36292600-36649943 GCA_963971305.1 Arcuatula senhousia
CTGTTATAGCAACATGCTGCTTATTCTGTACGTAGGGCTTGAAATAATTCGATTTATTTTTGTCCATTTGATTCGGCTTCTGTCGGGGACTATTGTGACTGGGCCTCTGTCTATCTTGCAAAGGGTTACCAGTTTTTTCATACAAGTTCTTGTTATATGGTTTTTGGTTGTATCTTTTGTTAAAGTCTTGTGATTCACGATTCTGTTTTTGATAAAAGTCATTTGATTCGGATTGGTTTTCAAAATTTCCAAGATTTCCAGAAACTCTGCTTGGGTAATCTGTCCTGTTAAACCCATAATCTCTGGTTGGAGGGGTGCCTAGAAAAGAAATAAAAACAAAAACATGCATTGTACATTTACTTAACACATTCCATATTTGTGAAATTTTCTAAAAACAATGGTAAAATTTCAGAACGGATTTCAGGTTTGCCACTATTTTATTGTCACAGTATTCAAAGGGTTTTCAGGATTTTTCAAGGGCATTTTGGTCAATTTCAAGGATTAATTATGCGACAAAATTTCTGTTCCCAGTGAACCAATAGTGCATTTGCCAATTGTTGCTCACTTTGATTATTTTGGGAACTTAGTCATATTTTACCGGATATTACTGTTATCGTCGGTAACCAGCCACCGGAAAAGGAATAGAACATCGCTTGCTCTCAATGCAATTCCAATATTTTGAATACACTAATCAAAGCATATTTGAATGATTTTGATATCGTATTATGAAATGATGTGGTAGATATTATTAGAATATGGTGTCAAAAACATTTAAATCTCTGTAAGTTGTTTTAATTTTTCACGTGAATTATCCTAGACGTACACGATAAAATCCGAGGCTTGTCCTACTTCTATCCATTTGGAAACCAACGGGATTTTTCATAACAGTATTGTAAACGGTAAAATTAAATCGACCACGGAATAAAAATCCAATATTAATTGGCAAATGGTCTATTCAATCACACCTTTTGGTTGTCAAACAATCAAATTCAAGATGTTTTCAGATTTTTTTTAATTTGTCAAAATTTAAGGCGTTTTCCAGGACCTTGAAAACCGAAATTCAAGGGTTTTTCCAGGCTTCAAGGAAATGTGACAACCCTTTAACATTTTGGTTTGGTTTGGATTCATAATGCATTATATTGCTTTACTGGGGCCGATTGTAAAAAGTCAACAGCAACATCTGATCATGACGGTTGCTGGCTGTCTTCCATTGTGGATTTTTAAAATCCCACTATTTATATAGGACGTGTCACACTTATTCCACGTCAATTTAATTTCTTTATTAACTTTTGAAAATACAGGTTTCAGTCAAAGGACCGACAGAGAATGTGGAATAGTTCACTGTGCAATTTATAAGATAAAAATATATTTATGGTAAGGGCTGTTCCATAATTTAACATGGGGGGACAGGAGGAACTTCTATAACATATAAGGTAGGTGTTGGGTGTTTGAGAAAGATTTTGTTAAGAAACAATGATTAAAAATTAATTATTATTAGATGGGTGGTGGGGTAAAAAAAGAGTGCCTCCTGACACCCCCCCCCCACATTTAATTCTGGAACAACCCTTAACACTTTTTAATCAGTAATCTTTACGATAAAACCCCTTAAGTAAACCATAACTTCTGACTAAAATTCAAAATAGTAATCAACGCATGGTACTTATCCAATAAATACACCTTTCACCCAAAAACACTATTGTAAATACCTTGGTCTTCAAACTGATTAGCTAAACTTCTTCTTGGAGTTCCTGATATTGTACCATCTCTGTTCTGGAATAAAAGATTAAAAATCTATGATTAATAAAATTCTAAATATTTTAATGATTTCATTTGCATAACATTTTAATATGGTACGTTATCACTGGTTAAAATATTAGATCTGTATCCCTTAAAGTTTAAGTACCAGTTTTTATAAGAATCATGCAAAGAGCGATTCATGGGTGGAAAGCCTACACTAATTTATTTTTGGTGTGTTACTCCTACTAGCACCCTGCTTTGATGTTTGAGCTCTTTTTCCAAACTAGCCCTGGTCCTTAGAGAAAAAAAAATATAGAATGCATTGGAAAAATGTAAGAAAGGGAGATAACTCTTAAAATTGTCAATAATTTCAATAAAAACCATTGTAACAAAATGGCAAGATTTCTCCCAGGACCAGGCAGTTATGAACAAATTGTTATTTATTTCTTATTTTATATACTTTGAACCATCTTTCGTTAAAAATAAACCACTACAGCCTTTTTATCGATGAATTACTTTTCTTCAATTTTGCATGATTATTAGGTGGACTACTACTTAAAGTGTTCACAAATAACCAATTTTCAAAATTTCATATAATTTTCTACACAAATTTCTTAGTTTTGACCCCAAAATAATTAACCTTCTTTGAAATTGTTATATGCACATCACATATGCTATATACTGCCTGTACAAAATTGCCAGAGCTGCCAATTTTTGAAATTATGAAATCAGGTTTTTAATAATTATTCCTGTAATGTTTCCTTTTATATTCATTATATAATAAAGACCAAAAAATTGGGAAAACCCATGAAAATTGGGAAAGTTGGCAGCCCTGAATTGCAGACCTGTACTATAGATAATATTTTAGTTTTCACACTAAATTGTTGACAGGTGGAAAGACAAGACGAATGGACAAAGTAAAAACTAAAAAGCTTCTGCATTATGAATGCTGGGCCCTAATTATCAATGACTGCCCAACGTTTGTTGGCAATGTTAACAAATTTGTCCATTGTTTCACCGTTCAAAGGTCTGGTAAATACTTGAATAAGAAATCTATACTGTCAACTTCTTATGGTAAACTATTTTTTCAAATGCATAAGATATCAAACTGGCAAACATGGCAAAGAATTAAAAAAAAATTCCAAAAGAAAGTTCGCAAACTGAATTTCAAGGTCAAGGTCAAAAGATGACTATGAACTGTAACGGTTCAGCACTAATGAATAAGCATACCAAGTTTCATTAACCTATTTTTTATAATTCAAGAGATATGAAGGTTGTCATAAAACTTTAACATTGCTAAAGTAATGGATTGAAAACTATCACAGTCACTTAACTGGAAAATCAAAATCAACACAGGGTTAAAACATGGAGATCCAACTGATAAGCAGACCAAGTTTCATTAACCCGGAACAGAAGTTCTTGAGATAAGAAGTTGCTCATAAAACTTTGACAGTTAACATCACCATTAATAAAGTCGTATAAATAGACTTAGACAACCATGGTCTAACAAACACCTTTAAAGAATATACCGATATTTTAACTTTTAAACACTTGTTTAAACAAACCAATATTTTGTGTTGTTTCTGTTGCACAGGAGATCCATGTGACCTAGACTTATAGTAAGCCTCTTTCCTGGGCGATACTGATCTTGTCCTATCCTGTCCTTCTTTCAAATGAAGTAAATCTTGATACTCCTGTTGACACTGCTGTGCAAAGTACTGCTGAATTTTCTGTTTTCTACTATCCCGATTATCTCGGTTTTTCATCTGTTTTTGTTGCCCTGCTGTGGGATCTGAATCACTGTCTTGAGGGAACTGTTTATTTCTGATCCACTTTCTGATGTTTCTAAAGAGAAAGAAGAAAGATTTAAATTAATGATCACATTTTGATATTTAATTTGATAAGAAAAAAGTAATTTAGCAGATGTCTAAAAAACATTTAATCTACTTATGCTGTACAACTCCATGTATATTTCTACCAGTTACCACTCATCAGCAGCAGTAGAACCAAAACAATAATGAATACTGTGACCAAGCTCACCAAATGGTACCACAGGCTTAATCCTGACAAAAATCTAAATTCCAATTATCTCCCCTGAATGTTATCCAACAACAGTCAAAATTGTCCATGTACGTATACATATGATGTACTTCTTTCATGTAAAGTTTATTAAAATCCATCCAGCAGTTCAATAGGTGTTGTCCTTACAAGTTATGTGAACAGACAGACAGGGTGATACCTATGTAACCCTCCAAACTTTATACATGTATAAGGGAGTATCAATAAAGGTAAAAAAACATCAAGTCTTTGAAAAGAAGTACATGTACATCAAAATATTAAGCTTGAAGCAAAAGTCAGCACCAAAGATATCAACTTTACAAGAAGAGAAACCTTGTATTTTTAATGTTTTTTAAACAATATTTCTTATTCAAATTAAGTCCCTGTGAACTTTGTTTCAACCTTAAAGTTATGAAAGAATTCATCACCCCTCAAATAATGTAAATAATGTTCTTTAAGAATATGCTAGTCTTACTTGACAAATGGAATGACCATGAAGAAGTTATTTGGTGTCATATTCAATATTTTGGGTGTGGCATCTCTTTTGTGTGCTGGCAGAGCTTCTACAGGAAACCATTGTAAACTCTGTAATGAAAAAATGTAAACTTTCTTGATTAAAATACCAATTTTTATGTATTATAACTGGAAGTCCAAGATGTTATTAATCCATTATATATTTCATTTTTATGTCCCATCTATGAAAGTAGGGGTGCATATAGTGTTCGGGTCTGTTTGTCCGTCCCAATTGTCTGTCCGAAATGTTGCAAGCTGTGTTTTGAACATTTCCTTGTGTTTTTTTTTATCAGTATTCACTGTTCATGCCATATGTACATGTACATGCTATATAAGTGTATTCTGACAAAAATAATGTCCTATGATCAGATTGAGTAGGTAACAAAGTAAACATTTGTGGTTTTGTTTTGTTGGCTTCAGATTAACAGTGTTCAGTCTTAGAAGATACTGTAATTGTTGAAATTTTCAAGTTCTTTTTTAAAGGTATCATTTCAAGAGGGGAATTAATTTGTTTTTTTATTGTGTGGTTTTTTTTTCTCAAGAATTTAGGTTCTATTCTAAAAAAAAAAACAATATGCCATGAAAAATGAAAATAACCCCATAGGGAAATTTTAAAACTTACATGTACATTTACTAGAAATGAAAGTTCTGATTCAACCATTTATTATCTTTTAATAGCAAGCACAGCTTTTGAAGTGCCCACGAGAGAGAGGACCTCTATGGCAAGTTCCAGTGAAAAATTTGCCTAATGTATGTAATGCTGATATGGATTTTTTTGTGTATGGATTTGCTTCTCATAGTTACAGGTGCGGCATAAATATTATTAATATCACTTCTAAAAATATATTTTGTTTTAAAACATGGAAGAAAGAGTGCAATATTAGTGGGGCAGATATCTACAAGCAACATTGTTTATTTGGGCTTTTCATTTATTTTCGTACATAGCATATCAATGAAGTAAATATTGTCAACGTCCTTAATAAAAATATTTGGAGCAAAATATCATGTGCACATAGGTGCCATTATCAGAATCAAATACAAAATTCATGGCATTATTTGCTAAAACTAATTTTGGAGTATTTGAAAGAATATGCTTTATGTTGATCAAGCTTAAACATTTCTTCCTCTTTTTTTCCTTTCAAATGAAACAAATTGAATAATTATGCTGTGCTCTCATCTAGGTAATGCCTACATCATCCTAAATCATATTAGTGTATTCCTGTTTTTAAGATTTATCATACTTTTGTGAAATAAGTTATGCCTTAAAATCTTTTAAGCTATGAAGCAGCACTGTATTAACATGATTTTAAATACCAGGTTTTAACCAAATCCATATGATTAAGATAACTCATTTTTGAAATATGAATCCTCTTGAATAATAACCTTTATTTCTTTTCTGGTCTTTGGTTTGAATTTAGTATCAAGGGGAACCCCTGGTACTATATATAGCCTTGTTAGTTGGTCGTTGAAGTGATTTTCCAAATATTCATTCTTGTCTATCAAGTCATTGATGTCAAACCCTGTTTCTTCTAAAACCTGTCAAAAAAATAAGAGATAAAATTATGCATTTTTATCCATTATATATAATACCAGTTTGTACACAGTTTTAATCGTGTCGTATTTTTCATTTTTTTGTATCTGATATATTTGTATTTGTATTAATATTGTTAACTTATAAAATATTTCTACATAAAATGATGTATGTCCTGGTCATATGTAACTGTAAAATTTTGTGATTTTAACATTATTACACAGTAATATAGTTTATTCTGAAAGCAATGAGAATCTGAATAAGTTTGTTTGTCTGATTTAAGCTTCAAAATTATCTTTTTAGCTTTATTCTATTCACAGGAAATTTTGATAACATTAATACATAATATAATTAGAAATTAATGTTTAAATAAGTGTTAATCGAGCTTCGATTATCATTTTAACGTTTAAGTTAAACATTTAACATCACATAAATGAACAGAAAAATTAATGTCAATAAGTTTAGGGCTTTTCCAGAAAAAAAAAGTACAGGGGGGTTGGATCTCACCTTCCAATTTAGGGTACCACCGCCAGAATTTTAATAATTTTTAAAAATCTCTTAAGAAACAAGATTAACCCACTACCAAGGAAATAAAAATTGAGGCGAGTTCTGACCCCCTTAGACATTTTTCCCTGGAAAAGCCTTTAGCGTTAATGTGACATCTGGTGGACTTTCTACATAGAATTTCAACAAGTCCTGAATATTTCTCTTTCAAAAGGTTATTTGAAACCCTGTCATTCATGATATGGTGGAGCTACAAAGTGGTCCCATTACCTGTATTATTATAGGGCAAATTTGTTCTCTTTTTTTAATCTAGCACTAAGAACACAAGCTGGGTTTCTGCTGGTGTGTGTCATTTGCCTATTTTGCAAAAGTGTTATTATTAGGGTGTTATGGTGATAAAATATTTATTTTGTCACCAAAAAATTGGTGTGATAATACTATTCATTTCAAATCACTGCAATTTTCATTTCAGCTATTTTCTGTTTTTTTGGTTGGCTCAAAATAATCAACCCCCAGAGAAAATTGGCATAAGAATTTGGAGTTTTATCATAAGAACTAACATGTATAGTTTCAATTTTTCTATTGATGTTCATTTAGATTTGCTGGACATGCACATGATGCAAGTACAAGCCTTTAACTTTCTTTATAGCCTTATTTTTTAATACTACCTGTACATACAAATTACCTCTCTAATGGCACAATCATATGTCTGTTCATTCTCATTCACTTTGCCTTTGGGAAAACCCCAACTTGACTTGGTCCAGAATCCCTGCACCAACAAAAGCTGAAATGAAAAACATAAATATGTTAAAAGTTTTTAAAAATTATATACGTTAGCATCATAAGCATGTTCTTAACATTAATCCAAATCAAGTGTCTGCATGTTCTGTACTTATTTAAGTCTTTTGTTCTGGATTGTCAATTTTCACAGGCAATCATAAATCTTCTGACATGTCTGATTTCAGGAGGGCAGAGGTGAAAAAATATGCGTGTCAGAACATAAATAAGTATAAGTAAACAAGTAATGTCTATTTGACTGGTTAATATAATTTTTGAAATTAGCACTCACACATAGGCAAATAGCCCATGAAATTTGGTGTGGGACCCTTTTATCCTTTTATCCTTAATAATACTTAAATTTAGCGGTGTACTACCAAGACAAAGGAGTAAAGTCACGAAGGCCTCAAATTGGTAGATATTTTTACTAATTTTCAAGCTATGTCAACTATAACTGAACTTTTCATAATGTAAGTTTAACAAAATATTTACATCACTGGTCTAGCCATGACATTTCAAACGCACCATAAATTGTAAAATTCTTCATTTATCCCACATTTTCACTGTTATCTCGCCATATTTTGTAAAAATTAGTATTGGCCGCATTTGTTGACCATGGTAATTTTTTAAAAATCAATTTTTTACATAAAAATACACATCTCTATCACAAAATAATTTTGGTCAATGAATGCAGCCATTTTCATATTCACTGATTTATACATGGAAATCAAAGGAACATGTCAAATGTCAAGATTTTTTACAAAATAGACTGATTTTTAGCTCACAGCTCCCTTTTTTGTAGAAAAGTTAAACCAAAAGATATTGCAATTTATAAAATATGGAGTGTAATGAACATCAAACAAGCAATTACAAGCAAGTATATCAAAGCTAAAATTTAGGGCCAATTTGGGGGCTTCTTGGTGCTACTCCTATCTTTAGTTAAAACCCTGCAGCATTACATATTAAGATGAAAAGGTGTTATTGAAAATATTCTTTTTCAAATGGCTGTGTGCACTACTTTTTCCTGCTAATTGCTCTGAAAACTTGAATATTTTACATTCATCAAAAACATGCAACAGTTTGTTGCTATTGCTAGGAGACTTGTATTACATGTAAAAAGATGTTTCCACTTACATGCTTATGTTTTTTAACTAGTATTAAACCAATCAAATCAAAATAAGATCTTAACATGCTTAAGTTCAGTTTTTTTTTCTATTATTTGATGATTACAGCCAAAGAACATGAAGAATAGAAAGAAAAAAATCCAAACTTAATATCAAAGGAGTAGGTTCACTAATACCCAAAATCGGTCCAAAATTTCAACTTAGAGCATGTAGAGTAAACTTCTTTAAATAAGTGGGAAATATGTTTTAAAACCTTGTATTTTTTAGGAAAGCAAAAAACTAGCTGTGAAATATTCTACAGATAGGAGAAAATTGGGCTAAAAATCATATGATTTCATGAAGTATTTAGATTTTTGACAATTTCAGGGCATTTTTGGTGATAAATCACTTAATTAAACATAGAGCACACACAAGGACAAATACAATTTTGTGAAGATATGCATATTTTTGCCTGACAAATAGATAGGGACAGAATTAAAGTTGTCGACGAATGTACTCTATACTAATTTAAAGAAAAAACACTTACAAATCCTCAACATTGAAGCTTATATTGTTTTTTTCTGAGTTTTCAGCGAGTTTATGACGTCATAATATCAAGCATGTTCCTGTCACCATGTGAAATAAATTAAATATGTCAAGTTGGGTTATCTAATGACTGAATTACATCAAATCCATTGAGATAGTACAAATTCGAAAATTTGGTAAAAATATGGGGCCAATTTCAGTACTTACTGAACATACTCCTTTCAATTAGATTGGTATTTACTGTAACTTACAATTGTATTTCTGTATCAACTTACATGCTTCATATCAGTGTCCAGAATAATAGCTCCATAAGTTGGTACAGACATTTTGTAGGATTTCCAGTTGGCTAATATCTTGTCCACTTCTCCAGCATGTACACTCAGAAATGGACAATGTCTGAACAGTGAGTAGTTAAGGTAAACTATGTAACTTTAATGGATGACTTAAATAACTTTCCATCAAATCAAAATTTGTGTGCAGAGAAATAAAATATGTTGACAAACTGTCCCTAAAATGTTGAAACGATTCATGTATGATCAATTTCATTTTCAAAAATTACAAATATAAATAAAGGTAATAACAATGCTACCAAACCTGAATGGTCAATCTCAAACCTCCAAGAGAAAGAGAGAAAAGACAAAACAAGGAATATAAACCATAGAAATTGAAGATTGCAATGGTCTTGACGCATATTGGTACAGACACTTCAAAAGAAATGTTGGGTTAAACCAAGTATTTTTGCGTACAACCCTCCCTTTTCAATACTGCCTTTTTTGGTCATGTTGGTTGAGAAATGGACTTTCATTTGCACATGTATAAAAGCTAGTGTTATCTTCGCTATTATATGTATTACTCTATTTTTGTTTGTGGATTTGCTGTTGTTTGATGTTATATGTATTAAAAAAATCTGTTAATCATGTTAATTTTTTCTTTCAATTATGCCTATTTCATGTACTTGAACACCTTTTAACATCTTCGAATTTGTATATATAATGAAGATTAAATCGTTTAATGTCAGGAATCCTTGTCAAAGCTTTTGTTTGTCCCTCTATCTGGTTCTTGTTCTATGTTCAGATGTTCAGAAATGGGTCATTGATAATTTAGGGATTGGTATTGTATTTTTAGTCTTTGGCCAATGCAAGACAGTGAGCAGAGACCTCTGGTCATGTTGAAGACTGCTGCCATTTCTTTATGTTGGTTGTGTTGGGCACACTTATTCCACATTTCTTTATCATATATTTAACTCTTTAAATGTAAGTTTTATGACTGCTCTTTGTCAAAAAGGATATCTTGGGCTGAAAAATCCTTTATACCACATGTTTTCAGTTCAGCTTTCTCTGCACAATAAAAATCCAGGTAGAACCAATGAGCAAGCTCTATTTGGAAGAATATCCTGATCAGGTCTTGTCTCTCTTCTTCAGGAATGTTGATGATAAATCGACTGAAAAGATACAAAATAAACCATCAATAAGTATTGTATCAAAAATACATATTTAAAGAATGTTAATTCAATGTTTTGAGCTTTTTCAACTATGCTAGTAATACAATTCAGTCTTATTCTATATACCTGAACTAATAACGATTATTAAATTTTGGTTAAGCATGATTTCTAATGAGACAAATAACATGATTTATATACCCATAGTCCAAGACACTGTTTGCACAAGTGAAAAGCAGATCATGCTGCTTTGAATAACTGAGAAAGGCATTGGCCTAAAAAGCTCATGTAGATCTATACAAAATTGAATCCATTCAATTAGGATTAATGGGACGATGTGATATTATTGTATTTCCTGCCATTTTCTGCATGTAGACTTTTTGAAAACTTCTGAAAAATCTGAATAAATGACCAAACAATTTTTTCAATTATATTTTTTGTCTTGTTCAATTTGGCAGACTTTTTAGATTATTAGAGAGCTATAACTACATGTATGCTAGCATACAATTTGTAGAAACCAAGAGGATGCTAGATTTGATATCTGTCCAAGAACGTGTTTGGGTACTAAACAGCCTTAAATATTGTTGATCTGGATGTTCCTGTTTAAAAGCTACCAGCATTTGATCAATATACATGTACACTTAGAAAACAACAAATGTACAATGTCAAATGCATGTGTAAATGTGAGTAGACTGAAACTGTTCAATATTTTTTTTATTTCAACAAATATGACAAATACAACCAGGAAAGAGAAAGAATGCAACATCAATTGTATATCAAAATGAAAACATTGGAATTTGCTCTTAGAATGAAACATGCAGCTCTGTGTGGTTATCAGTTTATTGAAGGCACAAGGACATTTAAATTGTGAAACCAACACCATTTACATGATTTTTCTAGCTTTTTTCATTTTAATTTGTTCTTGACAGCACCCTAATACATGTTTGTAACAAGTGAAAGTCATGAAAGTACACCTGTGTAAATTAACTCCAAACACACAATCAATATAACAGTATATAATACAGGCTGTATGAGATACAGGCTGTATGAGACAGGTTCAACCTTACGGGTCATATGTGTGTTTAATGACTTCTTAAATTTCAATGAAAAACTTTAAAAAAATGAAAAAGACACTGAAAGTTCGGGAAAACTAGCGTCCTAAACCAGACGTTGAAGGAAAATTCAACTGGAAGTACTACAAATATATTGACATTTCTACCACTTATTGAAGATTGATCTACATGTAGTTAAGATGTTAGCTTCAGTGATATTTTTTTTGATTGGTCTCCTCTTGTTGAGATGTTACATGTACATTGTAGCTCAGGTATCTGGTGATCTGGTGGCCTTATAGAACATGTAGAAAATCAGTTTAGTCTGAAGTGAGGATGGTACCTGGGTAATCCCAGCATGAAAACATGTGCTTAAAAAATGCTGAAAACAAGGCACAAGTTATAACAAGACCAATCATTGGTCTTGTTATTACTCGGCAATCGATGTCTGGCCCTGCGTCGCATGGCAAAACGTAGTACACTGTTCGTTCTAGGCCCAATATGGACAGTAAATAGTTTTTGTACACCATGACACTTGCATCCTATGGTGGACTGACAAAGCATATTTTTCACATGCAACCCAATTTATAGACTGACAATGAATACATGTATTTAAGATCCTTATATCTAACATGTCTAACAAGAAAAAAAACAAAAAAAACACACACAAAACCAAACAAAAAATTGATTTTTCAATTTCCCCCTTTTTGACCCTTAATTGCTTAACAGAAAAGGAAGGGTCAAGAAGAAATTTATCCTCCATTTTGTATCAAATATATGACAAAAATTAACTTACAAATTTTTTTTTCAAAATCGGACCTTTTATAAAAGTTGGATTTTTGCCCCCTAATTTCTGAACAAAAAAGGGGAGACCTAAAAAAAAAAATCATGCAAATCAATTACTTAATGGTAATGAACATAATTGTAAAATAAAAAAATCAATCAGTCGACCAGAACTTAAGCTATTGTGGAAAACTAGTAAAAGTGTCATTTTTAGCCCCTTTTTGGCCCCTAATTTCAAAACGAAAAAAGAAGGGACACCTAAAATCACCCCATCCTTCTTTTTTTTGTAAGTAACATTACTGTAAAGTTTCATAGCATTTGGTCAACCAAAACAAAAGTTATTGTGGGAATAATGGAAAAAGTCGCTTTTTTGGCCCCTTTAGCATGTTTAGGGCCCCTAATTTCTAAATGGAATGATCCCAAAAGGGGAGGTGCCCATCTTCAATATATATGTAATCACTGTGTAAAATTTCAGAAAGATCAAATGTTTGGTTTTTGAGATTTAGATTACACAAGACAGGCACCCCTTAATGTGACGGACGGACGGAGTGACCCGACTCCAAGACCTGCTTTTGCCTTCGGCAACGCAGGTAAAAATCGCAAATCATGAAACACAGAAAAATAGAATTGATTAATTGTGAAATTAAATAAATTCTAGCAATTTTCGAAAAAGATTTTGAGAATTTAACAGGTTGGAGCAAAAGCCTGAAAACAGGTATAATACCCGATTTCATGGATAGCAGACTTTCTAATGGATTTACATGATTTAAAGCTTATTTGATTAATAAAACACTTTCTTTTTTATCACAATGCATTTAAAAGTGCACAATAAAACCAGTCTTAAATTAATGAAAATAATCTAAATTCAAATTTATACTTTGATTCCTTTTATCATTTCCCTTTGTGTAAATTGACCCATTGGACCTTCAATTTGTTTTCAAAGAACTTGACATCATTCCTGTTAACTTGGTCACATGCCAATTATATCATCAACTGGGAGTGAAATGTGCTCAAGTCACTCCTGGTTGCACTCATGTTAACCATTCAATTAAAGGTCAGGTAATATAATAGAAAAAGCTTTGTCACTGCAGAGGCATTTAACAAGACATCATTTTGATTTGAAAGATGCTAAAATCTATAGCAATAATCATGATAATACGCTCCCTTTTGGGAGTGTTAATGGTAGAAATGTCAATATTATAGTTGTACTATGAGCTGAATTTTCCTTCAACGTCCGGTTTAGCAGGCGCTTGTTTTCCCGAACTTTCTGTGTCTTATTAACGTTTTTATCTTTGAAAATTTTAGACATCATTAAACGCTCACAAAACCCACAAGAAAAGCTAGTTTGTTTATATTTTCGGACCAAAAAATAATTAAACTAATTAAAACTTCGGGAGCGTAACAGGTTTTACATGCCTCACAGGGTTTCCTTTGGGTGTATTTTTCTTAAGGCCATCCCTTGGGCCAAATGCATATTTTTTGGGCCAACATAAATGACATTGGGCCAATATTTTTTTTTGAGTTATGGCCGGAAATCATTATTAATATTATATTTTCAGTACAAAGGAAAGTACACAGATTACAACAGTACTATTATGTTCAATAATATATATTTAAACATTTGTTGAATTGATCATAGTTAATCATATTGAGATTTAACAAACTGTCATAATGTTTTTTTTTAATGTACTACAGATCTTTCTAGAATTTTTTGTTTTTGTTATAACATGTATAATGGGCAAAAAAATAATATAAAAAAAAAAACTTGTTTTAACAAAATAAATTAATCATTGGAACTCCACTAAACCACAGTACTCCGCTGTTATGGAGGTGCTCCTATCAAAAGGAGGGTATTACAGAGGAGACAGAGATCGTAAATATGTAAACAAAGTTCTTTCATCTGCTCTCAATTTGATGCATGAAAAAGGATGTGTTTGGATTACAGGATGTTCTTAATAAAATAATTTCATGAAGGTAAATCCTTTCATCTATGTTTACTTCCAGTTTTTCTGATATTTACGCAAGAATATTTATCATTTGGTCAACATGGTCAGAGCACGTGAATTGCCAAAAATCAGCTGATATAAAAATAAACTTACTCCTGATTGGTCAATTATATTGCATTCATGATTGATTTCTATCAATTAATCCAAATCAATCAGCGATGGTCAAGCACCCCTTACACAATTGACAGTTAATTAACGGTGTTAGCTTGGGTCATAAATCAATAAATAGGGCTTCATAGTGAAATTTGTTGTTA
Source organism: Arcuatula senhousia (assembly GCA_963971305.1). Lineage (NCBI taxonomy): Eukaryota > Metazoa > Mollusca > Bivalvia > Mytilida > Mytilidae > Arcuatula > Arcuatula senhousia. The sequence continues at coordinate 36,306,900 of OZ020305.1, forward strand.
GTTTGAATGACACGAAAATGACATTGTTGATCATAATACGGAACCAACATTTTGGGCCACTTTGTTGGGCCAAAATTATATTCTTTGGGCCAGAACTGAAAAAATAGGGCCAATGGCCCAAGTGGCCCACGCCAGCGGAAACCCTGATGCCTCATATTATCATTTCTTCTGAATAATATATATTTAGAGAATGCCTTCATTTTGTTGAAGTCAGAAAAATTGATTTAAAGTTTGCTTCCCCTGATTTCAGGGATCACAGTATACCTGATTTCAAGGACTATCCCTGAAATCGGGTATTAAACCCGTTTTCAGGCATTTGCTCCAACCTGATATAAACCAATTTCAATGCGTTCCAGATTTTGTAGCAAAAAAGATGATCAGCCACACAAAATGAGTTGCCCAACACAAAACACGAGGCTAAAATACAGACAAAAAGGAGCAGGTACGACCTTGTCAACATGAAAACACAAAAATAAAAATCACGAAATCACAGAAAATAAAAACCTTAAAAACGTTGCACGAAAATTACCCTTTACCACCCCTTGAGTAAGTTTCATGTGTACATAACAAAAAAACAGATATTGTTTGGTTTTACAAGTAATTAGAGTACTCTAATTCCTTGGATTTTCTTTTTAATTTCATGTTTTTTTTTCTTATTTTTCTCTAAAACTTCTATGTGAAAAGCATATTTAAAGAATTTCAAGTTAACAGCTTATTTGAACCTGCACAAATCATTAAGAACATATTCCGGAATCTGATAAGATGAAAAATTTTGATTTTGATTCTGATTCTCCATTCTCAGTTCAAAAATTCAAACCGGAAGTAAATACATTTTTCACTATTTGACAACGATAAAGTGTTCATTAATAAATATTTAAAATAGAAAAAAATGAGGTTTTTTTGTTATTTTACTCAGCAATTTGAGATATTTGATTTAAATTTAAGGGAAACTAAATATTTTTGAGTTGCAATAATCACAGTGTTAGTTCAATTCGCATGTATTTATTGACTAAAATTAATCAGAAATAAACACTTCATTGTCGTAAGTTGTAAACAAAACCATGTGAAAAATGAGTCTAAGATTTCTGTCAAAAAATATTCAATTTCTCACTTTGTCAGTTCTAAAACGATCAAAAATCTTAAAGACCAACCAGAGATATTTAAGAGGAAGAGGTGGAGCGCAACCTCAAGCAGGAAGACGGATCCTATCTTCCTCAGAATTTAGAGATCAACTGGATGTCGAAGAGGATGATGGTGACATTGATTTGACAGAATACACTGTCAATGAAAAAGTAAACCAAATAGAAGATTTCATAGCAAATGTTGATCTAAAGAATCCATCAACACGCAGCGAGTTGGAAAGGTAAAAAGCTATTAATGATACCATATATATGAATATATACATGTACATGTACACAGCAGACCTGTCAAGTGTCACGCAACTCATGTGAGACTCAGACATCTAGTCAGCAATTTGGCGGCAAATTTCTTTGCTTTTTAATTTTTTCCTTTGATCTTTCAATTTTTCCTCGAATCTCAGGCATGCAGCTCTTAAAAACTTGACAGCCCTGACACACAGTCAGGGGCATTACTTAAATCAGTGATTTTTGAATCACTTATTCAAGTAGCATTTCAAAATGCTAAAGATATTTCCAAAAATCTAAATTTACAAATGAACAGTTTAAGAAAATTTATATTAATTAATAAATATTGAAAAAATATTTAATAAGCTTCTTTAAAATTACAAAATTATAGATTTTGCTGCCACCTGTTATCAGTATTTCCCCAAAATATGTGATTTTCTGATAAAAGAAAGACCAAATGTAACAACCCATTACTTCACTTTCTGAATTTTCCCAGCTGTGGCAATAATTTTCTAATTAACTTCAATATCTTGGGTTTCTGATTATGTAATTAATTACCCATGTTCGCGATCAAAATCTTCATGTTCGCGATGCCTGAAGATAGCAGGGGTTACCTAACAAAATGTTGCTTAAAAAGGTGATTTTTTTAAGGTAAAAATTAATATGATACTTAAACAAGTGATTTGGAGGGTAATTATCCAAAATTCAGTTCAGGGTCATGTCCTGCCATGACTGGACATTCCATTATCTAGACAGGAGTGTGTTCTATCTTTAATTATACAGTTAGACTCAGACTTCTCTCCATAACATTTCAAATGAAGAACATTATAATAAAATCACTGTTATAAGTAGTTCATTTGTAATACTCGAACAAGTGATTTTAAAAGAGAGGTAACTCTAGCTTTAAAAGGAAAATAACTAAATAATACTTAAACAAGTGATTAAAAAATCACTGATTTAAGTAATGCCCCTGACTGACACAGTCAGGGGCGTAACTTAAATAAGTTATTACAGAAAATAACAGTCATGTGTTATTATAGGTGGTTTGTTGAGTTGTCTTTTCTTTCTCTAATAACATGTGGCTGTTATTTTTTTAAGCAACCATTTCATTTTCTGTTTGAATTAGACTCTGTAGATCTCTAAACCTGTTTGCGCAGTGACTTAATTGATAGATTTTACTAATGGCTTATCAATGAGGTTAACACATTTATAATGAACCAAACCAAATCAATGATACAAGACTTTAGTGATGCCCCTTGACTGTAATAACAATTGTTTGTTATTATGTGTTTTCTAATAACTATGGCCTGTTATTACAGATCACAGTGAACACTTCAAACCCTATGTCATTGATTTGGTATGATTCATTGTAAATGTGGTTATTAAATTGAGAAACAATATTGGTTAATTTTATCAATTAAGTCACTGCGCAAAGATGTAGAGAGATCCTAAGAGGCTAATTCAAGCATAAAATGAAATGATTGCTTCAAAACTTAACAACCATATGTTATTACAGATCCAGAAAATTATAGATAATCAAGAGAAGACAACTCAAAAAACCATCTCTAATAACAAATGACTGTTATTTTTCTGTAATAACTTATTTAAGTTATGCCCCTGACTGTGACACAGGTCAACAGGTCTATGATGATATACAAATAACACAATTTGATGTGCTTTACCTGTTATAAACTGCCATTATACAATACAATACAATACAATATTTATTTGTTTAAACACATTTACAATAAATGGTTATAACACAAGTTTATAACAAACGAAAAGTTAAATCAATGTACAATACAAATTCACAAATAGTAGATATTCTATTATATCCCATATGAAACAGAAAAGTTAATGTTCAACTAGTATTCAACTAGCATTCAATTGAATACACACTAAATACGGTCCTTATTAGGAGATAGGTTGAATGCTCAAAGTTGAATGCTGCCTTCTTTGAGTATTCAACTTTTTATTAGTTGAATACTAGTTGAGCACTCAGAGGGAAAAGTTGAATGCTAGTTGAATCCTCAAGCAACAATAATTAAAAGTTGAATGCAGGTTGAATACTCCAGAATAAAATTATTTGAAGGTTGAATGCTAGTTGAACACTCAGACTTGAACATTTTTAAAGTTTAAAACTAGTTGAATGCTCATGCAGTCTTGGCAATTTTGTCTGACAGTTGAACACTAGTTGAATACTATTTAATTGTTATTTTGTTTAAACCAATCAAATGTTTTGTTGTGAAGAATCAAGAAGAGGCAGTCATTTTTAAAATTGTTACCGCCATATGAAGCAGCAAATTTTACTAGAGTTAGGAATATGGTTCTGTGTGAAATATAGTAAGTCCTTTACTTTTATTCAGTATTGATCATAATAATAATTAACATTTTAAACTTTAAAGTAAGTTTATTTCAATAACTGAAGAAAAAAATTATATATAATACAATGTATTTTTTTCAAATTTTGAGAGCAGCATTAAACTCTTGTGTGTCTTTATATCTAATTATGAAGCATAGCAATTTATTTGAATTTCATTAAAAAGATGTTGCTTTACATTCAAAAAATGTAATCTGCCTATATTCTTTGAAAAATATGTAACAGTATATTTTAAGCAAACTGGTTTCAGTATACATTGCATAAAAAGAAATTTGAAGTGTGTAAATATATAATGATGCTTTTTATCTAACTTTCTTATGCAATACTATTATTCTGATTTTAAAGCAGGATTAAGTTTGTAATCTGTTTAGATTTATCTATTTTACTACACATAAGAACATCTTGAGCATGTGTATATTTTGTTTTATATGTAACACACACATTGTTATGTATTAATTTTCCCCAGAATGTATTAGTATTCAACTAATGTTCAACTAGTATTCAACTAATGCTCAACTATTATCAAGTTTTAATGGAGTGTTCAACTAACGTTCAACTTTAGGAGTATTCAACTAGCATTCAACTTTTCCAAATTGAATGCTAGTTGAGCATTAGTTGAATACTAGTTGAATATGCAAATTTGTTTTCCTTTAAAGGGAGTTGAATACTAGCTCATTTGCATGGGAAAAATTCAACTAGCATTCAATTGACGGTCATTTTGCATTCAACTAGCATTCAATTGAACACTCCAGTTGAATCTCCATAGGCTTTTTTCGTTTGGGATTCTATACAGTATATTGACACTTTAACATTTTTCATGAGGAATAACTCAACTCTACTATACTCGCCATTTGCACAACTTTAACGAACTTCAATTTAAATTTTTCGCAAGGGTTACATACATGACATAAGTTAATGTAAAAGTTTTTAAATCGAGGTGATTACAGAAGTCTGAGGACTTATTGATGTCACACAGATCAAGGTAATCAAGGTAAAAAAAAACATGTAAAGAAGCAAATGTGTACCAATGAGTCAATCGGATGTCATTATAGATATTACAGGTACATTTGATTTTATAATAAAAAAAAAATAAGTAGACCTTCACAAAATTAAATAACATCATTCAAAAATCATAAATTACCTCTGAATAAGAATTCAGGTCCAAACAAGAGTGAAAACAGGTGCACCGAAAGGGTTATTATAAGCAGTTACCGCTTGCTACATTTACAATATAGCACATTTGTTGTATTGCCAACAATCAAGTAAGTGTGCCTCAAACATGTCAAACATTGATAAGTCAAATTTGGTAAAGGATGACCTTCCATGGATGTCAAACCAACATCAGTACTCAAGAGACTCCTCATAGGCGTTTGTCGGGGAATCAAGTAACCATTATGTTTTGCTTTGATAATCATTAATTATTTACTCTAAAATCATCATGATCATGTCATTATTTTTATACACATTTGGGTTTTGTCACTCATTGTAAATCATACTTTATTTTTCAGTGTAAAATAATTTTTTCGTTATTTTTACATGTGTAAATTAAACCTAACATTTTCTTTGGTTTGAGGTTAACACGGCCGTGTAAATATAGCCAGTGCCCAACATGTACACATGTATCATGCATGTAACAAGCAAAAACTGATTATCCATTTGAGGCACCTACATGTACAGAAGAAGAAGAAGAATATTTTTATTGTCCATACAAATGGGCCCACATGGGGGCATATTACAATAAATATAAAATGTGTATAACAATAAATAATAAATATTATCTATGATAGTTAATGTGTTAATATAAATAGACACAGGTACAGCCAGGACTAGAGGAATCTGTCTATTCATAAATGATCTGTCACTTTATGATAATCGGTACTAGTGGTAGTTTTGTTGAATTGTTCCATTGTGGAATAGGCTGCAAGACACAGGTAATGCCATCCTTGTACCAAATGCAGACAGACTAGATATTGATAATGTAATCTGTCAGCAGAAGGTACCAAGGGAAGGTGCTTTATGGCACTCCCTGGTCTTTGCCTAGAAAATAAGTATTATGTGCCTACAAGTCCAGGTGAATCATCCTTGTGCCCGATGTGGATGAACTAGTTCTTAGAGTAATATGTACATGATGTTAGTTAGTTTATCATTTTTTCAGTTTGAGTTAAAAAAAAAAGTTTCATTTCTAAATCATATTCTTCTTTCTTTCAGCTTAGCAGCATTGGACAGACAAAGATTAAAGAAACTAATTATCAAAAAGAAAACAACAAAGAGAAAACCTGAACTGAATGTTTTGACATGGCAGGCCAAGGAACAGATAAGGTACCTCACCCAAGAGAACCCTGAGGTATGGACATTGGAAAAAGTAGTGGAAAGCTTCCCCGTCAGTAGAGATGGAGTTTTGAACATCTTAAGGAGCACATACATACCACACGATGAGAATGAAATTCGAAAACATGATAATAAAGCTGTAAAAAATATTGATTTAATAAGGCAAAGGTTGAGAGAAGATGGGGACACTTTGGATGAAGAAGAGCGAAATTTCCTGCAGGAAAAGTTGACCAAGCTGGGAAATGCTGCAGGAATTCAAAGCTTACCTTTGAAAAAGATTGTGACTAGAAGAACTATTGCAGCTCAAAGCAAGTTGCTTAGACCAGCGAAAAAGATTGGGCCGTTTCAATCTATGATGATGTATTGTGACACAATAACAAAAGGACTAGAATATGTAGAAAAGGAAAAATATGTCCTGATCCCAGATGTTGAAAATTCTAAAACTGTCCAGAATTTTGTTCCTGAAAGCAAGGAAGATGGTAATTTGAACAAGAAGATCTATCTCAGTGAAAATTCAGATCAAGACAGAAAAGATCACAGCAACAATATGTCTTTCAATGATTTACCCAGGAAACCATATTCTGAAAGACAGAAAAGATTAGATAGTGACCTTAGTTCTTCAATGCCTAAAGAAAAGTTTGTACCAGACACCAAAGCTGCTGGTAAAATACAAGAATATGATGTGATGAGTGCTTTTAGGGAAAAAGTGAAGCAACAGGAGCGTAACGAAAGGAGAGAAGAAAATGTAAACAATTTGACTGATGATGATCAATATTCAAATAACAATGAAAATCATTTTTCTGAAAAGAAGAAAAACATTTTGACAATGCAAGAAGAAAATAAACAGTTTGCCAACAAATCTAGAACACATAAATATGACGTGATGAGTGCTTTTAAGGAAAAGGTGGCACAGCAGAAACTTGATGAAAAGAAAGAAGGAAACACAATTAAATTCAAAGATTTTAATGAAAATTTGTATGATGATCAACAATTTTCAAATAATAGTAACATAGCTTTCACTCAAAAGAAGAAAGACATTCAGACAATGCAAGAAGAAAATACAAAGTATGCTTACAATGTTAAGAAGAATAGGTTCAAGAAATGGAACACAGAACAAGATAGCTTTGGTGACAGGATGTTTGGAAAAACTGGTACCAAACAAATTCCAAATCCAAAGTTTAGTCATGATGATGATGATTACAGAAATCAACAAAAGTCTAGAAGAGTTATGAGTAGTTCTAATAACAAACAGACTGGTGTTAAAGGATACCAGAGGGTCGGTGACACTGTTTATGATGAGCATGGAGAATTTATATATAAAATACCTTAGAAATTGTTTTAACTTTTTACACTATTTGTAATGTATCTTCAGTTAAAAAAAAAGAAAATAATTAGAAGTGGAATAAAGTGTACATTACACGAGCTTCATGAATTAACAGCAATTTTAAAAACACACTGGAAAACAACCAGCAGCAAAGATTGCTGATCTCTGTTTGCAATTGGCATTTCAAAATAAATATATATAATGTATATTATTCAAAACTAAAAACTGCAAAAGAAATAATTAAGATATCAATAAGAACATTTTGGCTATTAGACCAATATAAAAAATATTCTAGATTCTCATCCCTACCCATCCTGATTATTTTCAGCCCCCTCATTTTTATACGACCGCAAAATTTTTGCGATCGTATAATGTTATGGCGATGTCGTCGTCGTCGTCGTCGTCGTCGTCGTCTGGGGACATTTGGTTTCCGTGCGATAACTTGAGTAAATGTTGACCAATTGTTATGAAATTTTGATATGATATTTGTGACCACTAGAGGAAGGTTCCTATTGTATTTGGGGTTGGTGGCCCCTACCGTTTTAGAAAAAAGGGCCAAAAGGGGCTAAAACGGGTGTATTGTTAAAACTGTTGTAGAATGTTTATTATTAATTTGATTTTAAAAATTCTTTTTTTATTGAATTCTTCATTAAATTCTGCCAACTAAATGTGTCAATGGTTTTGATGTATATTGAACCATTATGTTGCTACAGGGGGACCAAAGATGGGCCACGCCCAAAAAATCAACTTTTTTATTTCTGCTCCGATTTTCAAAATCTTTTTTTCATTGGAATCCTTGTGAAAATCCCTGCCTGCGTTTTTCAATCAGATTTGCAATATCTCTTACGGTTTTTGAGATATTTGGGGTCGAAGGGCTGAAAAACGCCATTTTTAAAAGTTTTTCAAATCACATAGTTTTATACCAAAAATTTAGTTGTAGTAGGCCAGCCAATTGTTATGAAGTTTTGATATGATGATTATATCCACTTAAGGAATGTTGGTCTTGTATTTGGGATTTGTGGCCCATACTGTATTTGAAAAAAGGGCCAAAAGGGGCTAAAACGGGTGTATTGACAAAACTGTTGTAGAATGTTTATTATTCATTTGATTTTGAAAATTCTTTTTAGCTCACCTGGCCAAAGGCCATGTGAGCTATTGCCATCACTTGGCGTCCGTCGTCGTCGTCGTCGTCCGTCGTCGTCGTCCGTCGTCGTTAACTTTTCTTCAAACTTTTTCTCCTCTGAAACGGCTGCACAGATTCAAACCAAATTTGGTCTGGTGGTACTTTAGGGTATCCCCCACAGAACTGATGTGGGGATTTTTGATTCGTCGAAAAACATGGCCGCCGTTGCTAAAAATAGACCAGGGGGGTCAGACTACTGTTTTTGGCTTGTAAATCAAAAAGTATAAGAGATAGATGAAATCTGATGCCACGCTACTGCTTCAGCATCAAAAGCTCTACAAAAGTCTCCATTGAGTCGAAGTTGTCAGATGATGCCTTATGGGAGTTACGGCCCCTTAAAGGTAAAAAATAGCATTTTTTCATGTTTTTGGCCTATGGAATGAAAACTATTGCAGATAGAGAGAAGCTGTTGCTTGCTTAAATGTTCAGCTCATTCAGCTCTACAAAAGTCTCCATAAGGTCAAAGTTGTCAGATGACCCCTTATAGGGGTTACGGCCCCTTAAAGGCAAAAAATAGAGTTTTTGGCCTATAGAATGAAAACTATTGCAGATAGAGAAAAGCTGTTGCTTGCTTAAATGTTCAGCTCTTTTAGCTCTACACAAGCCTCCATAGGGTCGAAGTTGTCAGATGACCCCGTATAGGGGTTACGGCCCCTTAAAGGCAAAAAATAGTGTTTTTGGCCTATAGAATGAAAACTATTGCAGATAGAGAAAAGCTGTTGCTTGCTTAAATGTTCAGCTCATTAAGCTCTACAAAAGTCTCAATAAGGTCAAAGTTGTCAGATGACCCCTTATAGGGGTTATGGCCCCTTAAAGGCAAAAAATAGAGTTTTTGGCCTATAGAATGAAAACTATTGCAGATAGAGAAAAGCTGTTTCTTGCTTAAATGTTCAGCTCATTTAGCTCTACAAAAGTCTCCATAGGGTCAAAGTTGTCAGATGACCCCTTATAGGGGTTATGGCCCCTTATAGGCAAAAAATAGAGTTTTTGGCCCATAGAATGAATACTATTGCAGATAGAGAAAAGCTGTTGCTTGCTTAAATGTTCAGCTCATTTAGCTCTACAAAAGTCTCCATATGGTCGAAGTTGTCAGATGACCCCTTTAAGGGGTTGTGGCCCTTTAAAGGTGAAAAATAGTGTTTTTTGCATTGGAATGAAAACTATTGCAGATAGAGAAAAGCTTTTTATTGCTTAAACATTCAGCTCATTTAGCTATACAAAAGTCTTCAAAGGGTTGACATTAAACCAGGTGAGCGATTCAGGCTCCTGGGAGCCTCTTGTTTTGTTGAAGTGCTCATAAAATTCTGTTAACCAAATGTGTCAATGATTTTGATATGTATTTCACCATAACATTGCTACAGGGGGCTAAAGACAGGCCACGCCCATAAAATCAACTTTTTTATTTTGGGTCTGATTTTCAAAATCCTTTTTTCATTGGATTCCTTGTGAAAATCCCTGCCTTCTTTTGTAATTGGATTTGCAATATCTTTTACTGTTTTTGAGAAATGAGGGCCAAAGGGCCAAAACTGTCAATTAACACATGTGTATAAATAAGGCTTTTTGTATTAGATGTTGATGTAAGTATATATGTGTCAAAAATGCATTTTTAAGTCCACCACAGGAGGCATGTGTCAAAAAGCTTTGTGAGTCCACCATGGGCTTCATGTGACCAAATCAATGGACTATCCATATTGGGCCTCCAATGTACAGGGTTCAACTTGTTGCGGTCGTATCATGCTGCGCTCGGCGTAGCTTTTTATTGATTTTTTGGCAAATTATTGGTCAATTTCTTTTCAAATGGCAGCATATTTTATCATATAGTGGGGAAAAAAATATGCCTGCCAGCCCCATATTTTCAAGAAATTTGGAAGAGAATCAAGGAATTATTTTATCATGGCCTTAAAGGCATATTCAATGTCTATGGCAAACTCATTTTTTTGGTATCAGGACACTTCGGTACCTGGTCACCTCGGTACCTAGACACTTCGGTACTGGCTTAGACATTTCGGTACTCGGTACTGGACAGTTCGGTACTAGGTATTGGACACATCGGTACCGACCAAAAAAAATGAATATTGCAACATTGGATAGTAATTTAATAATAATAAGTGTTAAATTTACGATTTTTATTGGTATTTTAAGGGCAATGAATGGTAAATTGAAAACTAGCGACGTACGCAAAGAAGTATGATTATGTATGACTATGATGGAAGTGAATATTTATGTTAGCTAGAATTAGTTTTTCAACTAGATTTTCCAGATCTGCTCATGTAAATATTTTTTTAATGATTGGTCGTTTATCTTTTTTTTTAATTCTGGTAACTAAATGAATATAATTTAATTGGTGGATATAACTTTTTTACTATTCAGTCATGAAGATCTATTTTTGTCATCGTAAAATTAGTTCATTTTGGGTACATGTATATATACTCTTTTATGGGGGCATTTTCTGAAACCCATTTTCTTTCTACATAATTTGAATAAGATTCAAATATCATAAATCTGTTTTTAACAACTAACATTTTATGATTGTAATTGGATGAAATGGTTGTATGGCTTTGTTAATTGTGATCTGCTAATTGTGACCCCTATCATTATGGCTTCTAATTGAGTAATAAAATTATAAGTGTTTAATGGGAGTAATTAATTGCATAATTGGATTGAACGACTTGATCTAATCAAAAATTGATTGATTGATCAGCAGGTTGGTCCTCCAAGATGTGTAGGTTAGTGAACACATCTCCAGTAGGGTACCTTTAAACTGAGAAACGCAATCGAAACGCAACGAAACGAAACGCAACGAAACGAAACGAAATACAACGAAACGAAACGAAATATAACGAAACGAAACGAAATACGAAAAAAACCCGAAATATAACGAAACGAAATAAAACGAAACGAAATTTTACGTTCTTTAAACTGTTGGAATAAAACTAACGAATTAGGATTTTGATTTTATGATATTTTCTTTCTTTTACATTTATAGTTTGTTAAAAAAAACTACCGAAGTCGGTTGACCAATCTTTACTGACAAAGAAAAAAAGAAAAAAGGCAAACCCATTCAGGAGAAAGTGAGCAATATTATTGTTTCTGATCGATTTAACTAGTATAACCCAGCAACAATTTTAATGTGCCTGTCCAAAGCCAGGAAGATGTTTGTAATTGTCGATTTTTTATGTTATTTGTTTTATGTCAAAAGGGGTGTCTTTCATTGACCCTTTAGGATTCGGCTTGAATCATATGTAGTTATTTCAATCCAGGGCCAATTGTAAAACAGCGAGCAGTGACCGTTGGTCACATTGAAGGGTGCTGGTCGTTTTACGTTGTGGAGTTTTTAAAATTGTTGTCAATGTTGTAGGTTTTGTCGCGTACACTTACTTATTCCACATATCATTATCTTCTCTGTAAAATTCACTTGAATGAAATGATGGATAAAACAAGTTTTATGAAGCCAAACTTTCCTCTTTTATTGCGATATTTGGGTCTCGAATAGAAGATGAATAAGAAGTTTGAAAGAAGTACAGTTGTGCGACGTTCGCTCACAGATGACCGAAGGAAAAATTGCACAGCAAGTACCGGTATTCTAACATTGGAGTACATCTACATGCATCAGTATCACGATTTTGCAAAGACCCGTTTTCTGCATGCACTATACGCGAAGAAAAATGTTTACGAGAACAAAATACCGAGACCCTTTTTAAGTTAATATGGTCAGTCTCTCTGGTACGGCTTCTTAAACTGACGAGGACAAATGTGACTTTCTCACAAGCCAATAATAACTACATGTATTTGTTGTAATCCAAAAATCGTTAATATTACAATTGATTCGCTACTGCAGAACTTGCAGGACTTAGATGGATTTTTTCTGCAGAGCGAAACGTCTGACACAAAAATTGCATACACAAGGTTATGTTGCACATTGGTTGTTGTCCTAACTGAAGAAATTCGTCGGAAGAAATCATGCGCTCTTAAACGAAGATGGGATTTCTATTTCTCAGATGAGTGCTGATGTTGGTTTGTCTTTAGGTTTTTGTTTTATTTCCCATTTCGGGTTTGACACGCTGAATTGTACCTTGTCAACACGACGGGTGTGCTATAGATGCAGTAACTGCTTACTCTTTCGATGCCCTGAGTTTACTCTTGTTCGACTAAACTTGTGTTCGCATTGTTGATTGCTGTTCAGTTGATTTTATGTTTCTATGTTTCGTGTTTCTTCGTTCTGTTCACCTTTACTGGTTTTATCGTTGCCTTTCGAACTTTTGATATTTTAATGCCCAATCGGTACCTCTTTGCTCCCCATGTCAACCTTTTCTTAGTTTTAATGTCGACTTAGAATGTCAGAAACCAGACCAGAAGCGTTTCTACAAAATATATAAATAATTTGCTTTTAATGAATTAAGATAACATGGTGCTAATGAGATGTTGAATAAGTGCTTGTGACACTACCAATAGAGCAAAGACTCTGCAAAAAGTGTAAAAGATTGGATGATGAGCAACATTTCTTTTTTGAATGTGAAATAAATTCAGCCATTCGCTCAGATTTTTTAAAAGTTCTAAATGATAAACTGTCTACATTTGAATGTCTCGATACATTAAATAAACTGCTGATCATTTTAAACCCCAACCCCGAACTTGTTTGTCATATTGGAGGCTTTATTAAACAGTCTATAGAACTCAGGGCTTCAGATCCTTGTCAGGCAGGTTCATAACATGTGTGTGTGTGTTTGTTTGTTTGTTTGTTTTTGATTTGCTGTCTTATTATGTTTTATGTTACGCTATTGTATGATATGTTGTATTGTTTTGTATTCAATATCAATGTATGTTGATTTGACCCTTACGGGTGTAATTTCATCAATAAAGTATTATAATATAAATCAGCGGCAAAAAAAAACATCTTCTTCGCAGAAAAAACAATATGAATACGACCAGTACAAACATAAGCTCTGACCGTTATGATAAGTTTGGACATTATTTTACAATCAGATAGTTTTAAAGGCATTTCGGGCGAAGAGTCAGCACGTTAATAACAAAAACATTCTAAAATCAAGTTACAGTGACAGTGCATTTTCTTTCTTCTTATTGGCAAGTTGAATTTGAATGAATATGTTGGGACGATGTGGAAAGAAGAAAAAGACGTGCGTTCAGTTCTACGTTGTATTTCGAATCGTAATCAAGCTATAACAAAGAGAACGTCACAATACATATAAACGATACAATAGAGAGGTGCGGAACGTTAGCGCCAACGTACCCGCCGAATTCCCGACATACTCCGGGCCGCGAAAAGTGCAAGAATAGGCTTTCGAAGCCTGCTACAAATGATATGTAAAACGTTCACATCAATTAATTCATACGAATTGCGGTTTTTCTCGAAAAGTTCCTAACAAGCCCAAGGATGCTATCAGGATCAAGTCCGTATGCCATTCCAAAAATCATTGTCCGGTAGTCCTTTTCTATACATAAGCGTTATTCAAAGTCGAAGTCCATAATCAGTATCTGTGTCTGTAAGGGGTTAAGTTATCCGTGTTTACATCTATGAATGAACTTCAACTATCCTCCATCAAAAACAATTCTTGTTAAGGTACTTTTTGCACATTTAGTTATTGTTAATCTTCCAAATGTCCAATGGAAGTTGAAATCATTTACTGATCTGTTGTGCTTGTATATCTTGTTCCTGGATTGCACATTGTTTGGCGTTCTCCTTAGTGTTGATTTTCTTATCAATTTACGTTTCAATGATCTTCGAAAACTCACTCCGCGTTGTGTCTTCTGTTTTCCCTGTCTTCTAACATCTTTGTTAGTTTTCAAATCTTGAACTGTATGAGCTGTAAGTTTGCTTTTACTATGTCTCTTAACACTGGCATTCTTTGTGATTTTCTCTGTTGTCGGGACGATCAATTTAGCCTCTAGATCTTCAGTCTGATTGAAAATAGCTCTCTGGTGTTCTGCTGGGACGTTAACATTTTCTTTGATACATTTTTCTACAAGCGTCGTTTTGAAGTCTGGTAAGTCTAAAGTAAATTTTCTTTTCGGTTTCTCCTTTGGGTTACTTATAAACGAACGTAGTTTCCGAATATTTATATCTAGATCCAGAGAAAACATTGTTGTGCACACGATTTCTTCTTCAATGTCAGGAATTTCAGTTTCCTCCAAAACCTCTTCATCTAACTTTTCTAAGTCTGATTTGGTCTGTACCAAGCTCTCCAGCAGACGTGTTAGCAAGTTGGTATCGATGTCAGTACCTTCTCTAAGATTTTCCACTTTCTGAAGCTGCATCTCTGCAAAACGTCTATGACCATGTCGTATGGCGTATAAACTCCCCATTGGTCACGGCACCAAAATGTTGGGACGATGTGGAAAGAAGAAAAAGACGTGCGTTCAGTTCTACGTTGTATTTCGAATCGTAATCAAGCTATAACAAAGAGAACGTCACAATACATATAAACGATACAATAGAGAGGTGCGGAACGTTAGCGCCAACGTACCCGCCGAATTCCCGACAGAATATAAACGATAAATGTTCAATTGAACAAGAGAGAACCTGAAATAAAGACAAATAGAAAGAACGAGTCTTAGGGGAGCTTTTAAGAGAAAACTTACAACTTTCACTGTTACTGCCAACTAGCATATCTATCAAGTACCCGGGAATATTGGTTATATCGGTACCGGTATTAAAATACAACAAAGTTCATGACAACTAATTTTGCTACACTTGACGCGCGTTTCACCGATGGTCAAACTTACTAAAATCCGTCAGTTAAATCTGGATTACAATTAGGCCAGCATCCGAAGGTTTAACAAGGGCTAAGCACATTAAATCTACAAATGTAATACCGCTTTACAGGCGGGAGGTATGTAGTGATGTTTAGTTCGGTCCGCCCGTCACAACACTCTCTTTTTTGTTATCAGTAAATCATAGACATCATTTGCTTAAAAATCCGTACGTACTATTCCGTAATGATTTTGCTGACCGCTAAAAAACACGGGGAATTTTGGGCTATTGTTAGGTATGGAAATATGATTGTACAGTCCGAAACAATTTACTTATGCATGATTTGAATACAAGAAAAGAAAAATATAAGTAAATAGTAGACTACTTTCTAATTCTAAACTGTTGTCTGCCATTTTCTCCTACTGTCATTTTCTTTGTTAAATCATACAACGTTAATTTTTTCTGACTGTCGTCAGATTTCAAATTCTTAATGGTCGGCAATAAGATATATGCATTTCTTAGGCCAGTGACTTCTCTATCAAAAACACAAAACAAAGTTAAAAACATAAATTTTCGATATTCGACATTTACAAGACTAGATTGTGATAACCAATGCAAATGGGATTAAATTTTTATAAAAAATAAAGTCAACAAAATAATTTTTCGTTACATTTTATAAAATTTTGTTTCGTTTCGTTAAATTTCGTTTCGTTATTTTTCGTTTCGTTTAGTTATATTTCGTTTCGTTTCGTTGTATTTCGTTTCGTTTCGTTGCGTTTCGTTTCGTTGCGTTTCGATTGCGTTTCTCAGTTTAAAGGTACCCTCTCCAGTAAGTGTTGACATGCATTCAGCCTGGTTCAAGCGAGTCTGTCATTTTGTCCATTTTGAGACGCTGACATGTTGACGAATTATTGATAATACGACAAGAACTGAACACACGGGTGGTCGTTCATTGTGAAGAATGAATCTTGATTTGGAGCCCCCCATCTTTATATACTCTTTCTAGCTTGGGAACAATTTCTCAACTAAATTGAAGGCTTGCAAGCCAGGGATCTGTACTGTGAAGTCTCAACAAAAGATTGATGATCAAAAGAAAAATATATGATTATTTAATTAATAATAATTACAATTATCAAAGTGATAAAGCCGACAACCAACTTCCACTTAGTAATCAAACTTATTATATTGAATTTTATGACTGAAAATATCATTTATTTATAAAAAATATTGAAATAAAAATTTTATTTTTCAAGTACCGAAATGACTAGTACCGAGTACCGAGGTGACTAGTACCGAGTACCGAAGTGTCTTATTTAATCGGTACCGAGGTGACCAGGTACCGAAGTGACTAGGATTCATTTTTTTTACCCCCCAATTTTTTGGTGTCAATTAGACCGAAATGCAAGAAAATGAATATTTAAAAACAAATTTGCTACCAATATTGCCTCAAAAGGAGTTTATTTTGATCAAAATAGCTCGACAATATTGATTGATATTTTATTGACTTGCATTACGTCACATTATTTAAACTGAGTAGTTTTAACGCGGACAGTCCGACACTAATCGGAATCTCGGGTTTTGTCCCCGAATACATTGATATGTTGAAAAAATACCAATATTTTTCGTGTTTACCTTTTAAATCACATTCAAAACTTACTACACATACAATTATTGTCAGTTTTATTCATGAAGTAGCTCTCATATTCGGTTGCCATTTTAATTTTCTTCCGAGCTAAAACTTCGAGAAACATATTATGCACCACGTGCAAGAACTATGGATGTTTTCAATCAAAGAAAGTATAGTGCACATGCTTACAGCTTATCTACATCTCATGAATATGAACTTTTGTAAAGCTTTACAAATATTATATATTTTTCAATTTTTGAAGTAATAAGGTACCCTAATCTTATTTAAACGTTTGTATCTTTCCAAATAAACAAAACAAATAGTCTGACGTTTTTGCAAAAAAATAATTTTTCGTAGACAATATGCCTTTAACTGGTTTATTTCTGTTTCTTTATTTTAAGAGGATGCATACATTGTAATTGCTTCATGTATATGATAGAAAATAATAAGATGTGGAATACATGTAAGCGAATGCAACAAAACCTATTATATTCAATAATGTGAGGTTTTAAACCTTAATATTCATTATTTTACATTTTTTAAGTCAGAGTTGTCTTTCTTTATACAAAAAAAATACATCTATTGCTGATCATGATGGATATTTTCTTGATCAAAGAAAGATAACTCAAATATTTTTTTGTCTTATTTTTCTAAATTAATAGAATTTCATGTGAAACTGCAAAAACTAAAAGGTTATAACATGAACATGTAGACTATAATATACATGTATTGTGCCATAGTTTAAAAAAGGGTTCATACTTTCAAATTCTTCAAAATAGATTTAAGAAGCTTTGTTATACATGTAATATGGCGCTGCAGTAAAGATCTAGACTAAATGAATATATATACATGTCAGTATATCTACATGTAGTCCAGTAAACTAAAATATTTATTGTCTGACATTTGTTATGAATTGTATATTTTTAGTATAATTAAGAATTAACTGTAATTAATTTTTGGTTTATTGAACCATAAACTGAATTTTTCATGGTGCACATTGAATAATCCGCGAAGCGGATTATTGTTAAATGTGAACCATGAAAAATTCAGTTTATGGTTCTATAAACCAAAAATTTATTACAGTTAATTCTTATAAATAAATTTTATAGTACATTCCGCGTAAAAAAAAATTAAAATTACATTTTAATCAAAAATATTTTAAAATCAGTTAATCAATCTAGCGCATTAATATTTACACCTATCAATCAAAAAGCAGGCGGAGTCCGTGCAACTGCAAAGTCAAAACTATAAAGGTTGTATTCCGGTTTTATCAGTAATCTGGATTTGACATTTAGATTTTGCATGGGCTTTAATTGCACGATAAAAAAATCATAAAAAATCTTTCTGTTTTTTATAAGTTAACTTCTCTATTTTTTAATTATTAATTATATCTTTGATTAAGAGGAAATTTTCCCAAATGATAAAGTTGTGTATTAGATGTTGTTTTGAGATTCTGAAAACCGGTTTAACTGGTTTGACAGTAGATTCATTTGGGCGGAGTTTGCCATCAATCATTAACCATTTGTATTTTTAGAGGGCGTATATAAATAGCTGTATAAGCCAATCGAATTCTTTGCATGTTTTTTTGGTTCATTGAAAAATGGTTTAAATTTCTGAACAACGCAAAAGACACTAGAAATACTCTTAAATTTATTTATATGTTGATAAAGGGTAAGAAAAGACAGTAAAGAAATTTAACTCATAGTTATTATTTTTTTGCATGTTACCTTGAAGCCTATGAAGTTAAATGAGATGTACAGGAATTAGAATTTTTTGTACATTATTTAATGCATGAGTGAGTAAGTGTTAAGGAGCTATACTTTTTACGACACACATGGGTCACTTTTAATGGTGGACGAAATCGCTGACCTTGCGCAGATATAAAATAATTTACAGACACAATTGGGTCAATTATTTTCAAGGATCAATTTTCTCCCAAAAGAAACTGCTGTATTTTTAATTGTTCCTGCAATGTGTTGCAAAGCAACATAATGGATTCTCTTTGGCACTATCCGTCCTCATGGGACATCTGTTGTTCTGTTCCTCCTGCCGCATCACTAAATTCTGCATTTTTTTTTTGGCAACCACATGTCACAAATTATGGGCCAAAGGTCCATAATAGCTATTGCCATAACTTGGCATCCATCGTTGTTATCTGTTGTCTGTTAATTGTTTTTAACATTTTTTCTAAAATCTTCTATGAAACTACTGAACAGAATTTAATGAAACTTGGTATGATTGATCCTTGGGGTGTTCTGCACCAAAGTTTTATATCAATTTCTGATGCATGGAAAAACATAAACAAGTGGGCCAGACTACTGTTTTTGGCTTGTGAATCAAAAAGTTGAAGAGATATAAGAGATATAAAAAAAATCTGAATCAACCTTCCGTCTTCAGCATCAAAAGTTCTACCAAATTCTCCAATAGGTTGAAGTTGTCAGATCACTCTTCATGGGGGTTATGGCCCCTGAAAGGTAAAACGTAGCTGTTTTCATGTTTTTGTCAAGAACATGATTAGATAAAGAAGCTTGGTATGCAGGTGCCCTATTATTAAAAAAATATATACATTTTAAGAAAATGCAGGGGCTTGTACATTGTATTTCAGTTCATGAAAACGATCAAGGCAAACGAAGATTATTTCAACTTTACTAGAAATAGATATGAAAGAAATTTATCAGCAGCCTTTGCAAATTATTGATGAAAAAGCACTTGATTACATGTTTTATGTCTAATTTTATTCTTCCCCGGTGATAAAATAGCTAATTCCTCCATTGAACTTTTCAAACTTGACTAAATGGAACATGTTTAACAAGTTTACAAATACTAGCACATAGACACAGGTGTGCTGTTACACAATGTACAAAATTTCAAAAAATGAAATTTAATGGTTTGTTATTGAAAGAGAAGAGATGATGTTTCTCATAGGATCCGATCCAATGGGGGGGGGGGGGCTGGAGGGCCCGCCCGCCCCCCTTTTGTTGGAAAAATTTGGTTGAATATACAGGAAATCATTTAAGCGTGACCAAAGCGCGCCCCCTCTTTTCAGAATTTCTGGATCCGCCTCTGTTTCTTTAAGGACTGACTTAAAGCCAGTTATTGATAAACTGATAACTGGCATTTTTACGATGATGACTTGATTACAAGAGTCATATTTACTGATTAGTTGATTCTAAAACCCCTTCTTGGATACTTGATTACCAATTTTTGAAGATGTTTTTTTAATAAGGTGATTTTCAGTAAATAATTATTGATTATCAAGACGAAAACTTAATTTCAACATATTTATTTATCCTGGTTTGGGAAACAAGTCTAATGCTTATGTGAATCCCTTTCAGCTAGCAGTTTGCGAGTGTAGCTTTTGCTTTGTCAAGAGAGAGTCGGAAAATTGGTCCATGAAATTTTCACCCCAGACGCAATCTATCACCAGAGGGAGCGTCTATCAAGTGTTGATAGACGCTCCCTCTTGTGATAGATTGCCCCAGACGAGGATCGAACCACCAACAATGATTACTTGATTACAAATACTCCCATAAGGGAGCCCATAAGCAGAAACAAAGTAAGGTGGTAGGCTCTATATGGATGATGTAATGCAACGAAATGGCCTTTAGCTCATCTGGTCAAAGTACCTTCCCTCGGCACTTGTCGTCTGTCCGAAGTTTAACTTTTCCTAAATCCATGTAATTCAAAAGCTTGAACAAATGGCACCATACTTTAATTGTAGGATTTTTTCATATGATGTTAAGGGTCCTTTGCAAAGCTACCCTTGGGATTTTGGTTCGTCAAAACACGACCGGTATTGCTAGAAATAGAAACATTGGGATAAAATTACCATTGAAAGCTATTTGGAATATTTAACAACAACAACAAAAAACCAAAACCAACACAAAACCCACAAATCCGATGGATCGAGTTACTTTGTTAAAGAATGCAAGCTATTGCAGATTGAAAAAAAAAGCTTGAATAAAAATGTTCTCGGCTCAAGATGCTCTACATAAGCCTGCCTTGCCGGTAAAAGTTGTAAGAAGACCCCTTGTCCAATGTGTTCTAATATTTTTGCATCATGAAATAATAACTACTGCACAATTTTATTCATATAGCTCTACCAAACCTTGTACTTAACCTTAGTTATAACTGAGATAATTAAACCAGTTTTAATTTTCTCAGGAGATATAACCCAGACATAGGTTGAATATCTTAGTAATAATTTGGTTCCCCAGTTTGGTATTTTTGGTTATACTGTTCTATGCTCTTCATATTCATACAGTGTTTGGCATTTTCAATATTTTGGTAGAGCGCCTCTGATGAGTCTTGAATAGACGAAACGCGCGTCAGGCGTAGCAAAATTTATTGTCTGGAACTTTGTTGTCATTTGTATTAAGTCATACAAGTCAGCGATTCAGATACTGGGAGCCTCTAGATCTTGTTTTGTTAGATTATATTAATTGGTATACAAAATAAAACATTTGAACAAGCTGACATTAGCCTTCTTGTTCATTACATTCCTGAAGTTAAATATGTGCTGTTATCAAGCTCCGACTGATCTATCAGTTTATTAAACCCTTCTTCAAAACTCTAGCTGAAAATGTGTATGTTTTTAACGATTTGCATGAATATCTGAAAATTACGACTTTCAGGGGTTAAATCATTCAAAAAAAGTTTTCCTTTCTCAGCACATGCATGGTGTGCAATATTTTCTATTATGTTCTAAATTTACTTCGCTCAAACGAACATAAAGTATTTATGTGCTCAAACATCTGTCATTTTTGACAACTGTGTGCGTATTTGAGCACATTCAAATATCCATACCTAAACTGTTATTGGCATAGTAAAACAAATAAAGTTTGATACTGAATGGCGCAACGATCAAATATTATTATTATAATCAAATATCATTTTACAATTATACTTGTAAAATGATATTTGATTATAATAATAATATTTGATCGTTGCGCCATTCAGTATCAAACTTTATTTGTTTTACTATGCCAATAACAGTTTAGGTATGGATATTTGAATTTTTTACAATTATACTTGGTCCCGTGCGGGGCCCGGGTGGCGAATAGGCCCGCAGCAGAGCCTAGCTTGTCGTAAGAGGCGACTAAGGGTCTTGGGATTCTGACGTCGGGTCAGTGCTCAGCCCGCAGAGCGACCAAGTGTGTACCCTAGGTGGCTGAATAGGGTAGCCCTCGTCCGCGGGGGTTGTCAGGTCTATAATACGGAAACCCTGACCGCCGACCATAGTGGGCCAACGTGTGTGGAGAGTGCCACGCTTCATGCACGTAAAAGACCCCTTTGTGGACCGCCCAGTAGTGCACCACATAGGCTAAATTTTCCGCCCCTACCCACCTCTCCCCTTTTTCCTGTGGTTCTTCAAAATTTACCGGTCCTTTGTTTCCCACCCCATCTCCATATTTCATTTATCATCATCATTTCATGTTCATTTTATCATCCTTTTCATGTTCATCGCCTGTAAATAACCTATATAGCGTTGCACGGGCGTAAAACACCAACTCACTCACTCACAATTATACTTGTAAAATCATGACACAGTTGAAGTTCAATATTATACAGATAAACACAGAAAAATAGCAATTCTGGCCCAATGCTATCTACAAAATAAAGGAAAAAAAAACATTTAAGAAAAAATACAAGTACATGTACATATAACTTTATAAATTATGAAAAATTAAACTTCAATAACCGAAACATGTGTAGTGGTCACTGCCCAATCCTCGATATTAATTGGATTATGATGATGGGTGTTTATAGTCGTGACTAAGGCTATAAAGCCGCTGTAGCGACTATGCAATAAAGATAAAGACTCGCTATGTGCCATATGGGTCACACCACCGCCAGTGTAAGCTGCTCCATAGTATCCTTTGTTGTCGATGGATGCAGGGCCCGTCTTCCACCACTAGGAGGTACTGGTCGAAATACTGGAAGACTATAATTGAATTACTGACTGATGGGTATTTATAGTCGTGACTAGGGGAAAGCCCCTCTGCATCGACTAATACCTATACAGGTATAGACTCGCTATATGCCATGGGTCGTCCAGCCCATGACACACCACCGCCAGTGTTAGCTGCTCCAGAGTATCCTTTGTTGTCGCCCGTCTTGCACCACGGGGAGGTACTGGTCGGAATTTGCAAGACCTAATTGAATTACAGCAGAATTCTCTTTAAATACCCGGCGCGAAAACCGGTTTACTTACAAAAATTCCTACTCAATACGCACATAAATTTATGTTTTCGCGAGATGAGACTAATTTGCGCATCACACTCCACACGATCAAGAAATTTGATTGGCTGTCTGCATGGTTTTAAAGGCATAACTCATACGTAAAAAAATACAATACATGCGTAATGGCCCTGTCACACTATAACGTTTTAGCCAACGTGTGCCGAACGTTCGAATAATTTTCTAAAACGTCGGAACACGTTGGCAGTCACTGTAAAAAGTTTCAAAAAATATCTCGGTGAACGACCACTAAGCGTTAGACTAACTACCTGCAACGCACGACAAACTTATTCAAAACTTATCTATAGCGTTTGTCCGGCGTACTTGACGTTTGCCTAGCGCATGTGTGACGACTGCAGAACGCATTCATAGCGTTAGTCTATCTTATATTTTTTTCTCTCGGTGGGGAGACCTAGGATTTCTGTTATTTCCTGTAGTATTATTTCACAATAACCCAAATAGATCTATTATCTGGCTTAAATGTATTGCTGGATTAATTAATAATTATAGAAATTTAGTTTCGATAAAACAAATATTGGTTTTCAGCGTTCTGGTAATATGAATGTATAATTATTCTAAATCCGTTTTTTTAACCAATAGTGATAATTTTTGCACTCAGTCTATAAGAATAAAAATTAAATATAGTGTAGATTTTATATTTTGATATGTAAAAAAATATACAGAGAGGAATGTATGCGCTTGTTAACAAACTCTCAAAATCTCAAATGAGTATATACATGTAAGAAATACCGGTCTGTAGATTTTGCTAGAGCATCCTTTATATAGCACTTGACTAATCCTAAATGATCGCAGACAGCATGACGGATGTCCTTAATAGAGAAAAACGCGTGTGCTTATTGAATATTTAAAATACACGTTATTTCAAATGAGTATTGAAGTTAGACTGTCGTTACTCGTTGTATTTGAGTATTTTTCTACAAAAAAAATGTCAACCGAAAACACGACAGGTGTATTACAATTTGCAAGAATTACTTTAAATTCCAGACCATCTAAGCTATCTTCGTTATATTCAAGATTTTTTTTTGGCTTTGTTCATTGTTTTTTGTAAAAAAAAAATTTTTAGGTTTGAATTAGTATTTGAAGCTTTTGAAATTGACTTTCCCCCATGTAATTCAATCTAACTTATAAAATTCTGGGGTTGATACGCTACTCGTTCGTTACAATGACGCTCTATGCGCTCTGTACACGTTTTAAACACGTCGAATAGGTTTCTTTGTCGTTAGACTGACGCTAGACGTGCGCTGCATTATCGCTAGACACGTTCGTTTCCATTTAGCTTAGCGTTCGTCAAACGCCTTTCAACGTGCGCACAACGACCACATATTGTACATCAGCGTGTGTATAAGGTCCTTCTAACTTATGCCTAGCGTTCGAATAATTTATTTCTAACACTTTGGCGAACGTCGGAAATTTTAAGCATGTTGAAAAATTTGCGACGCACTCAGCGATCACCAACGCACGCTGACGTTCGCTAACGTGTTTGTAGCGTGTTCATAACGTGTACAAAACTTACGCAACGCACACCAGCGTGTTGAAAATATATTCTAAAACGTCGGCACACGTTGGCTAAAACGTTATAGTGTGACAGGGCCATTATACATATGGTGCATTTTTTTCCTGTGTAGGATGTGGCGAACATCCTTTATCTCAACATATCCTTTACAACACTTTAACTATGGAATGTCAGAGCTGGCTTTTTGTGTTTGTCATCTTAATTCTTGATATCAGCAAAACAAACACCGAAAGAAAGCTGTGGCGTTCCAGATCAAATACAAGAAAGATAGAAAGATGAACTATGATCAAGTTTTGATTGATCTATCAATCTCTATTAAACCTTTTCTACAAGATGCTGCCAAACTATTATAAATCTTTCAGCACCATTACCAGCTATTAATCTTGTTAGAGCTCTGCACCTTCAGATTTATTTTGCAATTTGAGTCTTTATCTGTTTTTAATGATATCTTACACTTTTTGGGTTGCTTTTTATAGAGTGTTAAATTAGCTCCCGATTTTAGATAGAGAAATTCTGTCATCATTGTTCCTGATAATAGTGCCAGATAATTTGATTTGTTTACTAAAATTTTCGAAGACACCAGGCGTGTAAGTTCTGTTGTGTTGTTTTTTCATGAATTTGAAACACAAACCCCGGAGGGGGCTATACTTACTACTATTTAGATGATATGAGTGTGCCGCAGGAATGGGTCATGTTGTATTAAACAGTTTGTCTTTTTTACACATGCTGTCTTGAAAAGGGTAACAATTTCCATATTGGCATTCTGGTATCAAGGGACCCAAACCTTAAGATACCAATTAAAATCACGGTTTTTGTCAATTGAGATTTGTAAACGCTCTGCCTTTTAGCTCAATTAGCCAAGGGCCATTGCAATTTCATGGCGTCCTTCATCCGCCCGTCGTCAATCGTCAACGAACGGGTCAGTTCAACTTTTCACAAATCTTCTTCAGTCTCTGAAACCGCTTGGCAAAATACAACCAAACTTTATATGATTGCTATTTAGGTTGTCCTTTAACAAAAATTTTTGTTTAAAATTCTAATTTGACCCAAAACATTGACGCGTTTGCAATAAATAGAACATCGGCCATACATTGTGATTTTACTTTCAGAATAAACTATAATAATTGCAAATACAAAATGTATGTGACAAAATTTTGCTTGCTTAAATGATCAGCTTGAGAAGCTCTACCAAAGTGTCAAATGTATCTAAGTGATCAGACGACCTGTGTAGGGCTTATACAGTACAAACCAATGCACAAAGAGAAAAAAAATTCTTGCTTTAATGGTCAGCTTGAGAAGGACTACCATAGTATCATGAGTATTGATTGGGTCGAAGTTACCATATGACAAACCCCTTTTAAGGTCAAAACCATGTTTTGGGCTAAAAGAGTGAAAATTATTGCAGATAGACTTAAGCAAACAAAAGCCTAAATGATCAATTCGAGAAGCTCTATATATTAAGTGTCTATAAGTCGTAGTCTTCAGATGGCCCCTTTTAGGGATTTTAACCTTGAAAGGGTAACAAAAAATGTGTGTTTGGCTTATAAAATGAAAAATATGATCAGCTTCGTTTTAGTGTCGACTTCCAACCACAATTGTGGAGTGGAATTTGAAGCTCATTTATTTTATTTATCCACAATTGATAACAGTGAATGATAATAAAAAAATGAGTGATAACCAAAATTTAGAGTTTACTTGAACTTTCAAAAACGAATTAAGAAAGTGCAAAACAACAAATCTTGATTGCAGTTCAGATGAATTGTGTTTCCATAAATCCAGGACGCAATATTAAGTTTCACTGTAGATCTAAGCAACGTAAAAATATTAACTAAGACATTTGACAAAAAAGCAATACATCAAACCAAAACATAAACTCATTTCAAAATTTCTTCGGATATGATATTTATAATAGAATCTATACAAAGCAGAGTCTAGATATTTTTTCATTTAGAAGTTCTCGCGTGATTGGGGCTATTATTAACGTGAATTGGGAAGCCAGCAGACGTCAATGCTAATCACCGTCAAACGTTTTCATCTAAGATTGTAATTTTTCAAAATTTGCATAACGGTGATTGATCGTCTAGCCATTTCAAGTTTGTTTCAGTTAGCCTTATAAAGTATTGTGTTTAAACATAAGCTTAACAATATTGCATGGCTGAGTACTCTCTTTTGGTAGATTTGGTTTTCTAACTTGTAATATCGTGATCCAAACGCTACTCCCTGAACTATGAATATGCATGTACAACGGTTAACATTACCAAATTTCTAAAACTGTTTTATTTGTCCGCTTTTGTTGTTCTTTTTTTTTTCTTGTTACGTAAAAGTAGACCTTGTTCATCTCCAGTAATAGTCATTTTAAAGAAGCAAAGAGGCACAAATGGGGCATTGGAGTGTCAAAAGTCCGAATGGGCAACGCCAAAACCAGTAAACACGAACGAACAGCACAAATCAACCGGCGAACAGAAATCAACAACGCGAACTCAAGTCGAAACGAGAGTGAACTCAGGTGCTCCGGGAGAGTAAGTAGTTCCTGTTTGCTTTAGCACACTCGTCGCGCTGCCATTCAATTTCCAATTCTGTGTGTCAAATACGGTAAAAGAAAACTTACAAAACCCTATGACAAACCAACATCTGCGCTCATCTGAAATGGTGTTTTCTGTAAAATTTCTTTGATTCTTCGAATCATCATGAAACGACCCAGAAACTATACGATTTTAACCAATCTGTAGACCAATTCACGGAAAAAACATCCACGCCATTAGTACCTTTCAAGGATCATAATCCCTATGAGACGCCCGGGTCATCTGACAACCTTCGTAAAAGGTTTGCTGGGAAAGGCGTACTGACTTTAAAGGGCCGTAACCGACACAACTCGTTTTAATTTATTCTATTCTGCTGTTTTATTATAAGCTAAACATTAAAACTTCAATTTTTGCCGCTGCGGTGGTCTTGTTGTTAGTTCGGCACAATTTTGTGCAATATTGGTCATCCTAAAGGCGAAGTGTACAAATTATGCATGCTGTGATTTAAAAGGGAAAAACAAACAGGTCTGGAGATACACAATCGATCACCTAAACATGCAGCGACCAGAAGTGATCTAGTGCAAATTCATATGCATTTGAAAGGATTCAGCTGATATTTTCAAATAAAGTAATAACAAAATAATCAAACTGGGATGACCAGTCTCAAGTGAAAAACAAACAAGTTAAAGACGTACCCGAGAAATTAAAAATCGCAATGGTTCTGACTTTAAATAGGCATTAAAGGAATGGGGAGGGGGGGGGGGGGGTTAAACTAGGTTTTATGGCACCAGAACCTCTCTATTACCTATTGATCTTAGCGTCCAGTAGTAACACTTAGCATGATGACTGGTCAAACAATGAATCAGTGCCTTAAATTTGACAGAATTTAGAAATTTTCAACCAGTGTCTGATATCGTACGAAATACATTTAAAATAGGGATCATATAAGACTTTCCCCTTATTATCTTGATCTAAAAGCCGGTCTCGAAGACAACGCCGTTACGGTCTCAGGTAAAAAATAAGAAAATATTGTACAAACCCTGACATATATATCGAATGAGATGTCAAATATGTCGATGAAGAAGCCGTTTTTTTTTCTTTTCTCGTTTTTTTTTTTGGGGGGGGGGGCTTACTGAGATGAAAACCTAATTAAAATTCGAGATGCAAATCCAAGTAGCTCATAGAACCAATAAAAATGACATAGAAATGAAAAAAAAAATCAATGTCGGTAATGGACATGATGTGAATCAAGCAAACTGAATCAGTACATGACTTTTTTAAGTCAAAAATTAATACGTTGAAAAAAAAAGAAACAGAAAAAATAAAAATAAAAATAAAGTTTGTTATGATTTGCTGGATTTTTATTACATGGACTATCCTTTCACCCGCGAATTGCTAATCGAGGAACAAAACAATTTTTCAACCTCCAAAAAGGTCGAAAAGTTCAAACCCGAATATAACAACGAGATGTCATTGAAGAACGGTTGTGAACTGTAACATCTGTTTGTTCAATAATTAGTTCTAACTAACCAAAAAACAAACATTTCAAATGCATATTTCTGCACTTGTTTTACAGCTGATCCTTTTGTCATGGATGTATAAATTCCGATATAAACAAAGTACTCAAGTTCCCGGAGTAATGGGTAAATCTAGTTTAAGTACGGCAGGCAAAACGAAATTTCAGTCAAGGGTGTTTTGTTCTAAATGTCAAGTTTTTCCTTGAAATGTAAAGCTATTCAACTAAATAGGTTGTAAAATTAAGATGAAAATGTCAATTCTCTCAGAAGAAGTTGTCGTTTTAATAAATTCCTTTTATTTCGATTTTGCTGGAAAAAATTTTCATTGGCAAAAAATTGCATTGTTAGAACTTAATCCATAAAATGCATACGTGCAACTTTTTGTATGAAAAGCAGAGCTTTGAAGAAATTGGAGATTTGCAGATAAGAAGTATATTCATCTGAAGATATTTTATTCAAGTATGTATATAGACAGTATAGAAAAGATCGACAAAAATACAAAGGCATATCTCAAAAAAAAAATTAAACGAAAAGAAAAACATATTGAAAACAGAATGGACATTCCATCCTTTACCCACACTTAATTTGTACATGTACTGATGAACTTAAAATTTTCATCATCCAATATTGGAATCGTTACTATACGACCTATTTTTATTACTTGGACAAAACTTTGATTCTTCAGATCGAATACACATTCAATTATCATCAGTTCTGTCTTTTCAATGTTCATCATTCGTTTCTTTATTATCGCTTACTGAAGCAGCCCCACACTTAGTTCGATAATTCTACATCAATTAGTGACATGACTACAAGAAACTTACAATTAGGCATTGATCTACATTGACAGGTGATAAATAATAAAGGATGGTGGCGGACAACTTATTTTCGAGCTAATTACAGAGCAGTATGTAATAGTTTATCACATTGCTTCATTGTTTTTTTTTCTTTGTGAACGTTTTAGCAGCCTGGATTGTTTGTACTTTACAGAATAGCCAGAAAGGTCTGAAACGTTTTGCTGGTTAAAGGGGCAACTCACCTAACCTCACCTATCCTCTTCATCCCCGGTGGGACATTAGGCCATAACCAGTTCTCTCCATTTCAAAGGGGCAATTACTTGATTTTTAAGGGATGGGAATGGAAGTGTTTATAGATAAATTGAAACATCTATCTTAATGCACTAGGAAATAATATATTTTAAAGTGCAGTTTTCTGTAAGAATCAGGCAAAATTTAAAAACTTTGAATCATGATTTTAAAAACACACGGTTTT
The DNA here is from genome assembly GCA_963971305.1 of Arcuatula senhousia. Taxonomy (NCBI): domain Eukaryota; kingdom Metazoa; phylum Mollusca; class Bivalvia; order Mytilida; family Mytilidae; genus Arcuatula; species Arcuatula senhousia. The sequence continues at coordinate 36,336,900 of OZ020305.1, forward strand.
GACAATAAATTGTCATTCAAAATAGCCTTCTAATGAAGAAATAAAAATTAGTTGTTGTCTCGAGTGTCAGAGGATGGAGAAAAATTTCTGTTAAAATGATAGGAAATTAGTGTGACTTGACAGAGTTATCTCCCTTAGATTCAAATTGTATATGCATTTCAACCAAAATATATCTCAAATTACTGACTTTTAAAAAAAGTGCCAATGCATTTTTTGTTACTTTTTGAGCATTTTGAACAGTATTTTGAAGTCAAACTCGTGTGTTTTTTTAATCATGATTCACCCTTTGCCTGATTCTTACAGAGAACGGCACGCAAAAATTGATCTACAATAATGACCTTATATATACTATAAGTTTTCTGAATTAGTTTGATCAAGGAGGTATCAAATTAGGGGTTTCATAGTTCCATGGTTTGATAAAAATCGCAAAATGCACACATCAGCTTAATGTTATATGACTATTACATGTAATATACAAACACGGCTACCAAGAGATATAAGATATATGCTTTATGTCAAAGCTATCTTCAACCAAAACCCCAAAAACAATAAGATAAGACAGACACATAAATTCAATCATAACTAAAGAATATTAAGTAATAAATATTTCTTATGATTTTCAAATATACCCATTTCTAATATTCTATTAAATCCAATCTTAAGAGATCTAGATCCAATAGGATTCTTACTTAGGAGTAGAGTGCATTAATAGTGAATCAGTTATATCTTTGTCTAATAGTACACGAGGGCATGGAGGGGATGCCTTAAGAAAAAGATCCTTATTCTGAATGTTTGTACTTTACATTATAATATGAAAAGTCTTAAAAGTTGTGCTGCTAAGTGGAGCAGCTACTTGATTTTATTAATGGGATGCTGTTGGGTGTGTGTGTGTTTGGTGTTTAACGCCCTTTATCGACGGACCTGGATCCTGTAAGGGGGGGGGTAGTTTTATTGGTAAAGGAAACTGGAGCGCCCGGAGAAAACCACCGACCTTGGGCAGGTAACTGACAAACCTTATCACATACAAGTGGGAAGTCCCGTTTTGGAAAATACAAGTGGGACTCGAACACCACCTGAGAGGTGATCGACTAGACTGATTGATCATGATAGTGTGGTATTTAAATCAGCGGCCATCCAGTCCCCTCGGATGCTGTTGGAGGTGGAGGTGAAATGGAGTAATTGAAATTAAAAAAAAGTGCAAAATGTTATCTTATTACACGAGCACATACGACTAGCTATTAGGGCTAGCAGCAACCCACCCTCCCATGTGCTTGAAAATTCCTCAATGGAAACACTCTCTCTGATTAACACGCTTCGTTATTTTAAGACATTGTTTCATATAATTTGATTTATTTAAATAACAACGATATAATTTTGAATACAGCCTGCTTCTTGACGGTTAAGTAAAAATTCTGTTTTTTTGACACTAATAGGACTAGCAGATAGGATTGTCTTTACACACTAGCAGATATAACTATGTAACTACACTAAGAGATACCACTATTTTAGTACATAGCAGATGTGAAAAACTTAATATACAAGCAGATACAACAATCTTTGTAGACTAGTAGATAAGACAACCTTATAGTGCATTAACAGATAAGACTATCTTAGTGCTCCAGCAGATACGACTATCTTAGTGCACAAGCAGATAAGACTATCTTAGTGCACCAGCAGATATAACTATCTTAGTGCACAAGCAGATACGACTATCTTAGTGCACAAGCAGATACGACTATCTTAGTGCACCAGCAGATACGACTAACTTAGTGCACAAGCAGATACGACTATCTTAGTGCACCAGCAGATACGACTATCTTAGTGCACAAGCAGATACGACTATCTTAGTGCACAAGCAGATACGACTATCTTAGTGCACCAGCAGCTAAGACAATCTTAGTGCATCAGCAGATACGACTATCTTAGTGCACAAGCAGATACGACTATCTTAGTGCACAAGCAGATACGACTATCTTAGTGCACAAGCAGATAAGACAATCTTAGTACACTAGCAGATAAGACAATCTTAGTACACTAGCAGATAAGACAATCTTAGTACACTAGCAGATAAGACAATCTTAGTACACTAGCAGATAAGACAATCTTAGTACACTAGCAGATAAGACAATCTTAGTACACAAGCAGATAAAACAAAGTCACAATCTGAGTATACCTTAACAGATACGACTTTCTAAGTACACTAAGAAATAAGGTAAAAATGTGCTCATATCAAATTTACAATCATGACCATATATATACATATATATTTTCGGAGTTATTTTGATAAAATCACCAAATGTACCCATTAGTGTATAGTTATCTAATTGTTATACAAACCGGACTACCAAGGGTGTTATTAGATATATGTTTTATGTCAAAGCAATCTTCAACTAAAGCCCAAAACAAAAAGAAAAGACAGACACATAAACTCAATTATAATAAATAATATTTATAAATATCTCTTTATCTTAGGATTTTCTTATATGCTGTTTTCTATTTCTCCAATCTTTAGAGAACCAAATCCAATAGGTCCCTTATATTAAGAGTAAGGTGCATTAATAGATACTCTCTTTTATCTTTGTCTTATAGTACACATGGGAACACATTTTTGCTTATTTTTAGAATAAATCCTAATTTTAAAACTCCTTCGGAACAGATGCACGGATAAGGAATGGATCTAGACAGATACATGACTAATTTTTGTATACATCGATATACGGAGCGAAAAATGAAGATAAGACAACACTCACTTAAATCATAGATCGAAGTATCATAAAGATGGTACCTCCATTCTTAAATCTTTCTTATTTTATGGTCCCAGACACATATAAATAACTTCTTGTTCTTAAGACTAAATCACATCTCAGACGGCCAAAGCAACAATATATTATATCTGACAATACAATAAAACTTGTTACAAGTATGTAATGAAACAAAATCTTAGCAATATTGTTTAAATGAAAACTGCAATATCAGCAGAGGACGAAATGGAGTAGAATATATGCATTTTATGCTATTACTTTTGTATCTGAGGTGTGGATTTGTAACTTGACTTGTTAATTTGAAGACTTGAGGTTCATTTGAGGTTTGTATATGGACTACTGCTTTGTTTAATCTGGTCTGTCCCACAAAACTTCACATAAGTGTAAGACTTTAATCATACTTCATAGCAACGGAATTTCAGTAGGCTGTTGCCATGAAAAGCATAATTCCTTAGACTCGCGAATTAAAAAAAACGACTACCATCAATGAATGGTTTTATAGTCGTGACTGTAGGCTAAAGAGCCTTTGTGCCATGGGTCGTTCAGCCCATGACACACCACTGACAGTAATAGCAACCCCAGAGTATCCTTAAAAGCTGTCGCTGGAACAGCGCCCGTCTTGCACCACGGAGAAGTACTGGTAGGAATTTGCAAGGCACGCGACTACCATACACCAATCTTCTCATGTTTTATGATTTGAGTGACAAACAATGGAGTGAAATGACAGTGCCATGCACACACAAAAACTGAATCAAATTAATAAACACAGAATAGAATATATATACAGAAGAAAAAGCAAATGTAAGGATGTTCGTTTTTATAACTGAAGACTGTCTATTCTCTCTATACTACAAAGTAACAAAAAGAAGTGGCACTTATTTTATTTTCCCGAAGATGTTTGGAAAAATAGTCTTGAATAGTCCTTTTTTTCAACGGCACACCTTATGCAGACCTTTCCTTTTCAATTTCTATACCAGTCTTTGGAAATGGTATCAAATAAAATAGTGAAAGTTATGATGATTATGCTAATTTGACTGTACAATTCATGCGTGTTCTTTCTCATCAATTGAGCAACACTATCACAAACGGATATGGGTCTGACATATTATATGCTGGTTGTTATTTTTAATATGCAAGACAATAAAAAAGGGTTTGTACTTTCATTAGGTAGAAAGATCTGAGCATAAAAATCATTTTATTGTTGCAGTATCAAAAACATGGTCTCTGTGTTTTGCAATATTGGACACTTTTACGGCCATTATGTTTTGATTAAACGTATAAATAACAATACGTGAAACACAACAAAATAGACAATATCAATATTACCGCCTTAATAGAATGAATATATCAAATTATTTTCTTATATCAATATCCAAACGAACACATTGCTGTTGATCTCAATAAAGTCCGGTAGCAAAGCCAACTTTTTAGAAAATATTATTTTCGGTAAATTTATATGTTTTTGATAAGATGTTAATTTTTCTTTCAGAATTTTTACATAGATGGCATGTTGGAGAAATTTGAACCAAGCATTATTTAAAAAAAGCCCAAAGTTTTTGCCTTTGATACCTAGCAGGTATACGTACTTTTCTGTATCAAATAAAGGTAATTTCAAAATTACCATACTTGGAGGATCAATCTCAATGTCCAAGCGAAAAGACAAAACATGGAAGACATACGGGAAAACTTATACACTGTTATAGATCGGAATGGTCCTGACTTGGTACAGGCATTTCAAATGAAATAGTACGTCAAACTAAGTTTAATGGCGCGTCAAACCTTCCTCATTCATTGCGATCTCAGGGGTCTGTTCAACATAGTTGTGAAGACATATGGTGATCATCTCAGTACAACAATTAACCAAAACCACTAACTAATACGTTCAACATAATTTTGAATTTTTCCACCAGTGATAATAACGAAGGAAGATTTTTTTTAGGAAACTGTATTTTCTTGTAACATTGGTCCAACAGTTGGTAAATTCAATAAAGCGTCGAACTAACTTCAACGAGTTATCACAATTTCTATAAATTCTAGATCCTTCAAAAATAAGCATTTTTGTGAATTCTGATTTTTCAAATCCATGCGGCGATTTACAGGTTATGCGCGTTTTTTTTTTATTTGTCTTGTTTTAATTGTGTCTTCAGATTTGTCTTTGCTTTTTCGGTTCTCCGGGAAACAACAACAGTAATATATTTTTAATCAAAAGACCCAAACCCTTGGATGGCAAGAGACAGTCGCTTCGGGGCCTCCTAGTAATACATTTTGAACAAGTAGATTATAGAGCCGGTGTTACATACTAGTTTTTCCCCCATACTAGAATTTCCCCCCGGAAAAATGAGTATATACTCAGCTTTCCCCCCGGAAGATCTAGTATATACTAGATTTTCCCCCGGGGAAAAATGAGAATATACAGTACAAACAGGGACTTATTTCTATGATTGTCTTTGAGAGACAGCCATGTCTGACATGTCTCATACCCTGCCTGACCAAAGCAATAAAATTTTGATATCCCGCTGTTCTCATACTCCAAGTGAACAGGAAAAGGATAATAAATTTGTCACCATGTCACACTTACCTGTAAAATTTTATGTACTTCAATCTTTTTTTTTAAAAGGTTCTGTTTTTTTTTTATTTTCTTTAAAAACAAAGTCTAATTTAGTTGAATAAAAGAAATTTGATTTGACTAAAAATAAATAGACAACTCATTTAAATTATACATTCAAACAAATTCAATAATTAGTAAAATAACTACCCGAATGAAAAATATTATCATAATTATAAAAAAAATTTTGAATTTATATTATTTAACATTATTATTTTTTTTATCATAATCAAAACCATATAAAGCTTTTTTTATATAAAGACAGTCAAGATATAGATATATTGATTAGAATTAATTAGAAACTATTTCAAAAAGCTATGGCTGTAATTTTTCAATCACAATTTTTTTTAAATATTTTTTTCTGTTTAAATTTTTTTTATTTACTATCAATGTGTTATCAATTTTTTTCATCATTATAATAAAAAAAGTATTATTTCATTTACTTTTTAATATTAATTCATGTCATGGTTTCATAATTTTTATTTTATTACTTGAGGTGAATAAGAAAATGGTCATAAATATGCCATCTTGTCATATTTACCTAAATGATTTTTTAAAGGAATTTAAAGAATAATTCTTAAAAAAATAATATCTAAATGAAATTGATTGAATATGAAAAATTAATTTCAATAAAAATACAGAAAACATATAGAAAACATGTTATATGCATCTACATGTGTACAAATTCAACAAAGTTAAATAAATCAGGAACATTTTAATGTTCCTGAATAAATTTATAAATGAAAAATATTGTAAAATATTTTGTGAATTTCTGATTTTTAACAATATTTAAAAATAAAAACAAATACTAATAATTTTAAAATCATATTTTTCTATTTTTTTTCCTTAACATGTTTATAATTGTTTAAGTGTTATTATTTTATTGAAGAATCATTAAATTGTAGGATTTATGCATGATCACTTCATGCTGTTTTATTACCCTGTCTCTGAGAGGCAGATGTCTGATTTCCTGTCTGACATCAAAAGTTAGACACTGTCTCTGAGAGGCATCTCTCAAAATAAGTCCTTGTTTGTACTGTACTACGTTTTCCCCCAGGGGAAAATCTGGTATGTGTAAACACATACTCATTTTTCCGCCATACTGATCTTTCCCCCAGTACTAGTATTCAAAACCGTTGCACTATTTATACATGTAACTGTGAAAAAGGCAAGGCTTTCAATATTTTTAAGATAATTACTAAAAATGAATTTTTGTTTCAAAGTATTCTTTTTTATTATTATATAAAATGCGGTTTGGATATTATAGATGTTTGTAAAGATTTGAGAAGGGAAACCCATAGTGCTTGTGTGCTCGTTCATTGCAATCAAATACTCTACCTGCTTAGATTTAAGAATGTCAAGGCAATGCTAATTTCAGTTTTCTTATAAAAACTTCAGTCTATCAGGCACATCCTTTTTTCGCCTTTCTAAAATGGTTAGTGTAGTCAACATGACACGGAGAAATCTATTCATGATCGTGGATTCGTCTCAAAAGAGAGTCTTAAATGCTATAATTTTACTGTTGAACCACTTCTGCAAAAGCCGATGCAGAAATAGTCTTGCTTCAAGTGTCCTAACAACGTGGACCGTGGCCATAGAAATGCGTTCGTCCGTTTGTGCGTCCGTCACAGTTTATGTATTTCAGCAACTGTTATTTGCTGGCTTTCGATATTTTGTATTCAGATTTTGGTACAGTTTTCTGTTTAACAAACCGACGTAGAATGTTTTGCGCTTGGGGGAGACAAACTATTCTGTTCTTGTATTTTATTCACTCCTGAAAACTTCGTTTACAGTACCTGTTTTTATTTTATTTTTTATTTCAACTCAAATAGATGTTTATGGTTTTTCAAATATATGTCACATTATGAAACAAAAAGCCAAATGAAACTAGCATAATAAAACAGAATTTAGACAACTTAAAGTTTAAACCCCAAAAAATGAATTTGATAACAATTTTTACAAATAGATCTTTTTTCTAAAAGTGCATTATTAGAAGTGTTACATTGACATAGTGATAAAAATGATAACACATAATCAAGTAGGACTAAACACAGCCTTAATATGAAAGGGGGAAAGATCAGTATGGGTTTGCGAAAAGGGGAAAATCCAGTATATACTCATTTTTCCTACCCAAATATTAGGGGGGAAGATTCAGTATATACTGATATTTCCGGGGGGAAATCTCAGTATATACTGATTTTTCCGGGGGGAAAGATGAGTAGGGGGAAAAGCTAGTATGTCACACCGGCCATCAGATCGGGGGCTGAGTTGGTTACGATCATACCCTTGGTTTGCAATAACTATATAAAAGAATCTTAAGATAACCCTAAAACCGACAAAACTGGGTTCAATTTTAGAAAATTTTAGAAAATTTCCTCCATCTCTAAGACCTCCCTTGCCAAAAACCTGACGATGGCCCAGATAGCTCGCTAGTTTATCGCATCCCATCAGTTGTTGAAAGCATTTCTGGTAATTTATTTACAAAACATTATACAGCTAATGATGATAAAGATGCTCTTATTACTAAAGACATAAGAAACGAGCTACTAACAACCTTAATGGCAACGAGATCATTCTTCAATTAGGATGTGCTATGAGGATTTGTTAATGTTTGTGAAACTTTATGCACATTTTTTGTTGAAAGAACAGCGGAAATCGATTCCTAAATTATTATTAGTATTATTGCTGTGCTAATACACAAAACGTGTTTTTGTACTAAAAACAATGTTTTTATAGTGTCGAATGTCATGAAAGTACTAGAAAAAGAACAATTGAACTAGAACAAATCAAACAAAAGCTTGTTAGTTGGAAAATTGTTTTGGAATCGTTTGCACTTCCATTTCTATGCATGACAAAACAGACTTGTTGCGGTTTATAGCTTAACCAAATTTTGGGTTTGATGAAGCTTTTAGTCATTGCATCTAAAGAATGACGAAAGTCCTTAATTTGAAGCCTTGGGGTACTAATGTAGTTAAGTAGTACCAGCAAATGTAAAAAAAAACACCGTCCAACGAGGAAGTAATTGAAAAATCTGCCATGTTAACGAAAAGAATAAAGACGTTCCATCCTTGTATCAGTTTCCCAAATTACATAGACATAACTATACAAACAGGTCTTTATAGAAAATAATGAGATGTGGAATACGTGTACGCGACAAAGCCCACAATCAAGCGGCAATTCAGAAAAAAAACCACAATGGATAACCGCCAGCATCCCTCAACGAAGCCAGTACAGGCGCTGCTCGTGGTTTTGCAATTGGCCCTGTTTATGTCTGGTTCATCTTCGAGCTCTGTTGACATCATTATTGCCGGCAATAAATTACGGTCTTCAAAAATATTTCGATTGTTCTTACTCTACAAAACGCTTTAATCAAATGTGGATCATAAAAATTCACAGAACTTTTCAAAAAGAACATATTAAAACAGAGGTAAAAATCAAGCATCGATTACTTTGTAACTTATTGTCTAGAAAAAAGAAAAGAAAAAACAAAACAAAAAAAAACAAAAACAAAAATGAAATACTGGAACATATTTGTACGGCCAGCTAGTTTGGTTGGAGTATTATTAATTGTACACCGTTGCTTGCTGATTTTTGCTTCCGCACAAAGTAGAAAATTTGCACTCACTTCCACACATAAAGGATTGTAGACAGGTACTATTTAAACCCTCCTTTCTGTTATGTCATTTGATCAAATACATGTAATCGTTGATTTTGGTGACTTTCTGCATCTCTTATATTCACAGGAACTCGACATTAATAATAATACTGGTTGCATACTTGAGTTTACACCTCAAAATTGACATTCAAGGAAGACTTTAAATTTAAAAAGCTTTATTTTTACACGGTGACTTAAACTTTCCCATCATCTACACTATTCGTTCTTGTGCTGCGACATTCTATTTGCTCCAGAATACCCACCACGACTTGTTTGCGATTCCAAAGCTTAGTTGTTTAAAAATATATAATAATTCCCTTGATTAAGCATCACGTCTGGCAAAATTTGTAAGGACTTTAGCTGAGCACTTCAGCTTTTGGTTGCTGTCATCTCTCCAGAAAATTACTGAAGACATTTGTGCTTGTAGACAATAGTGCGTTTACGTTGGTTTGCCTTTTGCCGGATATAACCTTCACTATTAAATGATCGTTGGAAATGCGACGGGTGTGTTTATGTAAGCAGGCACTGCTTACCCTTCCGGAGCACTTTCTCAATTTGACGTGCGTTGCAGTTTAGCTGTCTAATTTTTGTAGTGTGTGTGTGAATTTTTGTTGTGCGTTTTCCCCATGTTCTTGTCTTTTGTGTTATTTGGTTTTTCGTGGTCTTTTCAGAAAACTGACATTCCAATGACCCATTATGAATACTTCTTTGCTTTCTTTAATCAGAGATGTTTAGAAGAAATTGTTTTGTCCGCTTTTCTACATTGAAATGTTCGGGTATGTGTAAAATGCAAAACGAGAAACATAGAAACGAGAAACGAGAAACATAGAAACGAGAAACAGAGAAACGAAAAACAAAGAAACGAGAAGTGATATTTTTTTTTTAAATAAAAGCTAACTAAAAATTAGTTGTCTGTTGCCATGATAAGTTGAAGTCTGATTAAGTATGACATGCAATCTTACTGTTACACAGCTCATACAAATTTAGTTTCTGACCTTGTTGTTTGACAAAATGAGGGTGTAGATGAGGTCTGTAGAAAGAGAATAATATCCATTAGAAGCATATGCAGAATATATAACTATGTGTAAAGTGCAAAACACTGGAAACCAAATAAAAAACCCTGTATATGTATAAAACCTGAACAAAGCTGTTTTATATTTATGATATTTTTATACCCAAATATAAATTAAAAGAATAATGTTTAAGAAGAATAGACAAGGATATGAGCTAGCATACATGTACAAAATACATCATAAAATTATACTCCTTGAATCAACTTTATGTTTTTTTTATTTTTTTATTTCTAAGTGACTCTTTTAGGGCCCTATGATTGGAAATAAACAATTTTCTTATCTTTTCTTACTATTCTCTTTTCTAATCAGGTATTTTAAACAATTCATTCTATTTTTGTCTGTAAACCCCATCAACACCCTCATTTTTGTCAATCAACCAAAAGGCCATCAAAAGCAGGAAAAGATGCACTAGAAAGGGTCACAGATGCACAATGTAGTTTGATACAGAATTTAAAGGTTGTCACATAAATCACTCTTTATCAGGACACTAAGTGATTTATCCTTGAACTTATAATTGCAAAATTAAACCATTAATTCAAGTAAGGGCTTTTAATTTAAAAAAAAGAAATTAAGATTGATCAAAAACACTTTTAATTTCTCGTTTCTCTGTTTCTTGTTTCTCGTTTCTATGTTTCTCGTTTCTAGTATGTTTCTCGTTTCTTGTTTTGTATTTTACACATACCCGAAATGTTCTATGAAGATTCTATTAGGAGGAAAGATTAAATTTGTACTTATCTTGTAAAATTCTACTTGCAATGTTTAAAACAAGACAAAACACAGGATGCACCCATAAATTGAGTATGTTGAATATGTAAGTATAAATGTGTCACTAATTGCATTTTTTTAGTTTAATATTTATATTAAAATCAAGATAAGCATCACAGATAATGAAAATTTATCTTTTTCCATATCTTACATGATAAATAACGGATTGAAAAACCAGAGTTGAAAGTTTGCGTTTGTAAATCAAAATACAATTATGCTGCAAAAACGCCTCATTATTCTGTACAACGCATTAACAGATTACCTTGTCGAATAATTTACAAGATAACTATTATCTCAATTGGCACAACAGGGTTTTGCAATTCTGTTTGAAATTTAACATAAGATTCTGCACATTTTCTGTTGTATTTTGTTTATCCTGGGGCGTTTAGCACTCAAAGATCAAAACAGATCTAAGCAGTGTTGAAAAAGATTTTAAAACCATTCTAGATTATTCAAATAGCGATTTTGCAAATGAAGTGATTTTTTTTCTATTTTGACAGCTTTTTATAACAATTTAAGTTCTAACAACTTTAACAATACACGCTTCATTACTAGAGATTAGACAAACTTCAAATGATGTTTTTACTTCAAAATTATACCTAAAAGGAAGAAAAAATGTTTTTCTGAGAAATATTTTAAATCATATCAACATCTCCGCAGCATACTTCAGGCTAAATGTTAACGTTTATATTTCAAAGAGAAATAAAGCGTAGGCTATCGCCGATGTTTAACGCAAGGTAATTTAAACACAGTTGAATTAAGAAAATAAACCCAAACACATAAACTGTTGTCTACAATTGCTTTATCTCTGTTAACAATCATACACCGTATTATTCATAAGACTTTCTTAAGATATTGAGCCAATGCCATGCTTTGTTTGTTTCCTGTTTTATTTGCATATACAATGTAACATCGCCAAATCTGGTGTCTTTATGACATGTTTTAGGACAAAAACGCATCAGTTCGCATTTCGATAATGCGGCTTCATACTTTCCAAGAAAGATTTGATATAATTTTTAACCATTAATCGGGATTTATTAACAGAATCACAATTTTGAACAAATAAAATCCAGAAAAAAGGTGGTTTTTTTTCTATATTTTATACACCTCTCTATGAAATATCCAATATCAAGACAATATCTCTTTGTTTAGTCTAGGGATAAAGTGTACTACGCCTTAAAAACACGATTCTTATATTTGTAGATTTAAAGACAATAAAATCATTATATTATTTTTCTATTTCAAGTATCAATTTATTAACAAATCAACAAATGTTTATTTTCAAGAAGAAATAATATGATATAATGTTCTAAGTAATTGGCGAGATTTTTCTTTTCTTATCTTTACTGCTGAAATGAACCTTGTTTTCAAAGATACGTTTTTAGAATTTGCTTCCCATTCTTATAAAATCCGATTATTGTTCTCTAAGATATTTGTTAAGAAAAGTATTCAAAGAAAAGCAACGTAGGCCAAAAGAGATGGGTTTGTTATTTTTGTTATACTAAGTGATATATAAAAAGTTTGCTGGGAAAGTTATTGGAAGAAGCAGAGGTACAAATAGGATCCTCGAATGTTAAAAGTCTGAAAGGGCAAAGACAAAACCAGTATAACGAACGATACCAGCACGAAAAAACAGACAACGCAAGAATAACAACAATACAAAAACAACTCAGTATAGCGATCAACAACGTAATAGCAAGCATCATAGCGAACTCAAGTTGTATCGAGAGATAACTCAGAGTAAACAGTTACTGCTTACTATAGCACACCCGTCGCGTTGCCAATGGCCCTATCAGCATGTCAAAGACACACAAACATCTGCATTCATCTGAGTGGTACACTGAAAACTCAAAATTGTCACTGTGACACGTTTAGATAGTCATATTGACTGTCCACCTGATGACAATACAACTTTTCAACATTGTCATTAAAGATAATCAGCATGACGAATAAGGTGGTCATTGTGACTTCTGTATTTGTCATTTCCAAATATTTGACTACTAGTACCTCCCAGTTAAATTTTGACTACTGAATTAGTCACTATGACCATTTTCGGCTTTCAGTGCTAGAATCCCATATTTGATGTCGTATATAAAATTTCCTGAATTAGACAACAACCCAGGAGCAACTTAACCTTGAGTTAGCCATTTTTGTGTCAGACGTGACGCTCTATCGAAATCGATGTACATGTAATCCCTGCAAGCCTTTGAATAACGAGTGATCTTAATTTTGTCAAATTTGTAAAAGAAGTAAGACAAATTATTTAGACGTAAAAGACAAGAAGAATAAACAAGGGAAACCGTGCAAAACAACGGGAAAAATACATGAAACAACGAAACTGCGATCATCGACCCGAATTCAAGTCAAACCGAAATGAATATAAAGGGGATGATAAAATGAACGTGAAAACCAATAGGGTTATCAATGGTTATCGAGTTTGGACCGCCACTGGAAAATGGAGGGATACAGTCAGGCTTTTTTCTTATAAAGACCAAAATAATATCTAAGGCCAGATATGAAAGAGAAGTTGTGAGTTTGCTCCTTTATATATATAGTCCGTCTGTTGTGACGCAGATAAAAGAGGTTATAATTGATACTTGTTGCTCGGTGCATGTTAGGTCAACATTTTATATACAGTAACATTACTAGAACAGTAAAATTTTAAAAGCCTGAGAATAAACCAATTAAAAATGGGGAGGGATTAGCAAGGAAAAGGGGACAAATGTCGAATGTCAGCGACAGAATGATGTAAAGAAGAAGAAGAGTAACGCATTACAAATAATTCCAATGATCAATAAAACAAGATCAAACTTTAGACACAAGGACAACAGAATAGAACATATTACAAATATTAGAGAAACCAAAGAGACCAACAGCTGATTCAAACATTCGAAAGGAAGAAGTAGAGGTACCATGTCAAAAGTCTGAAAGAGCAGAGACAAAACCAGTAAATATCAACGAGAACAGAACGAAAAACAGACAACTTAAAACGCTGAATAGCAATCAACAACGCGAACACAAGTCGTGACGAGAGTGAACTCAGGCGCTCTGGAAGAGTAAGCAGTTCCTGCTTGCTATTATAGTACACACGTTTAAGACAAAGACAAAACCATTAAACATAAACGAGAACAATAATATGAAAACAAAAGAACAGCAATCAGCAACGCGATCTCAAGTCAGAAATTCTGAATTGATTTTTATTCAAAAATTAAATGGTAAAAAAAAGTAAACTAAAAAAAAACAACGAAAATAAATATAGAACCAATAAAAAAAAAAACAACCTGTAAATTTGATTTTTGAAATATTTGCACTTTAGCTTGATGAAGAGAGATCGTTTTAGACTGCAATTGATTCATTTTTATCCCATTAATTATTGAAATCTATTTATCCAAAATTATCTTAATCGAATCTTATTCCATTACTTTCAAAAATATATTACATTTTGTACAAACAAGATTTTGTTTAATCTTTAATTAATATCAATATTGCATAACGCTGGAACATGTAATAAAATAGTGAATTATTAATAAATGTATTGAAGTCACGACAAAAACGCTAAAAATTCTTATTTATGGTACATTTCATATGTTTTGCTTTGTATTGATAGCATCACTGCAAATGGTTTTAGCAACAGAGTGTCACAATAGATTGTTGTACCTTGCACTGTAATTGCGAAAAAATGCAAATCTTGAACTGACTTATTTGTCTTTTGGGAATTGACAAAAATTCGATTGGTTTTTAATTGAATTTGTGTTGGTCTGGTGATACATTGATAGTGGGTGACAGACGAAAACATAGAACTGACATTACTAGACGAAGAGTACTGATCAAGATAGTCTTAAAAGTGCTTTTCAGATACACTATAGTTGTCAAGTTTAGATATATGTAGAAGTCTATTTAATTAGAATTATAAGCATAAAAAAGGTACATATTGCCATTATAGTAATTTTATACAATGGGTATATCTCTTATGTCAAAAGCGATACATTTACTATCATGAAGGTGATTTGTTCTTCGTGATGATTTTGGATGCTTTGGCAATACGTTACAAGCCAAAAGTATTATGATACTAGCTAAAAGTAATATGATACTAGGCAAAAGAATAATGTTGTCATTTCAAAGTATCATGATTCATCTTGCCATTTCAAAGTATCTTGATGCTAGTTAAAGTATCGTGATACCAGCAAAAACTACCACGATGCTAGCAAAAAGTATCATGATGGTAGCCAAAGTATCATGATGCTAGCAAAAAGTATCATGATGCCAACAAAAAGGAACATGATTATAGCAAAAAGTATCATGGTGCTATCAAAAGTATTATGGTGCTAGCAAAAAGTATCATGTTGCTAGCCAAAAATACCAATATGCTAGCCAAAGTGTAGTAACAGAAAAATGAAACTGTGTATTACTTTGAAAAATTACAAATTCGACATTTTATTTAGTATTTGATTCATTTTATCAAAATTATTGCAAAATCATTTCCTAAAGATCTTGACAAAAAATTCATTTTTAGGCGCTTAAGAGGTGTTTTTTTGAAGCGTTGTTTTGTTTGCAGTTTGAAAGCAGGTTTTGTCAATCTGGAATTCACAAAATCACACTTTAAAAACAACACATTTTTTTGAAATTACGGTAGTTTTCTCAGTCGATTTTCACCAAAAAAACGTTTCTCCTTTTAGTGGCTGAAAGTCAACACCTTACATTTTGGGTGAAAATTTAGATTTTTCATTTTTTGGGTAAAAACGTGTTTTTTTAAATCTCAGAAACTGGAATTAAAAAAAAATATTTTCACTGAAAAATGATCTGCATAATCCACTCGACATTCAGTGAAAATTTCAACATGATAACGGTATTTTTAACGATTTTCTGATTAGGAGAAGTTTTGGTACAATTGATTTCCAATAGACGTGCACAGTTTCTTTTTGCCATGAGTATATAAGTATGCTAATAAAATTATCTTCATGTCAGGTAACTGGTATCTCGATGATTTAAAATTTTAATGCCAGTTGACTAGTATCTCGATGATTTAACAAGTATCATGGTACTTTTAACTTCTATCGTGATGCTAGTGACTTGCAACCTTATACAATTATCACCCTAGTTGGTGTGTGACCCGGTGGCTTCTTTCCCCAAGAAAGTAAGGTCACCCGAGGGCTTGCCCCGAGGGCGACCTTACTTTTCGAGGGGAAAGAAATGCCCGGTCACATACAGTTGTATCAACTAGGATGATAACTGTTATATTATATCGAATATTAATTGAACCAATTTTATATTAAATTTTAAACATATTTCGGACATTTTAACCTCTTTTCATGAGAAAAAATACTGCCCATACAATGTTGAAGAAAAAATCGTGGGTCACGTGCAAATTATCACGAGAGGGTGACCTTAAGGATGTTCGCTACTATTATCGAAAATAAATAGGTTTCAAATTTGATGCGTGAAATGAAAAGATAATAGTAAAAGGTATAAAAGAAGCGAAAAAAATTGATAGGTTCGTGACCTCGTTTTCAAGATAATTGAGGTTAAAGTTTTGGCGGGAAAAGGTTTTCTCTGACTTTTTCATAGGTTTAGCATTAGCACTATTTAGCTGTTGAAACCCATGACAGAATAAATAGGATTTGATAAAACTTTGTTTATTACCTCTTCATGACATATTAAAGACATTATTAATAAGAAAATAGGGGGTTCGTGGGCAAAAATTTTAACCCTATTTTGATGGTAAAATCCAGAGAATTCCGAAAAAAATGACAGAAAAACCAAAACAAGACCAGCGAGCATCCTTAAGGTACCAGTCTTGTATTGTAAGTTCTTGCGCGGGTGGACGTCAAAACATGGATGCTATTAAAATATAGTGCCTTTTCTCTGTGTTGTTTGCAGCATTAATTTTCAAGCATTTGTTTCTAACTTTTGGCTCTTATTGATGGTAAGACATCACACTATGACATTATTAACTTTTAGAAATGAGAAAATTGCATTTTCAAATAAAAAAGTATTCATGAAAAGGGGGGTATGTTTGCTTTTTGAAGTTAAAGTGAAAGTAGAAAAAAAATATTTTTAGTTCAAACTTCTGTGGTGTACCAAAGTTCGTGGCACTTTTTTTAATTTCCCCCTTCAAAATGTCTTTTGACACTTCTTTTATTGAAAAAATATAGCAAAAGTTTTATTGAATCATTTTAAGTATTTTTTTAAAAATTCCGAAAATCTCAGGTGTACTATTGAAGTCTATGGGAAAAACAATACAAGACTGAGACCTTAACATTCGTCTCGATCACCCAGACGCTTATCAATAGATGAGAAGAGTCTGGGACAGTCCCATTACCTATTTTGTTATGTGTACGTTCGAAGTACTTTCAGGCTTTATCATAATGTTCGACGAAAATCACTCAACCGTATGTTCAGAATTCTGTGTATATGGTTCAGTGATTTTATGCAAATGCAATAGCGAGATAACTTCTCCAATTGATGTGATTTTTTCTCTTAAAACATAATATTTCTTATTTTACAATAAGACATCCTATTTTACATTTTTGAACACAAGTTGGTTTTGTTACTACCTATTATAAAGAAAAAGGCAGCGATACCCCAATTAGGTCGTTTGTTTCCGTCGTTTTTATATTTACAAAAGCTCTTTGCAATGTACATACTTTCACTTTTCACTCGGGGGCTATATTCGGATTCTCAATCTTCTGATTTCCATCAAGACAATATGGCCGCGACCAGTAGATTATGTGTTCCGCTTCGGATTATATTTTAGTCAGTGTAGCATATCTTGCGTAGCTTTAGCGTAATGGATATTTGATTTTGGATTGCGAAAATTTACTTAATTGAATAAAGTTTAAGGGACAAAAATACTATTCGGACACCAAAAATAAGTTAAATCTTGCAAAAAGGTTGTACACAGCATCTTCGTTTTTCATGCTTTTATGTGGCGGTGTTTTAAATCAACAATGCGATTCAACTAGATCATGTAGCGTACATGGCGTAGTCACTTTATCAGGTTGTGCATGTTTAAGCGTACTTTCTTATAAATTTTTGGCTGCAAAATATTAATTCATTGAATAAAGTTTATTATCACAGACAGAAATAGTGCTTATGCAAAATAGGTCAATCAGACACACACAATTCAAGCATTTTATTGATTTTTAGAAAATGACAAAATAGCCACATTGGGTCATTCGTCTGTCTTGATCTAGGTCATTTTAATAAGGATAATTAATTTTATCTATTTCTCACAAAGCTATTGCGGGATCCGGAAAAATAAACTTATTTGTCACAAGTTTGGTTGTTCGAAAATGTTATCAATGCGTGATAATTTTGTCGATTCACCACACAGAGACCAATGTCGCCACAACTACAAACGTGTCAGAAAATAATTTTAACTGTGCAAAACCACAGGGGCTTGGATTATAGAGTCGGGGGGGGGGGCGACTTAAAAGTCAATATAAATGACCAGAATCCAAGCCCCTGTGTGCGGAACATGGATTGTAACGTTCGTGTATAAGTTTGCTTTAGTCTATATCATAAAGGAAGGGACAATCTTTGAATAGGTGACAATCAAAAATATTTGAGCAGTGGCGGATCCGGGGGGGGGGGGGGTCCGAGATTGGAATTTTCCTCCTTTCCGACAAAAATTTCGGAAGTAACGTCTAGAACCACCCCTTTTCGTCCTTCGTCCACAGCGGAATTTATGTGGACCAACCCCTTTCAAAAATTTCTGGATCTGGCCCCGTTTGAGTTATAATATAATTTATTGCTATTACACGTAAAAAAATTAGAGGCATACATGTACATTGCAAATGTTCATGAAGAGATCTACAATTGGGTTTAAACTTATTTCATATAATATTATATCCTTCAAAATCATAGACTGATCTGACAAATGATAACCATTAAAGTAGACGATAATTAGATGTGGAATAATTGTACGCCACACAACCAACATAAAGAAACGTGAATTTTAAAAATCACAATGGAAAACAGCCAACAGTCTTCAGCATGACCATAAGTCGCTGCTTGCCGTCTTGCATTGGCCCAAGACTAAAAATACAAAAGAGGATGAGTCCAGTTTCCTTTTTGGTCACACTTAGAAAAAAGTCAAAATAACAATGTACATTTTTTTTTACATCTCCGCATGCTTGGAATGCAACTAAATGTTGAAAATAATAATATTATAAAACGAAAATTATAAAAATTTCTAGGCGCAAAATATATGTTTGATTTTCTTCATCCCGTTGGTAGCTTTTGTTCTCAGAATAATTTGAAGATTGAAACCTTTTTAAACTTTAACATTAAGCTGATTTAAAAGTATATATGAACAACAGACTGTGACATCTTTGATCCAATGGAGACTTTTGTACAGCTCGATGAGCTGAAGGTTTAAGCAAGCAACAGCTTTTCTCTATCTGCAATAGTTTCCTATTTTCTCCACTAACATAACCAAACTTTGATGCAGTTATTTCAAACTAAATAGGAAATAGTACAATGCTTATACTGGATCTAAAAACAAATAATGTTTAGGATAAACACTTACATGACTTAGATTCATCGACATGGCTTAATTTTAGATCGATTTTATAGTATGTGTACAGCAAAGGCTACATATAGAATTCAACAATAAACCTTAGCAGGGCCTAGAAATAATAAAGTCTTTTTTATGTTACTAAAGCAGACCTTTGCTTTTTGTGTCCATAGCGGCTTGCTAGACAATATGCATTAGAGTCCACACTTGTTAACAATAAAAAAAAATCGTTTTATCGTTAAATTGTACTCACGGGCGTCCACCTGGAAATTGTTTATGTTTATTGGAGTTAAAAATTGGGACATTCTTGATTACAGAACCATGCACGTTTGACCAATCCAATTCTCGATTTTGCAGAACCAGTTGTCAAAAACCAAGGAAGACCAATGAAACGTTAAGTTTTTAAAGTTGGTTCAATTCAGATTGAAATGAATTGTGTATGCTAAACACGTCATATACACACGTGGTAAAGGTTAAAAGGTATAACGATCGCCACCTAGTGGTTACGAGAAATCAACAGGTGTTTTCCCAGACTCACTACCTTGGTAGTATGAGTTTGGGTTCGAGACTACCTTAACATGCGACCCAACGATTACCGGTTGACCCAGCGAAATATCACATGTCACGTGACAACATATGAGCGAATCACAATAAAGATTTTTATATGAGTATATAATATTTTGACTTCCATCACGATGTTTCACGTATATCAATTGGAAAGCATATTGATGCTTTTATCAAGTATCACGATGCTTATAACTTGTATCCTTAAACTAGTAACAAGCATCGCGATGCTTTGAACTACTATCACGATGCTTATTAATAGCATCGTAATGCTAGTGTGAAGCATCGTGATGGTAAAAGCATACTGATGGAAGTATCCTTATTTTTTAAACATCAATGGCCACTCAAACAAATGTATCATGGTGCTAGTCAAAGTATCATGATGCTAGTCAAAATTATCATAATGATAGCCAAAAGTATCACTATGCAAGCCAGAGTATTATAATGCTTGGCAAGTTATCATGATGCCACTTAAAGTACCACGATGCTAGCCAAAAAGTGTCTTTGATATGTCATAAAGGGCTTATAAACAAAGTATTATCAAATCCTATTTATTCTGTCATGGGTTTTAACAGCTAAAAAGTGCTAATGCTAAACCTATGAAAAAGTCAGAGAAAACCTTTTTCCGCCAAAACCCAAAACTTTAACGTCAATTATTTTGAAAACGAGGTCACGAACCTATCAAATTATTTTTCTGATTTTATACCTTTTCCTATTATCTTTTCATTTGAGGCATCAAATTTGAAATTATTTATTTTCAATAATAGTAGCGAACATCCTTAACTTCTATGTCAATGATTTTCAGTACCATTGCGATCTGATTTTTCCGGTATGTCATCCATGTTGTAACTTTTCTCTTAGACATTTGAGATTGATCGGTAAATTTGTTATTACCTTAAATTTAACAGCTTGCATCACGATGCATTTTACTTTCTTTTTATTTCCATTGGGGCGATTTTAAGTAAGAGACAAAATTAAGCTCCAATTTTCCAATGTTTTGGTTAAAATGCTACTGATGAGAGGTTACTCCTTGAAATATCGATATATAGCTTATCCAAATTAACCGTTTATATCCGCGTTTTGGTATTTGTAATTCATGTTCATTGTTTATGCAGATGAAATATTATTTTCAATTAAGGCGGTGTTGGAAGTTGCGCGCCGAATGTAAATCTAAAAGCCGAGCGAACGTGTCTCAATTATAATTTCTAGACATAATTGTACTTATTCTACTGTATATGGAAAATGGTATGATACAAATAACCATAAATTAATGAAGTATGTTGTAGGATTATTTTGCCGATCGCTTTCAACGTGACAGGTGTACTGTGCTGTAGCAAGCAGGAACTGTTTTCTCTTTCGAAGCACCTGAGGAGTTTCACGTTGCTGATTGCGGGTTGGTTGTTGTGTGTGCTCTTTTGCTTGTTTTGTTGTTGTTGTGATGATTTTATATCTAACGATTTTAACCTTCTTTTTATCGGATAAACGACATATAATTTCTCCTTTGGTTTACCGTTGCCTCTCATAAACCACATGACAGTTGTATAGAAAAGGTCAAAGCATAATGTTTTGCGTAGTAACAGCATGGTACCTACTTATGAAGACAGAGGGCCAATAGGGTAAACCAGTTTGGTGTGTGTGTGTGTGTGTGTTTGTGTTGTAGGGTTTAAAGCCCTTTTTACGCACTATGGTCAGCGGAGAACCCGGAGGAAACCACCGACTTTTGGCCAAAACAGTTTGGAATGCCATTAAAAATAGAAATGAATAGATGGTTAAGGTCGGGCAATTGACCCAAAATCTTTCACATGCTAGGACAATTTGCCCCACACAGTGTGCACCACTATGGTTTTCGGACATGTTTATGTATAATGTTTTAACGACCCCGGAATACAAAATTACAGGGTTACCGTATACAATCACCTCATGCCTGGGGCATACGTCTAGTTGCTATTTTGGGCATTTTGAATTTGACTGATAACCGACGTCAGGGTATTTGGTGCTCTTTACAGAATCTAAGACAGGCCTAGCGCAACTGCAGATGTATCATTTATTGATAATTATATATATAAAAAACACATTTATCCATATGTCATGTATATATGTATGCAGAAGTCATCTGAATTTTATATAATGTGTCAACATTTTTTGTTGTTAATACCAAACGCATCACCTAATTATTTTGTCCGAATTGGATTGCATCAATACAAATACTTAAGCTTAGATATCATGCATTATATAACATTATAATAGCGCTGAAATCACAGTTATATAGAAATATTTTTAATATTCTTGTAAATCAATGTTATGAACAACGAATTATTCCATTTCCTATTATTCTCATGCCAATTAATGATGTTCTGCATGGCTTCAAACACAATCAATTAATGTTTCATTCTTTTATGGGAATTTCATAAATGTGTCATTTCTTCTATCAGGAACTCATGCCATGTTTGACATGATGCAAAATTTCTAGCCATTTCAGCAATGATAATCAGTACTTGTTTTGACATAAGCGCCTAGTTTTACACTTGGAAGTCGATTTATTACAACATTTTTACAATAGGATATACTGCAATTCATCTTTAACTGGTATGTGCAAAGTACTTTGATAAATTAACTTATTTTAAATTAAAGTTTGTATTTTACATAAATTAAATAAATACAAAATATTCATACAAGAAATACTTGTCATTGGTTTGTGCGAAGTACTCAAATTAACTTATTTTTTACATTTGTATTTTACATACATTAATAGTACAAAATAGGCATGCAAGAAATTTATGTTAAAATCCTGAGGGATCTTTTATGAGTTTTTAATAAGACAGAGAGTTTTATTTAGACAAAACGCAGTGTACTGCATAGAGCCAGAAAGATTTTGGTAAGTTTATGTGCTACTGCATTTTTACCACAAATCTGCAACAAATTATAAACATATGATGCTATTAAGGAGAATAATCTGTTGCTTATTTGTAAGCATTTGTTTTTATGACTTTGAGTGTTTTTTGTCGATTTGTATGGGGAAATTCATTATCATTTTGTAAATTAATAGTTGGGCGTTAAAAAAATTGTATTTTTGAATAGTTTTAGCTAGTAAAAGTACATTTGTTCGTTTTATCTTTAACTATATAAAGTTGACCGATTTATTTGGTTGGTCACCAACGTTGGAGTGTAGAATTCGGCTTTTCTCCATCCGCGCGTCCGATAAAGATGTTCGCAGCGTAACTTTTGAACTCATTGATAAACTTTCATAAAGATGTCGAGCACTCAGCTTGTTTTATAAAATGAGTAAAATTTGTCCTCCTTTACAGGGTTGACACGTTGAATTGATTATTAGTAGCGCGACTAGTGTGCTATTGCAGGCAGGAACTGCTTAATCTTCCAGAGCACCTGAGTTGACTCTCGTTACAACTTGAGTTTACGTTGTTAATTGCTATTCAATTTTGTGTGTTTGTGTGTTGTCTGTTTCTTCGTGTTGTTCTTGTTCGTGTCTACCGGTTTTGCCATTTTGGACTTTTGACATTCGGATGCTCCAATGGTAACTCTGCTTCTTGCAGAAAAGTAACGCTATTTTTTAAAAGGCCTAAATGAACATGGTTTTACTTAAATTCCAGCAGCAATTTTCGTATATTAAGTAAAACGTTCTTACTAATGTGCTTCACCGACTTGTGATTATATTTGTTTGTTTCCCCTTTTTGTATTTCATGTATATTGGTTTTGTCTTATTTTTTTCCGGACTTTCGATACTTAAATGCCCCATCGGTACTCCTTTTATACCTTGTGGCTTCTTAAACATACCAAGTAATTTTGTCATAATGTAGAGATAATGTTTTATGAATATTGTCCACTCAAAAGAGATAAGTGAATTACTGGTTCGAGCTAATTAGTGGGTAGAGCTCCAGGTATTAATCTCATTATTGGTAAATAAATAATCATGACCCAGACAAGTGTCCGATAATCACCGGAATGTGATAAATGTTTTCGATCAAAGGACTCGTACGGGAAGGGGATGGGTTAAAAAATATCCGTGGCTAAGCGTAAAAAGTTTTGTGTTCTAACAGTTAACGAGAAAATAAAACTTCAAATTAAATTTGTTGTATTTTACTGAGAAAACACTTTTAAAATGTCCACTTTAAGAGCCAGTGGTGTAATGATTCACGCGTCGGACTACTAATACTAAGGTGCGTTGATTGATCCTCGTCAGGGGTAAAAATTCCAATCATGAGCCAATTTTCCGACCGTCTTTTGACACCATTTCCAAAGATGGTCTCGAGAAAGATGTCAGTCCTTCGGAAGGGACAATACGGCGTTTTCGAGTGTATGTGGAAAGCCATACCCATTGCACGTTAACGACCTCCTTCTAGAGTTCGATACTGTGAGTAGACTCGAAAGGGCGCTACAAAGGCCACACATGCAATCTGCAGTCGCTTGATTCCCAAATCAGGATAAAAAATGTACACTAAGTCTAGCTTTTAGCAATCATATCCAAATGAACCAATTGAAAGTATAAATGCATTCATACATTCATGAACTTTGTTCAAGTCGAAAAATTATAAGCATCGCTTATCAGACAGTTAGATAGTTATTGGTTAGTTACTTCTTCACTCCCAGCAGCAGCACAAATTCGACTTTCTCAGGAAAATTAACATGAAAGGGGTGATAAAATGAACATGAATGATGATGAAATTGGCGAAAAAGGAGAAACAATGCCAATCGTGAATTTGAGTTTTGACTTCACTGCAAAAGAATGATGGGTAGAATTGGACAATTTAGTCTTCTGCATGGAGATCCTACGGATCCTACAATTATCGAGACCTGCAGCAATGTTCTTCAACGTGCGAGAACCGTGTCATTTCTAACAAGGTGCACCAATATAGTTTTCGGTCGTCAGGTTTTCAATATTATACATGAAGTTGACGAACCCAACGTTGATAAGGACAAGGTTGCCTCATTCATGGGGCACACATCCCAGATGCTTTTTAGGCAAAGCGGCGTGACCCGATGTCAGGTTTCTAAGCGCTCTTAAGCGGACTTTTATTGACAAACTCAGCGCTGCTGCGGGTCTTTGCACCACCCGGAAAACCGATAACATGTCCAGATACATTTATTCCGACAAAAGGAAGTGTCATTGGAGAAGCCATTCTGAAGTTTCAAGATTATCAATGTTATAAAACAGAACGTAATTATTGCAGTTAACATTGAGAATACTAATTACAATAGGTATTTCCGCAAATCCTGGATGGTGAATATATATAGGCTCTCAGTAGTGCTAAACTTGTCAGTAAAAGTCACTAAAGACTCGGACTAAAGACTGCAAGGTACCCTGATGAAAGATGGGGGTTTTGTCCACAAAGCAACTGAGATATGTGCCCTAAATGGTTGGAATGGGCAACCCGGTCAACGTTGCTGCCTTGGTCGTTAGGTCATATTAAACATTTGATCTCCACATTAAAATAAATCAGAATATCATGCTTCATTTAATCTGATGCCCCAAAGCATCGTTTAGTATAATCCATTACTTTGAATGAATCATTCATTGATCACTTTGAAAGTATGTAAATTATTCATTTTGCCCTGAATGGTAAAGTTCTAAAATCAGGTGATTATTGTAAGATAAGAAATGCGATACTCTTGTGAAAAATATATTTATAGAAATAAAAAAAACACGTTACACCTAGATGTTTTTATATAAAAAAAAATCCTTTGAAACAATTCAATGATGCAATTTACCATTAAAGGAACCAATTAGCGCAACAGAAATAAATATTTAAAAAAAAAATCGTAAAGGTATTTGCTTTATATTCATTGTTAATTGTTAAATTCATTTCATTAAGAAAAAAAGTCGAAAAACAAAAAGTACGGCAGGAAATAGTGGTTCTGACAAGGTTGAACTTTTAAGCAAACATCATGCTAAACATGTAGAAAGCTCAATGGTTACTATCACGGCCTCTTAAGTATATAAAATATTAACACATTTATAAGATTGTTATTAGTAAAATAACAAGGAGTGCATGCAAGATTACAACTGAGACGTTCAAGTTCACTGTTTTTAAGTCTGAAGATGGTTTAAGCATTAATCGCAATATTATTGCAGTTTCATGCACAGTAGACCATGCATGTTTAAGACAGCACACAATCTCATCAAATATTAAATGAATACAAATTTTGACGACCATTCAAACTGTTTTGGATTGTGCTTTCTTAACTGAGCTTCTGTATGAGTAGCCTTATCTTTTTTAACCTCTACAGACGAGATGTATTTTGTTTTATTGTTTTCTTTATTGCGTTATGTTTATATTCAATTTTTTATTGGCGGGTCACTAGATTTATTTCCTACTACTGTCTGCTATTTGGCTATCTGTATCATAATCGTGCTCAGCTGAAAGCATCGCTGATGTCTTCCTTTTCGGTCGGTCTATTGTCATGTCATTCTGTACTGTAGACACGATTCTTAATGCATTTTTCTGTTTAAGTCTAACATTATTCAGTACCACTTTGAAGTCCAAGAAGTTAATCTGCAATGAAGAACGGGGATACACCAACTAGATTAACTCCGATATATAAAAGTAGAACATTTTTAAAATGATCAAAAAGATATTTTATTTGTCATCAGTAAACAATTAAAAAAAAACTTTTGAAATATATGTAAATTGATCACAATGTTATTGGTAAAACATTACCATGTGTCATCAAATAGTTTACTTTCGCGGGAATATCATGAGACAGATCATTTGTCTCAGATTTGCTGACAAAAATTAGTCATTAATCGAAGCAAGAGCAAACAGATGAAATGAACGAGGTCTGTGTTTTGAAAACTCAATAGTTTGTCAAATTTACTCATGGAACAATGTTTGTTTTCGTTATTGGACAACTGAAGTATTGACTTCAATATGGGTATTCTCTGAAATGTCGCTAAGAATTCCGCAGCTGTAAAAATTTCGTTTAACTGAAAAAGAATGTAATCATGGTGTTAGTCCAAAAACCGTTCTGATGTGTAACGCGGCTGTGGATAGGGAAAAATTTTGGTTTAAGGTATATATAGATGGGGTGTCTTATAATTTGTCCATAGAATTTTCTTAAAGTTTGATAACAGTTAGTTCTAGAATGGTACTTCAAATCTTGACACTAAAATTAAAAGTTTACCATAAGAATTTTTGTAAAATTGGAAATCTTATTTTTCCCTATTTATTCTATACAAATTATCTCCCCTTAAAAAGTAAGGGAAAATATTGAAATTTGAAAATAAGGTATATTTATACCAATTTTTGTGGACGTATTTGTCAATTTTGATGTTTAGTGAGTCCAAAAGAAACCACTAAAAATAACAAACATTATAAAATTAAAAATTGATAGATGTGCAAAAAAGATGCTCAGTGATAGACACCCCATCTACCTTAAATCCATTATTTTTGTGTAGATTGTCGTCAAAATTGCCTTTTCGCCTTTATTGTAACGTAACCCCATTCACTTTCGAAACTTTCTAGATTCGCCCCTGTTATTTTTGTCATATTAGGTATGGCATGTCGAATACCAACAACATTAACAAGATGACTGCAGTTAACACACACAAACCGTTATTTTTATGGTGGGTGAAACATTATCGATTGTCCGGTTTTTATACGACCGCAAAATTTCTGCGATCGTATTGTGTTTTGGCGATGTGGTCGTCGTCTGTAGACACTTTGGTTTCCGTACAATAACTTTAATTTTAGTGAACCAATTGTTATTAATTTTCTATATGATATTTGTTACTACTAAAGGAAGGTTTGTATAGCATTTGAGGCTTTTGGCCCCTGTCGTTTTAGAAAAAAAGGGAAAAAGGCGTTAAATTGGGTGTATTGACAAAATGTCTAATAGAATATGAAATTGTCATCCGATTTTGATTTTCTAATTGTATTTTTTAATAAATAGAACAAAATGTATCAACAGTTTTGATGTATCTTGCCCTGCTACATTGCTATGAAGGGTCAAAAAGGGGCCTCACCCAAAAAAATCGACTTTTTTATTTGTGGTCCTATTTTCAAAATCTCTTATGTTTTAGAATCCTTGTAAAACTCCCTGCCTGGATTTTTCAATAAGATTTGCAATATCACCTACCATTTTAGGGAAATTAGGGATCATAGGGGCAAAAAGGGCCTTATGAGTTTTCCTTGTATAAATGTTTTAAAAAATCAAATATGTATTGAAAGTCCACCAAAGAATGCATGTGTCAAAAAGCTAAATGTGTGTGTCCACCATAGGCTGCATGTATCCAAAGCATTTGGCAATCCACATTGGGCCGCAAACGTACAGGGTTCAACATGTTGTGGTCGTATCATGCTGCGTTAAGCGTAGCTTTTTACTCATTCAAACTTTGACTTATTTAACCTTATACATGTAGTTTCATGATAGATTGTTTTCGAGTTTTCTTTATTTCAGCCTTTTCGGACTTATGATTTTCGAATGTCCCATGGCACTATCTTTTTTTCAGGGGTTAAACCCCAACCATCGACCCTCAAATGTTTTGATTCAAACGCTGTTGATGAGAGGTTACTAAAAACCAACAAACCATACCACCAGTAAAAAATATGTGTCCATTTACAAAAGTCAAAGGTCTTTAAACCAATATGTTGGCGTCAAAATAATTCAAGTTTTACTTTTGATATGAATATGTTTCTAAATAGAAATATTCACCCTGGCGTCGGTTCACGCTGGACATTTTATTTTATAGTTTAAAGACATAATTAGCTTAACATGTGACAAACAACTTTAAGTTGGGTATTAAAACTACTTATTAACCTTATAAGGGAATAAAATATTAACTTTGTTGCAAAATAAACCAACCTTTCTATACAAATCCGATTATAAAAATTAAAATTTCACTGATTAAATAGTGAAATTAATTTCTAATTTACAAACCGATTTTATTAAATGAGAATTACCTATAGTGCATGTGTACATTGAAAACAACCCTTTCACTGATAATACCACCATACAAACATTTCAAATGTTTTCTTTTCATGAATTAGTTGAGGAATAAAATATTAAATTCAATAGGATCACCGTTGGATTTCCTGATGCATTTATAATGTTTTGATATAATATTTGATATATCGGTGGGATGAAAGCTATTGAACCTATAATTTACATGTTCTGTTTGTACCATATCATAGTGGAATAATATCAAATTTTATAGTTTTTGCGTAATCAATAGTTATTGCAGTTTTGTGAACACGAATTCTGAACTACTTGTTTAATACAGTATTTTTATATTTTTTTTTCCATATACAGTTTTGATATTAATTTTGTGTCTTGAGGAGGATAGTCAGTTAACTTTTTAAAGACAGATTAATCACCATGATTTTTTTCTGATGTTTCGACAATTTTTATTCTTTGTATGAAAGACTCCAAGGCAACACTTTCCTCGTTTAGCAAAGTGCATTTTGAACTAGTGAATGGACTATCCGATTTCTTTTAACCGTAAGTTTAATGTTTCGTTATATATATAATATATGAGTATATAATGGGGTCCGGGCAATTTTTTATTTTACTTTTTTACCTTTTTTCACTTTGAACCACTCTCTTTATCTCGAGGATACTTTATTTTGTTGATAAATTCCAAAATCATCGACTTTAAATCCCCATGAATATTGCTTCTTTTATAATGTTGTATCACATATTGCTATAAAATAAAGTAAACTAATTAAGAATTAAGAAAAGTTAACGTCCGTACAGACATGACAGATGCATGTGATGTGAAAGAGATAATACTATGTCTAAAACGAACAGATCATCGGAATATAGGGACTTAAAAAGAACCAAGGATAAGGGACAAACTGCTTGTAAAAGATACAAGGGGAATGAAAAAAAGTTAGCTAAAGAAAACAGTCGAAAGCATGATTGGATAGTCTATGAAACAAGACAAAATTGATGACATAGAGGTATAGTTCAAGTATACTTAAATGCTTACAGTGAATGGTCCGTGCTAGGTACCTGTGTAAGCTATAAGTGGTCGAACATATTGATTAAGTTATGTCTAGCTGTTTGAAGTGTCGCTGCGTGCCTTGGTCCCCTTTTTTCCAACCTATGGACACAGTTACTGATAACTATCGTCAGGATTTCCTGGTAACCGACTGACTTTCTTCCATTTTACAAATCATATGTGTCTAGTAAAAGAAAATTTATTTCCCTCATTGAGATAGCACTTGAAATAATTATACATGTTGGTGATGATAGCTTCTAAATAATTGAAGAATCTGTTAGGAGATATAAATGTTGTTTAAGCCAACAAGATTAAATTTGCACCTAAGTACGCAAGATAAATGGCTCAATTAGATTCAATTGCAAGCAGCTCGAAAGCAAATATATTCTATTTTAGAAATGTTGCTCTATAAAACTTTAACACTTTTGATTGTGCCTGATTTGTACTTTGATGTTAAATTGCTGGCAGTTGGAAATCAAAATGACAACCAAATTTCAGACAATAAATTTATTCTATTCAAGACTCTGTCACCCACAAGAGGCGGTCTACCAAAAGAGTAAACAATTAAAAATTGTATAGTTCAAGGGGGTACAGATCAGCTAAGGGAAATAACTCTTGAATATCACTTGAATGTTTTAGTCAGGCACATTTATACAAAGAAATCAAGCTTTTCAATGATCAAAATATGAAATGCTGAAACTCCATTAATATGTTCAATGAAAATTTTCCCAAGAAACCTATGGTTGGATTTTCTTAAGATTTTGCAACTATATTTATTTGACTTAGTTAATATTTTTGCAAATTCTAAGGAAAATTAAACGATACAATTTTAATTTAGCCAAAGTGTTGGGTAACCCCTTAAACCAGCTTTTTGTATTACTAGTATTAGTACGTTCGGTGAACATTTTATCTATGCAGTGGCTAATATAATATAATCTCAGCGAAGAAATATTAAAAGTAGCGAAGAAATTATGTGAAAACAAAGAAAGACCAATCCAGTAGACACCAGACCACACAAAAATAAACACGTTCTTATGGTCGATATCATCAGTGCTGGTTTGGGTCCTCTTGTACGAGCTTGTTGGGTAGAGTTTGACACTTTTGGGTTTTCGTCTTTCCAATTATTTTGAGCCATTGCCACATATACAACAAGAAGAAAAATACAAATAAACGGCAATACGCAATTTGAAAGAGATCATCCGATACCCTACCCGTAGACAACAAATTTAAGGGGGCGTCCGAAGGCTGTTTGTGCAGTTTCTCAGACCTAAATAGATCCTAACCAATTTGGGGGTTTGATTTTAACCAGTATATGCAAATCCCCAAATAGTATATTGTGCTAATATCATACCTTTTTCAATGCGATTGTCACTGCACCCAATTATAACACTTGTTTTATTCTGAAAATGAAAATCATGTTCTATATGATGTTCTAGATGACTATTTGGCACTATGCACTAACACATTCAAGTTGTTTTTAGTGTAAATTGTTCTTGTATACAAACATTAGTAGTCTAGTACACTTTAAAGATAAAATAACATAAAAGTGATATACCTCGTAAAACATGTTGCTTCATTTAAAGATTTATATTAATTGCCATGCAGATTTTAATTTATGGTTTTGATCCTTTGATCGAGCTAGCAGAATTCGAATTTGCCGACTATTTATGTTTTTAAACAGGTGTCATTCACCATAAGTTAATTGTTGAAGGGAACTCAATTGAATTTTACATAGATGCAACAAGAAATTTTCAATCATCGATTATGTTCAGATTTATTTCTTTAATATTGAATTTGTTAATAGATGTGGTTATATACTCATCCTTGGTTTTTTTTCCATCTTTTGTCTTTTACTTTCTCTAGAAATATGAATTTAGGGTTTTAGATTACAAGGTGCACAATTCTGCAGTTTAAGCATTTTACCACCCAGCGACAACCATAATCTAACCCTAATAAAAAGATTTAAATCTTTTCGCTTCCTATTCATTTTTTTTTTCATTTTTCCCAGTTTTGCTTTAACTATATTATATAATCTAATTTCGCCTTGACTGACCTTGAATTGCGTGTCGTAATTGCTGTGGTTTTCGGAGCTAATTGGTTTCATTTGCTATTAATTTTATTTATAGTGGAACATAGACCGAGGTTAGCTAAATCTGAAAAATTACGCAACCGGGTCATGAAGACCTACGACCAGCATCCAAAGCTGACAAAACACACACACACACACTAAAGCATTCATGACTTTCAAAGGGACATTTATATTTCTTTCTCTGCTATTAAAATTTGTCTGCATCAATTATAATCTAAAAATTTATTAATTTTTGTGCTTCATATATGTTTGTTCTTTGTTTCAAACAAATATTTTTATGATAAAAACTATTTCATTGCATGACACGAACATCAAATATTTTCAATCTACCAGAAAAGTAATTAGCTAAAGTAAAATTAAAAATGATTTAATTATGTTGATTTTGGAGAACGAATTGTTTTCAGAATAAATGTACAATTCTATTTTCCCAGATTGCACTATAACTGTTTTGCCGTGTGGAGATGCTGATATTTCATATTGTTAAGACATTACAAAAGGATGTTCAAAATCTTTTGCGTTTTACTTCATAGTTGTATTTTGAAGTTTTATATATGATCTGAATCTGTTTCACGTGAGTCCACATAGAGTAATTCTTTTCTTCTTACTAGCATCTCCCTATGCTCCAAGCATTTAAACAAAGACTTGCCATTCAAGTGAATGATTCCATAGTTTACTGGCTTGGATCACACAACTGTCATTGGCTTGCAAAGATGCAATCTTCTGCTTACACATTTTTTTCCTCCTCCTGGTTCTCTAGTTTTCTTCACCATTAAAACTGACCACTCGGTATGGCCTGTGAGCGTTGGAAACGGTGAAATACACCCTAACGCTCAATTACTCAGATTGCAATGAAAGATAGAGGTTTGGCACCATAATAACATGGTTAAACCAACCATTGATTTTCTTTAGAATTATCTGTATCTGGTCAGGATCATTGCGATTTTGGTGACTTTCTCCCTTATATCGGTACATGCATGTATCAAAAATAAAGAAATTATTTCATGGTGTATTTGGTTAAGCATCTAGTTGAAGAGAACCACAATTACTCAGAATACACAAATAACAAAAATTAAATTAAACTGAACGAGCAGAAATTCGTTATTCATGCACAGTTGCAAACAAAGTTAGTTGTTTGTTTAACTTACAAGCAGCGGCAATTCGGCTACAACAGGGAGTTGAAAGTGAAATGGTTGATAAGATGATGATGCGAGGAAAAAGGGGACACAAGGCCAATAATTGTGGTTTTATTGAAAAAGAAAGGATGGATAAGGTCGGTCAATATAGCTTCAAAAAGAACATAATACATGTATTACTAATTGGAACTTTAATGATAGAAAAAAGCAAAGAGGCACCAATGGGGCATTCGAGTGTCAAAAGTCCAAAAGGGCAACGACGAAACCGGCAAACACGAACAAGAACAGCACGAAAAAACACAAAACACAAAATCAACCGAACGGAAATCGATCAACAACGCCAACTCAAGTCGTAACAAGGGTGAATGAACTCAGGTGCTCCGGAAGAGTAAGTGGTTCCTTCTTAATCTTCCGGAAATCATATGTTTGCTTGGAAAAGAAAGTCATCCCAATATTTCTTGTGTATTGTCATTGAATGTCTAGTTTCGTAGCTTTTAATACATCCCTCAACAGTAATAAAACATAAATAATTGAAAAACCTTAACACTTTGTTGAAATTACACTAATTTACCGTTTCCACTTAAATGCTTAAAACTTTAAACAGAAACCTAAATCTCGTCATCGTAACTTTCAATAAACGTTTCGAACCAATGAAATAAATGATTCATACAAGTTTACCAAGACCATAAAATGTAATTTTCTGTTGTGATTGCCTTTTGCAACATTATGGTTATAAAAGACAAATGATCAGTTACATTCAAGTAGCTTTAACAATCAACCTCAAGTAATGGAAGAGATCTAACGAATAAAGACAGTTCAGTAGCGGCATAAATCTTGTATATTTGCTAGTAATTGTATTGAACATTGCCCAACAACTGTGCGCTATCCGTCTCATTATGGCTATTGTCCTAGAGGGTTTCTTTAGTACTTAAAACAAGTGGCTTGATAGCATATTAGAAGAAGATTGTACAGCTCTGTCAAGTTAAGTTTCATGGAGTGCTACAACGGGAGTCGCTGTCATTTCTGAGTTTTGAATTCCTCTCTTTTTAAACACCGTTCGTGACTCCGTTCTATTTTTGAGTTCATGAAGCATGTTAGAAATTAGTTAATATGGCAATACTGGTGACACTTCATTTCGGATCTGAAATCGGTCGTTTGTGAAATATGCTTGATAATTAGTTAGTTACCTGTAGTTATTGCTTTACTCCCAAGCAGCACAATTTCGGCTATATCCGGGGTTTTGAGAAATTCAAAGCTGCTGTACCTAACATACAATATATGATGATTAAGCATAGAGTGAAATGTTTGCAGTCGAAATTTTTTCATGTCCAAAAAATCACTTTTTCTTCTATACAAAATGTTCGATAATGACGGAAACATATCTACTAAAAAATTCAATCAATCAATCAATTGATCGAGATCGCATCTTTTATCTTTTTAAAAACTAATGAAAAGGTGTCGATGGATAAAAAAATATTCAAGCATCAATCCGTTATAAGATAAGATTAATTCTATCTAGAAATATCTAATTGTTCATTTCCGCCAATGGTTAGCAGCATTCATTTAATGACAATCAACTGCTATCAACTTTGCATTTTATAAAATTATTTTATGATTATGAATACCAACTTGGTACCATGGGTGTCATTAAAATCTGTTTTATGTCAAAACCCATCATTAGTTGATTATACATTTGTCTTCAAAGCAAAACAAATGAAGCTAATAAGAATAATGTGTTTTTGAAGTGATCGAGCGGGGGGCAATTTTGCACAAGTCGTAAACTTTAATGTACTAAATGCATCTCAGCGATTGGATTTCAGAAGAGCTTAAATAGCCTAAAGAGCAAATAAAATGAGGGCAAATGGAAGATAAAGAATCGTGTTTTGCCTGCAACGCATGTTTATATAAACCAAAAACCAGTGCAATTTGTTGATAAAAAAAAAGGTCCCCGGGTGTCGGGACACAACATCTATGAAGTTGCAATTGCTTCCTAATCGATCTTCATCGATCTCTTATATTGGTTCATGCTCTATTTAGTCCTATATAAAACCTTCTATTTGTCTCCATTAAGAACGGGTATAGATTTGGATGCATGTGCAATTGTTTGTGTGTGTTTCGTGTTGTCTATTTTTTTTATTTCAAAACTTTGGAGAAGCAAAGTTTTACCAAAGGGCATTCAAATCTCAAAATTCATAAATCTAAAGACAAAAACAGGAGGCACTGCATGAAGATAAAGACGTTACGAAAAATTAAACATAAATCACAACAAAACTGCAACCACTAACGCAATCTTTTGTTCAACAATTAGTGAACTATTGCAGGTGCTTCGAAAAGGTAAAAGACGTTGTATTTTAATTGTTACGCTTAATAGTTCGGATTTATTGCTTTAAATAGTTCGACACAAAGCGCAATGTTGGACAGTAACGAATTTACTACTTACATGTATTATGGTATTGTTTTGAATGAAAAAATAAGTAGATAAGAATTGTTTTAAAGCACACATTGAGACAAAAGTGACATAACATATAGACTAAACTGTCCTAATCACTGCGTCCTATCTCGCCTCTTACATAGATTACCCAAAGAACGATCGTTTGTGGCGTCTCCTAGTGGTTTAGACCCCATTTAAATACCCACAGTCCTTTTCATGCAATTATTTATATATGTGCGTTATGCCTTGATAAGCTGAAAATAATTAGCTTTAAAAGAAGATTTACCATTCTTGAAGAAATATTAAATAAACATTTACATACTTTTTCATTCAATCATAAAAGAAGTTAAACGGCTAGGGCGATAGTTCGAAACAAATGCTTTCAGTTTAGGAAACCCGTGAAAAAAGAACTTTATCTGAACACGTGTTCAATGCAAATTTTTTTGAATAACTAGTATAAAATGATCAAAGAATGAAAATAGGTTCACGGTATTGATGCTTTTAATACAACATGGTATATTTATAAAGTAACGGTGATTATATTCTTGCACAAGAGGATTCCATCGACGGGTCGTTAAATCTTTTGGAATCAGACATAATGTCTCTTTGCCTCAACAGTAATAAAGCAGATCATCACACGAGTTCTTTAGTCAAGCCACACTGCTAAAACCCATTTAACTTCTTTACTTGTTAAGTTTACATACTGGTACGTTTGTGACTTATACGATTTTTTAAACTTTATGGTGATTGGATGTATTGAGCACTTTTAACCACATGGTTGTGAAAGTTCTTTTAGATCAGTGAGTGATGAATATTGGACTATTAACTTTTTTATTCATTTATATATTTTTTAGAGTGAAAACATCACAATGACGGGTTCGATATGCCGGATTTAATCAGAAAACAGGAGAAAGGATTATTTGGGAATTCTGTGTTTTCTACTCTTTTATTTATTTGGATTTTCTTGTGTTGTCCAGTTTCCGAGGGTAAGTTTACATGTATAAGCTAAAAAAAAATTTTTTTCAGTTAATGTCAAGTAAATACATGCATAGCTTAAATTAACAAATAAGATATTTAATAAATGGTATAAATTTAAAAATCAAAAACAGCTTAACTGTTTTCGAAGAATAATCTTTTGGTATTCTATCATTTCTGAATTATTGTCATCGTATGATGTTTAACAAAATGTTTTATGGCAATTTGAATTTATATTTGTTTTCGTTGTTTTCCTAAAATGGTTTACAGCAATTAATTTTTAATGTTCTTTTTTTTCCACAAATATTTTATGGCAATCATATTTTTTAGTTGAATTACTAATTCATTTGAATAGAATTGTCATTGGCTGAATACGCTATGCAAATGAAAGTATGAATATGGAACCATTTATTCAATTTTATATATTTCAAGTTTCTAATTTCAAGGAATTTCGCTGTAAACAAAGATTGAATTTGCTTTAATATATTTCAAATAATTGGGTTTAAGTCAGAGAATAGCATCATGGGTTAAGTATTGCTTTATTACCACTTTCACTATCCGTTACTTTTTGTGATGAAAATTAGTTAGTTAGTTATTGCTTTACTCCCAAGCAGCATGATTTCGGCTTTATCCGGGAGATGAACATGAAAGTGGTGATACAATGAACATGAAATGATGATGAAGTTGAGGAAATAGGGACACAAGGCCAATCGGGTAGGACAGTTTTGACTGCCACTGGAAAAAGGAGTGATGGGTAGGGACGGAAAATTTAGCCTCCTGCATGGGGATCCTACGGGTCCTACTCTTACCGAGACCTGCAGCAGGGTTCTTTAACGTGCGAGGAACGTGACATTTATCCCAACACGGTGCACCACTATGGTTTGCGGTCAGGTTTTCCGCATTATTGCCTGTCGAGCCCGCATCTCTTCATGTCAGGGCTACCCCATTCAACCACCTGGGGCACACATCCCAGTGGGCAAAGCGGCCTGACCCGATGTCAGGTTTCTGAGCGCCCTATAGTGATGAAAATGATGGTGAAAGAAACATGCAATGAAGTTGAGAAATATAGTAGTGGAATGAAAACGAAGGAACAGTAAAATTTGAAGGCCACCGGAAAAAGGATGGAATTAATATTGCTTAAAATGCGCTGTACTCATGGATGTCTTCAAAGGATTTTTTCTGTTCATCTGGCGCTGCATTCACCACACGTTGGTCCAATATGGTCAGCGGTCAAGCTTTCTGTATCATGCCCTGAAACTCACGCACACGGATACCTTCCCTATTCAGCTACCTAGGGTCCCTCCTTGATTGCTCTTTAGAGTGAGAAGAACTGACCTTCAGTCAGAATTTTAAGACTCTTAGCCCCCACCCCCTCTTTACCATAAGCCGGGTTCTGCCGCTGGCCTATTTTTTCCTATTTTGTGGTGTATTACATGTAGCAATCTGTATTAGAAATTGGATATAATTTCGGTCAAATCTTAAGAGGTAAAAAACCCAAACAAAATGCATAAATCTTACACCATGATTTAATTTCAATCTTTTAACATTTCGTTCTCCATACAGGTGGTTCAAATATGTTGCAAATTACATTGTAATGATGAATTATGTAACAGTAACAAAATTTCACTTAATATTTAAAGACTTTATTCCATGTGGATTTGGTCTCTATGGGATACACTCTACAATATAGAGGTATTTGGCACTTGGAGGATGGTTCATTATTCTCTAAAGAGGGATAGTGTTATTCATTTGTACTACTGCACCCGTCCTGCAAATTGTTTGCATGTGTTTTTATTGAACCGTAAGCAGCTGCATAATCTATATGAACTGGAGGCGAAACGATAATTCGGTGATAAATAATTGTGGTTAGCTGCTTTTTATTGTTTTTCATATTTGCATGGTAAAGCAAGGAATTGCAAATGAGTAAATAAAACTAAAGCACTATTTTACAGTTGGCGTCACCAAACCCTTTTCTGAGTGTAAACTTTACAAAGCACATGCCCCACTAAGTTGAATGTCGTCGATCATTAACAGTGCTAATATGAAACGAAAATACTTTGGTGTCTTAAAACAGTTTTTTTTCTGGGTGTATACGTTTTACGTTACAAGACTGCACACGTTTACATCATCTATCATGTCTATGACTGTCAATGACTGTCAAAGGTGATGACAGTATTTATCTAAGCATTTATACAGTACTTTACAGTACATAACAATATAGTATAAAGAGGTTGTTAATATGAACGGAAATAAATATCGTGTACAAAGAAATAACAATTAATGAAGCTTGGCTATGTTTATTCTGCTGTAGACGAGTGATAATTACGTCAATTAACAAAGCATGGCAACTATTTGTCACTCTGCATCTAAGTGATGCCAAAACATTTACTCTGCAAGCTGCACGAAATAGATCTAATAAGCGATATGAGTCTTTAAAACTAAATTCTTTCTCGTCCCGGTATGCCGTACCTGCGACGTCGGTAAAATGTTCAGAACACCTTTCATAACATGTCATTGTCCTACATTTGGAGCATTTGGAAACAGATACATTTTTTTGAATTTATATCCTTGTATATATTTTTACCTGCGTCGCCGAAGGCGAAAGCAGTTCTACATGTTCTAGGAGTCGGGTCACTCCGTCCATCCGTCTGTCCGTCCGTCCGTCCGTCCGTCCGCCTGTCCGTCCGTTACGCTATAGAGTGTCTGTCTTGTGTAATCTGAATCTCACAAACCAAACACTAGATCTTTCTAAAATTTTACATAGTGATTACAGATATATTGAAGATTTGCACCTTCCCTTTTGGGACCATTTCATAATTCCGTTTAGAAATTAGGGGCCCAAAAGGGGCCAAAAAAGATTTTTTTTTATTTGTTTCCATGATTATTTTTGTTCTGGTTGACCAAACGCTATGAAACTTTACAGTTATGTTACTTACAATTAAAGGAAGGGTGGGGGTTTATTTTGAATTTCGCTCATTATTCCGTATAGAAATTAGGGGCCTAAAGGGGCTAAAAATGATTTTTTTTATTTGTTTTTCACAATAACTTAGGTTGTGATTGACTGATTGTTATTACATTTTACAATAATGATTCTTACCATGAAATCATTCATTGGCATGATTATTTAGGTCTCCCCTTATGGTCCGATTTTGAAAAAAAATTTCCAAGTTAATTTTTGTTGTATATTGGATACAAAATGGAGGATACATTTATTCTTGACCCCACCTTTTCTGTTTAGCAGTTAGGGGGTCAAAAGGAGAGAAATTGAAACATATATTTTTGTGTGTTATTAAATCCTTTTATAAGGAACTTAAATATTTTTATTTCTAAATATTCATTGTCATGATTGTCAGTCTTTAAATTGGGTTGCATGTGAAAAATATGCATTTCCAGTCCACCACAACTATTGACTGTCCATATTTGGCCTTAAATATGGGGTTCAACGTTTTGTCGTGCGAAGCAGGGCCAGACATTGATTGGTCTTGTCTACTTTTTGGTTTCGGGACGGTAACCGGTCTCCTATGGGTGCTTTATTAATCTGAGATGTAAAAGCATTTAAAGTTGTTGGTGTGTACATTTTCAACAAGAATTAGGTCATCCTCAAAATTGTTAAACAAGAAGAAAAGAACCCCCAAAGAATTAAAAGGAAGAAATAGTAAATAGAATCACCTCTTGCAGATGTGTAATTTATCAAAATACCAAGAGAATGTTGATAAAACTGTTGAGGCCAGACACAATGAATATTTGGTACTCCTCCAAAAAAGATGGAATAAAGTGCTAAAACAAGCACCGATGACTTCAACTATATACATTTAATAAAATAAAAAACTAAAAAACTGGTGCTTTTAAAGTTTATGAATTAAAACTATAGAAAAATTTCAAAAACATACTAGTAGAATTAAAGTCTGACGACCGGGTTTGTGATCATACTCTTGGGTACCTCTGGTCAACCAGCAGATATTGGTGTCAATAAAACGGATGTTTTTAGATTCATGTTAATGGACTATACAAAGGGAAAATAGATAGTCTCCGCCTACAACCAGCATGGTAAATAAAACAAAATGAATTTTGACATATAGGTATTTCCACAAAAACACTCGCAAAATATGTTTCTTAAATGGAAAGAACCGATATCCCCGGTGCTTGACTTGACTTCCCTGTTCTAACCTTTTGGCTTTGAGTACTTTTCATTCAATACTTTTGTTTTTTGACCTTCCAGTGTTTAGATTCAAATGAGAAGTTACGAACTCCTTGAAATATCGATATACTGCATAACCAAATTAACCGTTGTTATACCCGTTTTGGTATTGTACTAAGAAAATATAATATTGCTTATAGCCTAGATATTAAAAAATGAAACCTAATATAGTCATTGTAATTTCTGTTAAGTTTTTGCCGAGAACGACGCCAGTCCATCGGAAGGGACGATGAAGGTTTCCCCGTGTATGTGAAGAGCAATACCCCATGCTGGTTCAGTGGTTGTAGAGTTCGATGAGAGTAGGCTCAATAGGGGCCGCTAAAAAGGCTCAATTCGAAACATGCAAGCTGGAGAGGGATTCACATATGCATCACACTTGTTTCTCAATCTAGGATAGATATTAGAACACTTTGTATTCATACATATATATAACTATATAAATTATTTAAAATTTTGAATGAAAATTAATTCGTCTTTGTAGTGCAAGAAGAGGTTTCATTGTCTTAAAATGACAAAACTGAAAGATTATAACACGAAGGTGTTTTGGCGAATATCAAGCTTATAGGCATAGTCATTATAATTATCAAATGTCATCTATATTTAGAATATCATGTTACTGTTTCGTTGTTTCAGGACTATTACTAATTGTGGCAATGTCCCATTTATTTGAAACGGACGTGTTATTTTTATCACAACACTTTAAAAACTTGTTTTAATTCCCATAATTGGCATGATCAAAATTCATATAAATCAACTCTAGAACACATTTAAATGAACTTAAAACTCTGAGCTGAGATTTAACGTAATTTGCATTTCAAACAGCTTGAATGTTTCATGTTGCAAACCCTCACAAGTTATTGATACCTATAATGATCTTTGATGCAGTAGGGAATTAAACATTAAAGCACCTGTATCTATTTATATTTTGATATTTGATGTACAAATTGCAATTTATTCTAAAATTTGATCGTTTCCGATCTATTTTTGTGGTTTTTTACGCATTAACCACGATAATAACGAACGCAGTTTTGAGTAATTAGCATTTTAAACACTGTCTTGCATATAGAATACAGGTATATCTTGAATTTTTTTTTCGTTTCAAAAGTATTTGTCAACAAATACTGTAAATTAAAAAGTACATGTGTATATTTTTTTGTGTAAAAATCATTTAAAGATTTTTTAAGAATGTCTTATGTGCAAACAACCTAAGAATATCGTATCAAATTTTGTTCGGTGAAAAAATTACCAAATTTATACAAGGTAGCAAAGGTTTTTGCCATCAAATACTGTAAGTCCAAAGTGCTTTTACTCTGAAAAATTCAAGATTAATTCTAAATTAGTAGGAAGTTTACCCATACTCATAACCAAAGAAGTTCGCTAAAAGACGGTCAAAAGCAAACACGGAGTATATCAAACACTGCTCTTAAGATTTTAGTAATTGCTTACCTCTAAGCAGTGCGGATTCGGCTTTATATGAATGTAGTTTTGAAATGAAGTGATAATATACAATTATCACCTTAGTTGGTGTGTGACCCGGTGGTTTCTTTCCCCGAGAAAGGAAGGTCACCCAAGGGCTTGCCCCGAGGGTGACCTTGCTTTTCGAGGGGAAAGAAATACCGGGTCACATATCTGCTAGGGTGATAACTGTTATATTATATCGAATATTTAAATGAAACAATTCAATATTACATTTTAAACATATTTCTTTTTCCATGGGAAAAATACAGCTCACACAATGTTGCAGAAAAATCGTAGGGCTCACGTGCAAACTCTCACGTGAGGATGACCTTACCATGCGACCCAACGACAACTGGTTGACCCAGCGAAATATCACATGCCACGTGACGACGTCTAAGTGAATCACAATAAAGATTTTTATATGAGTATATATTATTAATAAAGTTGATAGGTACACAAGTCCAATTAGGTAAACGGTTTAAGATTAGTCTACGGAAGGGATATTGTGGGTCCTATTTATACGTAAACATGGCAGTGTCCTTTGACATTTAAGGAACGCGGTAT
The DNA here is from genome assembly GCA_963971305.1 of Arcuatula senhousia. NCBI lineage: Eukaryota > Metazoa > Mollusca > Bivalvia > Mytilida > Mytilidae > Arcuatula > Arcuatula senhousia. The sequence continues at coordinate 36,379,645 of OZ020305.1, forward strand.
TTTCCCAAACGATTCAACACTATGGTGATAAGGTTTTCTTTATTACGATCAGACAACTCCGGGATGCATTGTGGCAGGGTTATACCATATTCAAGCATCTGGGAAACACATCCCAGATGCTCTATGAGGAAAGAGCTCCCAATCGTCATCAAGGTACTAGGCGCTTTTAGGTGCACTAAAACGACACGGTTAAGGGGATACGTTACTTTGGTCGACCATCTTACTTTTCAAAACAAATTTGCATAATTAATGGTACATTGTAATACCGTGACACATGGAAATATTCATTTGAAATAGGGGGTCATGGGTCGATTTTCAAGTTATTTCACTTTGAAATTATCGTTTTTGGCGGAAAATTTATACAGAAGTAATGGGAAAAGATCCAATATTTTCAAAATTTTGTAATTCTCCTTTGATTAAAACAAAATTTTGTCATTACATTTTAACCAAAAACTAACACAAGAAAGTCAAAATCTTTCTCTAAACAACGATATATATTTTTAATAGGTCATGGAACATCTTTTTTCAAGAATTTAGATCAAAGATAAACAATAGCGTTAAAGTTCAACTTTTTTCAAGTAAAATTGAGGTTGCATTTCAAATCGGAAATGGACGTTTTGCTGTTTCACAGGTAAATTTTATCGATAACACGTTACGCTGCTCTTGGACCAAACAGGGGGTCATATTATAACGGCTTTTCTAACTGTTGTGCAATATTATCTAGTTCTCGCGAGATGAGATTTTATCGTATCACACTCCTCACGATGTGATATTCAATTTCAAGAAATTTGATTGGATGTCCGCACGAGACACCGCAGTTAGATATGCATCTCGTGGAAAGCATGCTTACCTTTGTTTGAACAATTGTTGATCTCGCTTGAATAAAAAGACAAACAAAATATATCAAAAATGCACCAAAACGTTTTTTATGTTATGAAGTCTACTTTTAATTTATATTTATAATAAAAGGGTGGAACTTTTTTATTTGACTACTTTTTTCGCATGTTTGCTTATCAAAATACCTGTAGGATTATTTTCCTATAATATGTATGAGTTAGAAATGAAAAAAAAGAGTATTTTTTGGGCCTAGTATACTTTCACGCTTGACAGTTAGAGAAAAAGGTTTCACAAATACAAGTGATGAGTTTGACAAATATCTAACTCGATGTGATAAATTTCCATATCTCATCACTTACAGATGTGAAACCTGTTATTTTACATTTTAATAAAGTTCGATAACGGTATAGGTAAAAGTCGTGTTGGACAAATATTCAGATGCGTTTTTCCTATAGGAGACACTATGATCGTCATTGAACACAGGATTTTCCTATAAAGCGGAATGCGAAATAGACTTTTTCATACAAAACGTCAACTTTAATAGCCACAGTTGAATCAAAACGCCATGTTTAGAAGTGCTTGTTGGTTTTCAAAGGGGGGTGGAGCCATATTTATAAATTTTGCAAAGGATAAGCATTAAGTGTATAAAAGACATGTATCTACATTAGAATGACCTTAGCTTTCTTTCTAGGTGTAACCGAAAAATCAGAGAAAATCGAATTTTCCAAAGACTAAATATATACCTACAAATTTTGTTATCAGATAACCACAACTTATTTTGGCATGTTAATGAAGATTAATTTGTAGTATTGGTAGTTCATTACGGGTTGGAGGTAATAAAATGCATTGATAAATAATAATTATATATTATTTCGAACGTTTTATTACTCTGTTACAGTAACAACATATCGATATCTCGGCATGGATAACAACATAAGCACTAGGTGCCATTTCATTAAAGATGTCGATACATATTTTATTTGTTATCAATTTTATGCCAACAAAGATTCTTTGAGAAAATTCTTTTGGCAGAAATTAAATGTCACCTTTTTAACTAATGGGGTATTAGCCTTGAATTGATGTAAGAAGATATTTGATATTTATAAGTAAAGGATAAATGAACGACGAACAGCGAGGAGTACAGGAAAATGAACGAAAAAAGTGGGGTTAACAATTTTGAATTGAATCTTAACCTATCCCCCCTCGTCTATTAAATATCATATAGTTAAAGAATAAAATATTAAAATAGCAGGAAAATATTATTTTTGGGATGGTAACTCAGTAACTCAGTTACTGAAAGGCTATCGTACCTATAGCCGTTCCTAAAAGCCCGACCGGCTAAAAATGACCTAACCACATATAACTTCATGGGGAAAAAAAAGACAAAATAGAACAGCTTACTTACTACATGAAAAAAAAACCCGACAAAATAGACAGCTAACTCTTCGAGAAAAAAGACAAAGAGAAGGGTACATGTGTATATAAGATCAAAGTCATAATGGAAAATTGATTTGGGATGTTACAATAATGTCATTGAAGTCCTATGCTCAGTTTTCAAGTTTGAAACCAATTTAAATTTTAAAAATTTTGCAAATGTGTTTTTTTTTTATTTTCAAAAAAAATCTTGGTGCAAGCTTCAATATCAGATTTTAGATAATCCACTGATAGCCTAACACATTTAAAAGAACAGGGCATAAAAATTGGGATTCCAAAAAAAAACCCCAAAATTGAACATGGAGATCAATGTACTTGTATATGTTTAAAAGAATCTTGCATTCACACCAAGATGTTACAAAAATGTATCGTAAACTATCTGCACTCATCAATTTTGTACAAAAATAATTCAGTTCCTTCCTCGTCATATATCATAGGGATTCTAATAACCGGCTCATTCAGGATTGTGGGTGAAGACTGATTTAGCGTTCTAATTATTCAAAGAGACCACAAGAAGTAAAAAAGCCAAGACAGATATACTTTATTACCATTTGCAGAGTCTTCATATTCTTCCGTTCACAGGTCATAAATCACACCTTAATTCTTGTAAAGTTACTGATTTACTCCCCAATGAATATTTCGCGTCTGAAATTCTTCTCAGCGTTGTACAAATTGCAAATTTATTGATGCAATTTTTCAATAATGAAATTGCATACTAGTTAGTGCAATGGCATAAAAACAAGTAACCAGTGCTTTCGTTTGATCTCTCATGTCTCCAGTGAAGATGTTGCAAAAACTGTTTTGTATGGGCATACTATAAAACCTGGCCTGGCCTCATTGGCTTGGCCTGGCTTGGCCTGGCCTGGCCTGGCTTGGTCCCATTGGCCTGGCCTGGCTTCATGTGGAGGCTTCTTTGGCCTGGCCTGGCTTCATTGGCTTGGCTTGGCCTGGCTTGGCTTCATTTGCCAGGCCTGGCCTCTGAAAATTGGCACAGCTTTAATTTTCAATTTGATTTGTATAATTAATTTATGGACCCACTTTTTAAAATTATTTATAATGTCTTAATTCTTATAATTTTATACAGTTAGTGTGTAATATATTATCCATCTCTATTATTTTATTACTGGAAATAAACATTCTGTACTAGTTCCCAATAAAAACTGACAAATTCTTTGCTTATCTGATCTTATCTGCTAAAGTGGAACAATATGTCAAAGCAGAGACATTTTTTATTGTCTTAAGTTGCACACTTTAGAAATGATATTTTAATTAAAAACTGAATGAACGGAACTAAAATCACGATAAACAGTTATCTTATGAACAGTGTACAAGCATTACTTCAAACAAAAATGTTTATTAAAAATAAAAAAAAAGATATCTATATTTCTTCATTTAGATACATGTACAAAATTTGGAATACTCTTTTATTACACAAAATGCTTTGAAACTCAGACTGCCCTGTTACAGAGTCAGATGGGTATCTGATAAAACTGATAATGCATTATCATACCTTTATTCTCTCAGCACAGCCTAGTCAAACAATAACAAGTTGATTAAAGTATTTAAATGTTTCCATTGGTCATCATTGAATAAATAAAACATGCATAAATTAATTATACAAATCAAATTGAAAATTGAAGCTGTGCCAATTTTCAGAGGCCAGGCCTGGCCAATGAAGCCAAGCCAGGCCAAGCCAAGCCAATGAAGCCAGGCCAGGCCAAAGAAGCCTCGACATGAAGCCAGGCCAGGCCAATGGGACCAGGCCAGGCCAAGCCAGGCCAAGCCAATGAGGCCAGGCCAGGTTTTATAGTATGCCTTTTGTATGCTGCCGCTTTGACGATAAACCTTAAATGTTTACGAAACGACCCTACACGTTATAAATTTTCAAGGAGTTCCTGTAATTAAGAAAGTATATGTACATGAATTGTATTTTCTCGAAACGGATATTGTTATCTATTTTCATCCTTTTGAAAGTTCTTTTGCAGTTGTTATTTTGTTCTTTTTATATTTCTGAATTATTATACCACCGCTTTGGTTAAACGGTAGTGATACAATTTTAATTCTGTCATTTTAAACATTTTCTCAACTACGGCAAAGTATTTTGTTTTGTTTTTTTGATGAGATCTTACATCGTCATTTCGAACATTTATTGCTGTTCGACGTCAATTTCCTTGTTATTGACGTGATAAAATTTGTAGTTCATTTATATGTTATATATTTCAAAACATTTAGAAGATGCGTGCATTCGATGTGGAATATTTAACACACGTTAGTCTACTTTTGTCTACATTCGAGTTTTATGTATTCTATTATATTTTAGATGATTTCTTAAAAAAAATAATGTAGTTAGCATAACTGTCCTGAAATTTTCCTAATAGTGCATGGTTTTATCCACAGACGGGGGGCATGTCGGGTAGGTCTATGAGTCAACAATTGTAGCTTGCCTATTTGCTTGGTACAGATGCCTCTTTTAGAGACACGCCGAAATTCTGTGGTTTTACTAGGCCTTAAGAAATGTATCCTTTGGTTTCCGTCTTTTTGATTGTGCTTATTCCAGATATTTTTTGGTCCTCTAACTCTTCTTTTCTCTTGTAAGACCTGTTTAGTGACAGAGTTTGTAGATTTCTTTAATATGTGGCAATCTTAGAACCCGCCTTGGCGCAATTTCCCTGCCCTTGAATAGTTAAAATATTTGATGATAAAAAACATTTCATTCATTACTGTTTTAAACATTCCCTTGCGAGGCCCGGATGGCGGATAGGCCCGCAGCACAGACTAGCTTGTCGTAAGAGGCGACTTAGGGTATTGGAATTTTGAAGTCGGGGTTCGTGCTCAGCAAACAGAGCGACCAAGTGTGTAACACTGGTGTCTGAATAGGGTGGCCCTCGTCTGCGGGGGTATCAGGTCTATGATATGGAAACCTTGACCACTGACCAAAGTGGGACAACGTGTGTGGAGAGTGGCACGCTTCATGCACGTAAAAGACCCCCATGTTGACCGCCAAAGAAGTGCACCACATAGGCTAAATTTTCCGCCCCTACCAACCTCTCCCCTTACAATTTACTTTTCCTTTGTTTCCCACCCACCCCTATATTTCATTACCATCATCATTTCATGTTCATTTTGTCATCCTTTTCATGTTCATCGCCTTAAAATAACCTATTTATAGCGCTACAAGGGCGTAAAATACCAACTTACCCACTCACTAACTAACTGTTTAAGACAAATTAGAACTCTGTTAACATGTGGAAAATGATACAACATTGTCAACGGTTATCTGAAGAGTTATAGGTTCTTACATAAGTTCTTGGAAAAGACCGGCTGATCTTTCACGAGTGATAGAATTTTTCAGTCTTTTTGCGAGTGGAGCGCAGCGGAACGAGTCAAAAGACCCCCAAAATTCTATCACGAGTGAAAGATCATTGCCGGTTTTCCAAGAACGCGTGTAAGTACCTATTTCTTCCGTAAGAAATTAAATTTTATATTCTAAAACCTTAGAGGACTTCATTCTAAAAACCGAAAGTATAAAATAAAAGTGCATTTCATTGGTCGACATCATCGATCAATATCAGTACCGGCGGTTATTATTGGATAATTGACCAGTGTGAGATCGCTGCACGTGCTCGCATCTCAACCTGGTCATCTCACACTGAAAAGAGTAATTAACGGAAGAATCTATACTCTAACCACAAGTTGAAATATAGTGCCGACGATTTAAACACCAATGTATACTAGGCATTTTTCATTCATTAGATCATTCAAAAGACCTTTAGATTCAATTAAATGTAAATATTTGTAGAAATTATTTGTGGTTCTATTTTTCAAAATTAAAATAAATGAAACGAAAGTGGTGCGGATAAAAACTAAACACTCATCATTCAAACACTCATCATTCAATACCCGTGCGGGTTCCGGGTGGCGAAAAGGCCCGCAGCAGCGCTAAGCTTGTCGGTAAAAGTCCACTAAAGAGCGCTCAGAAACCTGACATCGGGTCAGGCCGCTTTGCCCACAAAGCGACTGGGATGTGTGCCCCAGGTGGTTGAATGGGGCAGCCCTGACATCGAGAGATACGGGGTCGTCAGGCGATAATGCGAAAAACCTGAACGCAAACCATAGTGGTGCACCGTGTTGGGAAAAATGTCACGTTCCTCGCACGTTAAAGAACCCTGCTGTAGGTCTCGGTAAGAGTAGGACCCGTAGGATCCCCATGCAGGAGGCTAAATTTTCCGTCCCTACCCATCACTCCTTTTTCCAGTGGCAGTCAAAACTCTCCTACCCGATTGGCCTTGTGTCCCCATTTCCCCCACTTCATCATCATTTCATGTTCATTGTATCACCAATTTCATGTTCATCTCCCGGATATAGCCGAAATCGTGCTGCTTGGGAGTAAAGCAATAGCTAACTAATTAACTCATCATTCAATATATTTGTGAAACACAAACAAAAGTACCAAAGTGTGTGTCAATACCATAAAAAATATAAATTCAAACATTCACTTTGCTAAGACCATTTATTATTTGTGTTATTAAAACGTTAACTGATCTTAAATTGAATATAGATTTTTGTAGAACAAAATATTTCAGGTCCACAAAACTCCAACAACAAAATGTTCATCAATCAAAATTAAAAAAAAAACCAAAGTGTGTATCAATACCATTTATAAAATTGTAAATATATTTTAGAATATTTGCTTAAATAATAAATCCATTAATAAATTATTTTATTAATCTTAAATCTATAACTTTTTTTAAAGTATTTGCGGCCCCATTTTTAAATTTTGAATTGAAATTAAAATGAAACAAAAACAAAATGCTTGTCATCAATCGAAGATATTTGAAAAAAAAAAAAATAGAAGTGCCAAAGTTTGTGTGAATACGTTGAAAAATTATTTGCTAAAAGCAGAATCGATTAATTAACAACATGAAATAACAAACGAAAACCGTTTTAGAATCTATTGAACCTAATAATACAACTTAATTATAAGCTATAAATTACCGTTAGTATGGTAGGAATGAACGATAATGAGCAAAAAGGCAACAGAACAAATGTTTATGATTCAAAAATGACAACCGAAACTACGAGAATTAGCATTACGTATTGCAGAAAAAATGCAACTAAACACACATCAAAGGGTGGAATAAAGAGTTCTATTTGTAACATCTTAATAATTAACATTTCATTTTTTCCTTGATTGTTTACAGACTCTAGGTATTTTATTTAAAATTGTCAAGAGGCTTTTAACTATTATGTTCTCCTTGAATTATTGGGTGTAATTACTAGAATTGGCAACTTGGTAAGATCCACATTTACTTGACGTCTTGAGAAAAATGTGTGTCACAAATCGTGATCTCTTGTCGATATGTACTGATAGTAATGAGAATGGCCAAGATCAGCCACACATGTGTTAATGACAAAATAGTTATAATAAAAACACTAATTGTAATTTGGAGTTGATTGCTAGTCAACAAGTCAATGGTTTAGATAAGGTATGCACTTTTAATGACACAAATAAGTGACAAAAATACAATTGACCAAGCTATTTTACCACTATACTATTTCATTATTTCTTTAAACTCAAACCGAAGTTTAGGATTAATGTTCATATTATCCAAATACCATTCTTGTGCGTTCTCCGGTTGTGGATAGTAAAATAGTAAAACATTTTTAACCGAAAACAACCTTGTCAAATGAGGTCGACAAATTCTGACATAGGACAATGATCAATTCAGATTGGAGATCATAAAGATTTACAGAGGGGAAAAAAGAAACAACCCGAATCCTCTGTACATGACAAAATATGAATGGCATTGGATTCTACCCGTTCTATATGGATTAAAAGAGCATGGATTGAGACTTTTTTGTCTCTTTGTTTCTTTCAGTTTTACTGTCCATCTCAATTTTTGTTATACTTGGCTCACAAGGCATTGCTCCCCTCTATCGTTATTTTGTTTTAGTCAATGTACCAAACGTTTGTCAAAAATAAAACAAATAAACAACCCCCCCCCAAAAAAAAAAAAAAAAAAAAAAAAACCCACACTTCAGTGACTCTAACAAAATATTGATAGAGAGAAGTGTCTCTTAGATATTGTAACATTATGAATTAAATAGTATCGGCAGGGAACAAAACAACAATATGGTACATGTATCGACTTATCAATTAATCTAATGAAAGTAGCAAGTACGTAATGTCAAAAGTCCGAAAAAGCCAAGATAAAAACAAATGTCATGAACATGCATCAATCAAACTATCAGTTTTAGAACAAGACCGAATTTAGTTAAATGAAGGAAACAAGTACCATACCGGGTATATCAGAAGTCCGAAAAGGACAAGATAAAATTAGGCTATTTACCAGATATACCACACAAGTTGTACCCATTTCATTTTCTATAGACTATTTTATAATCTTTTGTATATAATTGTCATTTATGAAGTACAATGATTACATCAGCAAAAACCAAAATTCTCATATTCATATGCATCCAGAGGAGAAAGAACGTATGGAACATAAATTTCTCTCTTGTAGTCTCAATTTGTCGACGATTATGGATTTGCCTAAATTTTTTTCGAAAGTCCATTATTCTGTATAATATTATTATGCGTGTAACTAGGAGTAGCCATTCATAAAGGAGCGACCTTTGATTTTAATGGAGAAAAGGAGGTCTATGGTGAAATTTGAAATAAAAAGGCAGGATGCCAAAAGTCCGAAAATAAAGAGTCTAGTTGGTGTTTTTGGCTGAAGCTTTGATAATAGATTTTAAAAAAAATGCGCGCACAAGCACAAAAAAATCATGACTCCGATCTCTCCGAAAATAAAAAGGCAGAAAGAAGAATCCCAATAAAATATCAAATGTTTGCTCCCTTAGCAGCCTATTGATATAATTTTATTGAATTGCTGAAAATTAAAGGCATCTAATATATTGTTTACGAGTTGTCTGTAGATGTATTTTTGTCTCACTTCCTTGAGTATGTATATCCAGAACTTAAAAAAAAATGTTTTATTTGACACCCACTTTTGTGCAGTACATTTGCATCGCATACATCAACGCCAAATGAGCAATCATGATGGAAAAGTTGGCTGTTGTTGTTAAACATTTTCTCATCATGTTTAACACAAATTAAAGTTTTAACACTAGGGGCACGTTTGGGTGCATGAGAAATTCCATCATCTTGTCAGATCTTGCACTTCTTCGTTCATTTGTCAACCGAATTACATAACATAAATTGATGTTATTCCAAACAAATAAATGATGCCGATGCTTGATTTTTTCCTAAAACATTTGTTACCTTCAAGCCAAAGTTATTTCGTCCGATTAATCATGGGCTGTTCACTTGTGTTTGGACATTCTTAAATGAGTGCGACACAAATTAATCTAATAATGTACTTTGCTACATGATATTAAAGTAATACAGATTGTGCTGAATCAGGATTCAAGACAAACGATTTTATTGAGTAAATTTTATGGGTGGTGACTAGTAAAATGTTTGATTGATATTATGTCCCCTTTTTCTTTACATAGTCATCTAAACTTTTAAACCTTGAAATATATATTATACAATTTAAATGTTAAAAATTATAAATAATATATAATTTCTTTGAAACAAAGATATTTTTTATATTTATTAAAATTGATAATTACATGCACTGAATATGTTGTTGGACCTGATTTTATCCATTCATAGAGAGAAGGATATCCCTGAAAATAAATCGTCACGATTATTTTTGTTTCCCGAAAGAAAAAAAGTCGCGAGGGGATTAAAATTACCGAAACAGTGTACCATTCTTTCCCCAGTTTTAGACTGTTTCAGTAACACAAAAATGTACATATTTGTACAAAAATAGTTGCCTTTTGTCAATAAGTAGATTTGTTTTCAAGTATAATTCATTTACATATTGAACATAAATGCTTCATTACAATTTCTTTAATTCCATCTTATAAACCTTCACCATGACAATGAGATTTTTTTCTTAATACAGAATATTTTTAAATCTACAGAGCATTTATACCAAGTTCTTCACAAAACAATGGTCTTGAAAATTTATTTTTGAAAACTTCAGGATTTTATACAATGAGTGTATTGTTCGGCGTCAACAGCTGAAATAATTGTCTATTGAAATCCAAAGATTACCGTCTATCTGATGTCATTTCACTGTCAAGTTATCAGCAAATTCGTGAAGCAAAAAAACTTTCAAATTGATTGCGATGAACTATGAATCTGATAGATTTGAGGTATCTGACATATGACAAGTTAACAGCTAGACGGCGGATTTAATCCTGATTTCAGCATAATAGTTTAATGTTGATACAAATCTTCAAAGCTTATGTCAGAGCAAACAAGGGTGAATGGTTTAAAAACAAAGATGGTTTATGAACTTATTATGCAATCAACGACAACGTTTTACCGTGTCAAGAGGAAAAAAAAAGAAGAAAAAATAACGATTGATGTTTTCGATCTAGTGAAGCTTGACTTAAGCACTTCTTGAGAGCCCTTGCATCTTTGACAGAACATGGTCGTCGAGGCCCTTCTATCCTGGGCGAGCTTGTCGATCTTACCCACTGGGGTAGGGGCGGTAACTCCGATAGACGTGCAGCCCAGATCTTTTGTACCCACCTCATTTATATATACACCTGCTCAAAAAGCATCCATTCATATATTTTTAATGCATTAAAAATACATAGAATATGCTTTAACTTGGCATGTTTTATTGATGTTCTATTATAATCAAAGTTTACCAAATGAATTTGCAGTAAGGGTCATAAGCGAACCGTGGATGCTGGGTCATTCTTTTTCTCTTGATAAATGAAATTTGTGAAAAATACACCTTATATATGTAACATCTGAAACATCTTTTTCACATATTGAACGCCCCAAAAAGTAGACCCCTTTTGGACCGCACATATATACATACCTTTATAATGGAAGTTACCTCCGTCATCTTACCCCATGTTTTTCCTATCTGTTTTCCTTCTGTTCTGTTGATCATCTGTAAGAGTTTCTTGGTCTACCTCTATTTCTCTGCCCTTGTGGATTCCACTTGAGAGCTTGGTTCACTATGGTGGTCTTCTGCTTTCTTAATGTATATCCAATCTAGAACCATTTTCTCTTTTCATCAAGGTTGGAAGTTGTTCTGCCCTCTTCCACAGTATTTATCTTGGAGGCATTGAGAGAAGCGATAAAAGAACCGATTGAGGGATTGAAAAAGCTGCAACTGTTTTTCAAATCTTACGCCCAATTTGGACATCTCTTAATATTTTCAAAAGCACCAAGCTCAATAGTTTCCCTTCATATGTTAAGTCTGTATTGTTATATTCATTTAAGACCTGGCATACGACAAAATCAGCAAAACACAAGCTTCAGGTTTCACCAAGAAATGCTTTAGAACAACACTAAAGATCACATAGATCTGACAAGTCAATTAAAACAAAATGGCTTATCTTTCAGCTTGTTTTATTGTTTCGGGGGTTTGGAAGAAGCAAAGAGGCACCAATGGGGCATTCGAGTGTCAAAAGTCCGAAAGGACAACGACGAAACAGGTAAACGCGAACAAGAGCAGCATGAAGAAACGCGAACTCAAGTCATAACAAGAGTGAACTCAGGTGCTCCGGAAGAGTAAGCGGTTCCTGCCTTCTATAGCAAACCCGTCGTGTTGCTAATTTTCCATTCAGTGTGTCAAATCTGGTAAAGTAAGACAAAACAAATTTCTTCGACAAACCAACATCTGCACTCATTTTAGAGATAGACATCCCTTATTTGTCTTCGAGTGCGCGGTGTCTACGTTAAAATTTCTTGAGTGAAGACAGCAACCGTGATCAACACTATTCAATTGCTCATTGGTATTTCCTTCTTTTTTTATCTAATACATGTAGTATCATTTATTCGATAGATGCAGATGCTTTTGAAGATAAAATTCACTGCCTTGATTCTGATGAATATTATTTGAATGCAAATTGATGATTAGAGATGAATATTTATGAAGTCCTTTTTAGCTCACCTGGACCGAAGGTCCATGTGAGCTATTACCATCACTTGGCGTCCGTCGTCGTCGTCGTCGTCGTCTGTCGTCGTCTGTTAACAATTTTTCAAAAATCTTCTCCTCTGAAACTACTGAACAGAATTTAATGAAACTTGGTATGAATGATCCTTAGGGTGTCCTGCACCAAACTTGTGTTTCGATTTTTGATCCGTCAAAAAACATGGCCACCGTTACTAAAAATAGACCAGGGGGGTCAGACTACTGTTTTTGGCTCGTAAATCAAAAAGTATAAGAGATAGATGAAATCTGATGCCACCCTACTGCTTCAGCATCAAAAGTTCTACAAAAGTCTCCATTTGGTCAAAGTTGTCAGATGATCCCTTATAGGGGTTACAGCCCCTTAAAGGTGAAAAATAGCGTTTTTGCATGTTTTTGGCCTATAGAATGAAAATTATTGTAGATAGAGAAAAGCTGTTGCTTGCTTAAATGTTCAGCTCATTTAGCTCTACAAAAGTCTCCATAGGGTCAAAGTTGTCAGATGACCCCTTATAGGGGTTACAGCCCCTTAAAGGCGAAAAATAGTGTTTTTGGCCTATAGAATGAAAACTATTGCAGATAGAGAAAAGCTGTTGCTTGCTTAAATGTTCAGCTCATTTAGCTCTACTAAAGTCTTCATAAGGTTAAAGTTGTCAGATGACCCCTTATAGGGGTTGCAGCCCCTTAATGGTGAAAAATAGCATTTTGCATGTTTTTGGCCTATAGAATGAAAACTATTGTAGATAGAGAAAAGCTGTTGCTTGCTTAAATGTTCAGCTCATTTAGCTCTACAAAAGTCTCCATAGGGTCAAAGTTGTCAGATGACCCCTTATAGGGGTTACAGCCCCTTAAAGGCGAAAAATATTGTTTTTGGCCTATAAAATGAAAACTATTGCAGATAGAGAAAAGCTGTTGCTTGCTAAAATGTTCAGCTCATTTAGCTCTACAAAAGTCTCCATGGGGTCAAAGTTGTCAGATGACCCTTTATAGGGGTTACAGCCCTTTATAGGCGAAAAATAGTGTTTTTGGCCTATAGAATGAAAACTATTGCAGATAGAGAAAAGCTGTTGCTTGCTTAAATGTTCAGCTCATTTAGCTCTACAAAAGTCTTCATAGGGTTGAAGTTGTCAGATGACCCCTTACAGGGGTTACAGCCCTTTAAAGGCGAAAAATAGTGTTTTTGGCCTATAGAATGAAAACTATTGCAGATAGAGAAAAGCTGTTGCTTGCTTAAATGTTCAGCTCATTTAGCTCTACAAAAGTCTTCATAGGGTTGAAGTTGTCAGATGACCCCTTACAGGGGTTACAGCCCTTTAAAGGCAAAAAATAGTGTTTTTGGCCTATAGAATGAAAACTATTGCAGATAGAGAAAAGCTGTTGCTTGCTTAAATGTTCAACTCATTTAGCTCTACAAAAGTCCTCATAGGGTTGAAGTTGTCTGATAACCCCTTATAGGGGTTACAGCCCCTTAAAAGTTGAATAATAGTGTTTTTTGATTATTTAGAATGAAAACTATTGCAGGTAGAGAAAAGCTGTTGCTTGCTTGAATGTTCAGCTCATTTAGCTATACAAAAGTCTTCATAGGGTTGACATCAAGACCAGGTGAGCAATTCAGGCTCCTGGGAGCCTCTTGTTTTAATCCAATTTTCCGTTTCGAACTATTTTTTTTTTTTAAACAATCACTTTTATATTTGCTGGGGAGCCTCAAGTTAAAATGGCGGTGTTTATTTTTCTCTGATTAGGAAGTTCTCATTTTTAATGTATCCTTGATTGAATAGCTCAATAATTGTTCTATAACTTGTTTCAACAACAAACCATTACCTTCCTTAACTGGTCTTTCATCATTTTGACGACAAGAACGGCTAGCAGTGCTGATACAGGTTTTCTACAAGGATAACAAAGGACTAAAGGTTCATATTCTAGGACGAGCCGAATGTAAACAATGTTTTAAGTGCAGGTGACTTTCTATTGCTAATGGCCAGAACAAAGGGAAACGTTAAACGTAAATTACAGGATTTATCTAACGACAAGGAATCTTCGTATGAAGCTCCTCCCAAACAAATTAAACAAAAGTTCAAACGTAAAAGTAAAAATAAGCATTCTCAAAACAAGTCCGGTTCACAATCCGACGAAACAGAAACAAAGATGTCCACAAAACATACACCGATGAACAATAAGAATCCGAATTGGATACAAAACAGCACCCCTATTCCGTATTCGATCCCTCCCTTTCCTGGGCCAACGCCTGCGCATATGGGTCCATTACCACAGTTCGTCTGGCCCAGATCTGCGAGTAGTGAAAGCGCTCTCGCTCAGATTTTTAACTCGATCTCATCTATTGACGCTAGGCTAAGTAAGCTTGAACTAATCGACGAAAAGCTGGAAAAAATCGAGCATGTCTGTGAAAAGGTAGACGCGATCTGTAACCGCATGAAGCAGTCTGAAATAAAGGTGGATGCCTTATCTGCTAAAGTCGAGGCCTTGCAGGAATCGCATGATATCGCGTCAGCCAAAATCGACGAACTTTACGTTGAAAAGGACAACCTATGGCTAGCTATTTCTTCGGGCACATCTGGTAGTCCAGGCAAGGGATCGAGGGTCAAGACTGAACTTGCCGAAATACGCCATCAAAACAGCGAACTACAGAAAACAGTTTCCGAGCTTCAGTATGAATCCCTAAAAAACAATCTTATTTTCCATGGGATTGTTGACCTTCCACGAGAAAATGTTGAACAGCTCACTTACGGTTTTATTCAAAACGAGATGGGAGTTAGTAGGAATGTTCTTTTTCGTCGTGCACAGCGAATGAATAGCAAAGTTAAACCCCGACCGATTATTGTAACTTTCACGAATTTTCAAGACCGAGAAGAAGTGCGTCGTGCGTCATCGAATTTAAAGGGTACCCGTTTTGGGGTCAGTGAACATTTTCCTCCTGAAATGCTCGCCGAAAGAAAACGTTTACTCCCTTTCTTAAGGGAGGCTCGAAAACAGAAGCTCAAGGCCGTTTTGAACCGTGATAAACTTTATATTGACAACGAACCGTTCGATCGTATCAAACATCGTTATTTAATCAAGTCTGATGATGGGAACAATTCAAGTCGCCCAAATCAACCAAATCGCAGTGCGCCTAATCATCGTGATGTCCCCATAGAAAACCTCCCGGATCGTACTCGTGGAAGCATGGAGGAGATGGACTCCAGTCAAACCGCATCGAAACGTGTTGACTATTCGCCAGCATAGGACAACGAAGAAGGTGGTGGAACAGTTGATGTTAAAGACTATAGACCACAGAAACTGAAACTGATTTCATGGAATATCAATGGAGGTATTGACTCTAAGTTGGAAAATAAAGCTTTTGTAAATTTTTTGTGTACTTATGATCTTGTATTTCTGTCAGAATGTTGGTTTAAATCAGATTATAGTGTAACTATACCAGGTTTTACATGTTGGTTATTTCCTAGACTTAATTCAAAGTCTAAACAGGGGGGTGGTCTTATTATTTTGCTTAGAGAAACATTATGTAAACATATTACTATAGAAAAATGTGTTAATGATTCTATTGTGTGGTTACGTTTTGAAAAGGGTATTATAACTGATAGTTTTCTTTTTTTAGCATGTGTGTATATTCCACCCTCTAGCTCTAGATATTATATGAAATATGATTGTGATCTATTTGTAGACCTAAAAACTGATATAGAATTTTATTCAGCTTTAGGTAAATGTATGATTTTAGGTGATACTAATAGCAGAACTGCGAATCTTGATGATTTTATTCGGTCTGATACTCTACATAGTACGGTCATAAGCAGTATTGATGGTGTATTCGATTATGATACCGATGACGAGCTTATCGATAGGATAAATCCAGACAAAACCACAAATGGATTTGGACCAAAACTGGCACAGCTTTGTAAAGATTCCGGCCTTAGAATTATGAACGGTAGGCACCAAAACGGATTATCAGCAGACTTTACGTACTGTGGCGCGGTAGGCACAAGTGTTATTGATTACTTTTTATTACCGCACTCTATGTTCCCGAGCATAAAACAGTTTATTGTATCAAATTTTACGTGCTACTCCGATCATGCACTGCTACATATCGAACTTGATATTAATGTGCCTGGTAGGGAACCAACCAACTATACTAAAACTAATGATTCTGAAAACACGACAAAATCTACTAAATTGCGTTGGAATGACGATCTTAGAAACCAATGTTACGAATGCTTACGTGTGAATATGGACAGGCTAAATCGTTGTAGTGACTCTATCTCGTTCTATAACCAACAGACATTGGACTCGACCCTTATGAACTTTACGAGTGAACTTGAAAGTATTATGTCGCCGTTTTTTGAACTTAAATCAAGAAGTTTTACTAAAAGTCGATATATACCGACGGATAAACCTTGGTTTACACAGCGTTGTAAGGATCTTTACCGTATTTACATCAACGCTCTAAACTTGTTTAACAAGGAAAACACCATTTGTCTCTAATTAATGCGAAAAAGGAATATAAGACCCTGGAGCGTCGTTTAAAACGCGAGTATATGCGGAGTGAAGGAAACATGATGGACCAGTTGAGAATTAACAATCCTAAGGTGTTTTACTCAAAATTTAGAAGGAAAAGGGAAACTACTAACAATATTTCACTCAATGATTTTTTTGAACACTTCAGAAATGTAGCAAATCCTGCCGAAACCGATGTTCCAGTTCTAGATAATTTGGATGACGATTGTGTTTACGAGGAATTAGACAAAATCATTTCGGAGGAAGAAATTCTGCTAGCGATACGTAACTTAAAACGAAACAAGAGCCACGGTATTGGCTGTATTTTGAACGAATATTTTATAGAATTTAAAGAATTATTTCTTCCAATATTGTCTAGAGTGTTTAATGGTGTATTACAGACAGGGATTTTCCCGATTGCATGGACAACTGCTATTTTAGTTCCGATTTTCAAACGCGGTAGTACTGAGGATCCGAACAATTATAGGGGTATTAGCTTAGTGAGTAACTTTGGTAAATTGTTCACGTCCATCTTGAATCAACGACTTATGAATTGGGCAGACTCGACGAATAGTGTATCAGATTCGCAGTTCGGCTTCAGGCCTGGTCATAGTACTGTTGATGCAATTTTTTCTTTAACTTCAATTATTTTTAAGTCATTGTCTCATAAAAGACGCTTGTATTGCTGTTTTATCGATTATACCAAAGCCTTTGATACTGTTAATCGCTTTAATTTATGGTATAAAATTGCATTTATTGGTATACGTGGTAACCTTCTGAATGTTTTAAAAAATATGTACTCTAATGTTAAAACATGTGTACAAGTTGATGGATTTAATTCAAGTTATTTTAGCAATGAAGTAGGGCTGATGCAAGGTGAAGTTTTGTCACCTATACTATTTTCTTTTTATGTTAACGACTGTGAGATGGCATTTATAAATAGTAATTCTGTACCTGTTGAAGTGAAAGAGCTGAACTTATTTTTATTAATGTACGCTGATGATATGGTCATTTTTTCCGAAACTATATCAGGTTTACAGGATATGCTTGATACACTATCTGATTATACTAAGAAGTGGGCATTAAGTGTCAATATTTCTAAAACAAAAATTGTAATTTTTAGAAATGGTGGTCAAGTAAATGACAATGAAAAGTGGTGGTTAAATGGTCATGAGGTAGAAGTTGTTGATAACTTTACATATTTAGGAGTTACTTTATTTTATACTGGAAAATATAATTTTTTACAGAAGAAATTATCTGAACAAGGTAGAAAAGCTGTTTTTGCTTTACGTAAAAATTTAGGTTCTATGTATTTAAACTTTCATACTCAATTGTCATTGTTTGATACGTATGTTAATAGTATACTTAGTTATGGTTGTGAGGTATGGGGCGCACATAAAGCTGCTGCTATTGAAAAAGTACATGTTGATTATTGTAAGATTATTTTACATGTTAAATCATCTACAAATAATGTGATGGTATACTATGAATTAGGTCGTAGGCCTTTATTACTACATAGGTTATATAGAATGTACAAATATTGGTTTAAAGTATTAAACACACAAAATTGTATTTTAAAAAGTTGTTATATGATGAACTTAGTCGTTGTCCTGGTAACAAGAGTAACTGGTTATATTCTATTAAAAACGAATTATATAAAATAGGACTCGGTGATATTTGGATTAATCATTTAGTGTTTTGTCATCAAAAAAGCTTTTGTGCTTCATCACTTGCTAGTATTAGGCAACATCTATTAGATAATTTTAAACAAGAGTGTGATAGCTCACTAAGAAATAGTGTGAAATGTTATAATTATCAATATATGGTAGATAACTTATGCTTGCAATTTTATTTAGTAAAAGGTATTCCAAATATTTATAAAACATGTATTACGAAGATTCGTTTATGTAGTCATAATCTTTTTATTGAGTCTGGAAGATTTTTGGGCATTCCAAGACATTTAAGACTTTGTTCTTTATGTAATTTAGAAATTGAAGATGAAATGCACTTTATTTTGAAATGTAAAGTTTATCATGGTCTAAGAGTTAATTTGATTAAACCCTACTATTGGAGAAAACCATCGATGTATAAGTTTATTCAACTAATGAGCGTTAATAATGTTAAAGAGATGTGTAATTTGGGAAAATTCATATGCAGAGCATTTAAATTAAGGGAAGAACTGTTGTAATTCTAAATTGTATTAATATTGTATCACTGCCTTCTGACTTTCATTACTATATTTTGTAAAGACTTTGTTAAAATTGTAATTTTGAATTGTAAACCTATAGTTATTTACTTTGGTAATAAAGATATATATCTATTTATATTTTTGAATACAGTACAATTGATTTTTTGTGGGGTTTAATTTTCATCCCCCCAAATTCTGCTGATTAAAGGTTTAATATACACTACAAGAACATTTCACTACTGAAACGGGCATACCTACTTTAACATCAACTAGATTTATTGGACTCTCAAAGTGTCTAGTATTTTAAGAAATTCAGTATAAATTCTGTGTATTCTTCTTGCAGTAAATTTAGCAAAGATCTTGTCCAGTATATCAAGAGGTACACTGGACACTACTTGATCGGCTTTGAAGATTAACTGAATTTAAACTTGAACTCTTATCAATACTGAACAATTAACACGTGCAGTGTAAACAAGAAATAAAATATGTTGCACTGTGGCTTGTGTATAAATAAAAAAAGATAAAAAATGGATGGTGAAGCCACATTTAAAAGGTGAAAACTAAATAAGAAATATAAATTAATAAAACCTTTAAAACAGTGTAAACAAGCCTTGGCAAGAAAACTATGTCCGTTTAAGAGTTTTTTGGCACTACTAATAATATTCATACCCGCTTTGGTACTTTATATATAGTATGCATATTTCAAATATTACTAGTATGCTATTCTCCCATGCTGAAGTGTTTTGCAATTAGTACATGTGCATATTACTTTTTCACTGTGTTTTATGTACTGTGCTTTATGAATATAGCTGCACTAAAAGTTTTCTTTCTTTCAGGTTTCAAATCTGACTATGAATATCCAAGACGACATTTCACACCAAAGTTCACCTCATATTCAGGAAATATATCATTCTACGTGGGAGCAACAGCCAACCTGTCTTGTGTAATTGAAAATTTAGGTGCCAGAAATGTACGTAATTACTTAATGTAATAAGTCGTAAAAAATAAACTATATTCATTGCATGTAATGTTTACGTTTCTATGAGCTTGTAGATTTACTTAATCGTCGAGATTTGGCATAATGGTCAGACTGAAGGTTTTTTATAGTCGTGACTATAGGCTAACGAGCCTCAGCAGCGACTGTTAATGACCCGCTATGTGCCATGGGCCATCCAGCTCATGACACACAACAGACAGTGTTAGCTGCTCCAGAGTATACTTTGTTATCGATGATGCAGGGCCCGTCTTCCACCACGGCAATGTACTGGTCGGAATTCTACAAAGAGGACTAATGGTCAATGGTTTTCTTCTTTAATATCCTTGGGTCATGCCTTTTTTTATGATTGATTTATTTACTTTATGCTTGATACCGATTATGATATAAATCAATATTAAGCAAAGAAGGATAACTACCAAAATGTCGAACTCAAAACCTGATTTAAAAACAACTTTTATTCAATGTTCAATAAGCTGTGATTAAGCATGAAGACATCTAGCTGATCCGGATAATTAATATCGATATCTGTGGACGTGTAATTAATTTTTAATGGTAAGTCTAAAAATAAAACAGTCAGACAGCTAGGTAATTGGACACTACTTAAACATTCAAAGCCCAAATACGACCGACTAGATTTAATGACAATATTGCCTCGTGCAAATAACCCCTAGGGAAAACCTATTTGCAAATTATTAAATTATCTTTGCTTTTTTGAGACTGTGGAATCATTATTTAAGGTTTGCTTGTTTCCATAGTTTTTATTAGCTAAGGGGAATGGACGTTTATAAAATTACTGTTTACAATATAGAAGAAAAACTGACGTGCAAGGTTCTTTGACCGACAATGCTTAAGTAATTGAGAGTGGGTGAAATTTTGGTTTTACGATAATGATAAATTTAAAGAGAGTTAATGAAATGGTACAATTACATTGTCTTTGAGGACATACAAACTGTAGATAACAGTCCATTACATTAGCTAGGTCAGAAGTCTAAAGTTATCCTTGAAAGACATTTTGATCAAGGTTATTCATAAAGATAACCAAAAGTTACCAAGCATTAGATGTAACCAATTCTTGTTGTTATCAAGAATATGATATCAAGAATTAAAGATTAAACACCAGGGGCAAAAACATCAGACGCAACTAAACGAACCATCACGCTAGATACCACAAGTGACCAAACAGAATGAGAAGATTCTTCTTATTATACATCAAAAAGATCTTATTTGCATCTTATTTTCACAAAAAAGAGGCACAAAAAAACTAAACATCAGAAGTCCCAAAACAAAAGGTGAACTGCGACACAGTCACAAAACGTCATTGTTTTCTTTTGATAGACTTTTAAAATTTCCATAGCCACTATAACTTCTAATGAAATGGGACTTCACCTGAAGCAAAGTTTAATTTTGACGATGAAGACAAGAGTTAGGCCGGTGACCAAACATTTAAAAGTCGATTATTTAAAGAGTTTAATTTCATTTTATAACATACAGCTGAAAATTGGTATATTATTAGCAAAATAATGGTTCTTTCATTTTAGCTTGGTCGTCAAAAAGTCGTATGGTGCGTTTTTCGTAAAATCGGTTCAAAAGTCAAAATTTATACTTAAAAATGAAAACTAATAGCTATTGGTTATTTTTGTTTCGTGCGTAAACAAATACTTAAATAGCAGTATTTTCTTTTTCGTCTGGTTCTTTATATACGATTTAACCCATTCTACGTAAAAAAGTGCAATCATACTTGAAACCGGAAAAAATATTAAACTTTGAAATTAAAAATTAAGAGAAATATGCCACTATCACTACCTTTCAAAACTGTTCATTTAAATACGCATGTGTTTACTAACAATTAAACAATGAAAAAATAGAATTTAGTGTATGCGCTTGACTCTATCTATTCAAAATATCTATCAAAATAACGTTAATTATACAAAAAACTGAAATAGAAAATTGATGTAAATTTCAAATTTGTTTTCATAAATACGGAAATCGGTTTCCGTAACCCAACTGTTTCTTTATTACACAACTCGCTTGTATTGTGCACGAGTACACCACAAATTCTTTATCGATTGCTTTCTTATTATTACTGTTTAAATTGCTGTTTCAAATGTTGTTAACGTGTTTGTATTATTATTTGTGATTGGAATCTACGTTTTGGAGTGGTTATTTGTTGATTTATTTGTTTGAAGTGCTTTATATTGTGTTAAAGTACAAAGTTATTTTTAGAATTTTTGGTTGAACTAAAAACCTAAAACGATGGCAGAAGGTAGTAGTCCTTTAAAGTATGGACATGGTACACATGTAGTTCGAAAAAGAGAAAACTTGATATAAAGTTAGAACATTGCATTATTTGCCAAAGGAATAAAAATGAAACTGTACTTTTGTTTACCGAAAACAGCCAATGTCGGTTTTTTGATGCAGTTAAACAAAGAAAAGATGATATTTTCTGGAAGTTCATTAATACTTATGGGACAATCGAAGACTTTCTTAAGCTTTCTATAGAATTAGTTTACCACAAGTCTTGTTATAAGTCCTATACCAGTGATCACAATGTAGGTATATATACTAAACGTCCCAAAGAAATCTCGAAACAAGTTGATACATCGGTGGTTTTCACGCGATCACAGTCTACCCCTGTTGATTGGAACGCTTGTATATTCTGTTCCCATAAAAGTTTCAAGCAAGATAGGAGGCTTTTGAAAATTCGGTCTGCTGAGAGAATTGAGCGCATAAGAAAGGTGGCAACCTCTTATAGCGACCCAAAATCTACTTATAAAGATAAATGATGAATCATTTTCTTTTAAAGCCCAGTACCACAATCAATGTATGACAAAGTATCTGCTCAGAGAACAAACAACAGGATCAGAGGATCGTTGTAATGATGATTTGATATTTTCAGCAGCATTCAAGTGCCTTATTTCACATATTAGTGATGACCTGTTGATAAACAAAAAGGCATTTTTCTTAAATTCTTTGCTGGACAAATTTTACACGTTTCTTCCTGATAACATTGATAGAAACGTGTCGACAAGGAAACTCCAAAGATGGCTTGAAAATCATTTTGGATCATCAGTTGTGATACAAACTCAACAGGGACAAGGTAAGTCCAACATTATTATGAGTAGCTCTATTACCGATGCAATGAAGGCAGTGACTAACTTAAAAGCTGAACTGAAGTGGACAGACATACACAATGTTACAAACGACAGGCCACGGCAAACTGATGATCAGCTTATACACACAGTTGTGGGAATGATCCGAAATGATATATCGAAGGTACTTCTTTCTTCTGACCACTATCCTTCTTCGACAGACGCATCTCTTGTGAATGCCAATGACATTATGCCTAGTAGATTAGTTAAGCTTTTATATTGGCTCATAGACGATAAAGCTTTTGCATCTTGTTCTAATCTTGATAAACTTCAATCTGATAACTCTAGAAGATGTTTGTCGTTAGCTGAATGCATTGTGGCTTTGAATCGTAGACTATTCACTCCTTTTACTCTTGGGTTGGGAATTAAATTGCATCATGAGTTCGGTTCAAAACGACTGATTGAAATTTTGAGTGCCCATGGGTTTTGTGTTTCATACACTGAACTTCGACGATACCTGACAAGCGCAGCAAATTATGAAATGGAGAACCTGGTTGATGATCGATATATTCCTGGGGGTATTACTCCTATTCCACAAGGAGGTCATTTCATACAAGAGGGATCAGACAATATTGATCTCAATACAGAAACAATAGATGGGAAAAACACCTTCCATTCCATGGCAAGAGCTGTTTTTCAGACACAGGCAGTTGGTGAAAACTTCAGTGATGTTAGAATCAAGCGAGGCTCTGAAAGATCACTTTCTGTTGATGAAACAACATCTTTAACAGATGTAATTCCCTTTGCTAAACCGAAGGTAAGACCTGAACCATGTAGACGTCAAGATGCATTTAAAAAGTTGATGGAAATATCTACGTTGGACGACAAAGGAAGCTTCCAGGATATGATATGGATTTTCCTGAGGCTTTTATTGAGGGGTGTGGTAGAGTTACCTTTGAAATCAGAAGATCAAAGTTCAGATCAAATCATTCCATTTTGGACAGGTTTTAACTACAAGGTATCCGTAAAACATATTGAAAAATCAGTAGTCTCGTACCCCCCCCCCATCATTGATGCAAAGCCAACGGATTTTTCTACGGTATATACTGTCATGAAAAAATGCCTTGATATGACAAACGAAGCTGGTCAACCCATAGCTGTTCAAACGTTCGACCAACAGCTTTATGCCTTAGCTCAGCAGGTAAAATGGTCTAAACCAGACATATTTGATCATCACATACTTAGGCTTGGCGGATTTCACAGTCTCTCTTGTTTTATTTCTACAATAGGTAAGCTTTGGGCAGATGGTGGTTTACGTGATCTACTTGTTGATTCGGGTGTTTTTGCAGGGAACACAGCAGAGCATATGTTGAACGGGAAGGAATTCAATAGGGCAGTACGAGGCTTGACTTTCGTATATGAAGCCTTACAGATACTGTACGTTTCTGTATTGGCTTAGGTCGTTTGATCATTTTGACAACATTCCGTTGACTTTTTGAGAGTCATTGGATGAGTTTCATTCTAGCTTTAGTAGTAATGGTGAGCCTAATCATCTTTTACTTCAAGGTCTAAATGATATGTTTGAAAGTGACATTCAACCACTGGTTGATAGATTTAGGGAATAGGGATACGAGTCGTCTCCTACATTTAGATACTGGGAAATGTTTCTCACAGCTGTACAAATCCTGTTGTCAAATGTCAGAGCTGAAAGAGACGGATATTGGTCTGCACATCTTATGACATCTTGCAGAATGTTGCCATACTTCTTCATCACAAACAAGAATAATTACTCAAGATGGATGCCGGTCTATATTCTTGACATGCTTGAGATTCCAAATGAGGTCCAGTCAGCATTTAACTCGGGTGAGTTTTCAGTAAGGCAAACATCTGGTTCTTTCAAAGGTATTTGGAGCGATATGGGTACTGAGAAAACTGTAATAAAAGATTCAAAGGGCTCAGGCGGTTTTGTTGGAATCACAAGTCAAAAGTCTGCTTTGGTAAGATGGTCATTAACAAGACACTTTTTAGCAGCATTTAGTTGTGTTATGCGTGGCAGAGCTGGTTTAAGCACGAGCACTGATTCTTCACACGAGGAAACAAAACCGACTGCTTTAAAGCGTGATGAAGATCAAGTCCTCGCCATCGTAAACCATGTTAACCAGACAATGACAGATCCGTTTGATGTAGAGTCACACCCTGAATGTCTCATCAACATCTCAACTGGCATGCATGCTTCCAAAGAAGTACAGGAATTCCTATTATCAGCTGTTAGTGAAGGTAAAGCTATGTGCAAAAAGTTTGTTGAAAAGGCTTTAACTATTGGTAATTCAGAAAGTTTCTATAGTCCCTTACAAAGATCAAAACTTAAAACGTTTGATAACATGAACGCCAAAACATCATTAAAATGCAAATCTAGCGAAGTAGTAACTGGTTACATTAATCCCGAAATCTTATTTCGACGAGCCTTAGTATTAGCAAATTCTAGAGATGATGTAACACTAGAAAGTATTCTTTCACGTCCTGTTGGACCAATTCCTGTTTCCTTGTTTCATGAGGACGGTACAATGAGGAAAACTTCAAAGTCCGACCTTGTCAAGCAATTCGAAAAAGAAGTTTCGTCAGTTGTTAATCTACCTTCATTTGATCCAGCAATGACGACCTACATACGAGATGGAATGGCGCTTGTGCAGTGTATGGATCCAAAGAAAAATAAAAACTTTTGGTGATCTGGGAAAGGCATTTTGTAATAATCTGTTACCTTGCTTTAAAGTAGCCCACACAGTGGTAGATGTGTTTGACAGATACAATGGTAGCAACTCGATTAAAGCATGTGAAAGAGACCACAGAAGTAAATCATTTGCTTCTGCCAAAGTCTACCAAGTTATTGAAGGTCGCCTTGTTCCTGATTGGAAAAAGTTTCTTGCTTTGAGTGAAAACAAACAGTCAATGATTAGTTTCCTAGGCGAGTTTATGGCGACGTTGTTCGAAAATGAACCTTTTCTTGTATCTGGTCATCAATATTTTATGGCAGGATCATTTGAGAATCCAGAAATAGTCCGACAATTTTCAGAAGGTGTCGTAGGAGATTGTCCTGAACTATTTAGCACTCAAGAGGAAGCTGACACCCGAATGATTCTTCATGCTTTACATGCAGATAAAGCGTTTAAAGAAAAGGATCAAAAAGGAAGAATCATCATAAAATCTGCGGATACTGACGTAGTTGTTCTGTATGTTCATTATTATAAGCAGTTGACAAGCACTCAGGAGTTTTGGGTTCATTTAGGCAATGTTGGAAGTTTAAAAGACTCTCGAAGGTTTCTTCCAATTCATGGGTTGTCGTCGTCATTATCCGATATAACGTGTGGTATTCTTCCCGCTGTCCATGCCCTTACTGGTTGTGACACAACGTCATCTTTATTTGGTGTTGGAAAAACATCTGTTTACAAAGTCATAAAAGAGGCATCTGTCGAGTTCGAAGGGTTAACTGAATTGGGCGGATCTGATGATGAGTTAGCAATTTCAAACGGCACTAAATTTGTAGCTCGCCTTTATGACGCGAAGAAAAAATTTGCTTTTTGTCATTCTAACATAAACAAACTTCGTGTGAAAATTGCTACCAGTAAAGATGCAGGTCTAGTGAAATTGCCACCATCGGAAGCAGCTTTAAAGCAGCATATTTTGAGAGCTTCGTTTCAAACGAAAATTTGGTTATCAGCAACATTGGCAAAACCGCCATTGCCTTCCCCTCTTGATTATGGATGGCACAGGTCGCATGATTCTTTATGTCCTGTCTTTTTTGAAGGGAACATGTCGGCTGAATTTCTTCAGGATCTTGTTTGTACTTGCAAGGGAAAAACACAGTGCAAAAAATCATGTGTATGCTTTGACCAAAGTCTACCATGTACTGATCTTTGTGGTTGCCAAGCAGCAGATACTTGTCGGAATGCTTTTACGTTCGCTCTTCCAGAAGAAAACGCTGATAATAGTGGTTGATTCTATGCAACACATTTTCGGCTCTTTATGTAATGCCTATGGACAAAATCAGAGTTGGGTTGAGGCATCATTTTTGTAGTCTCTCCGGGAAGAAAACCGGTTTTGAAAGTTTGAAAAAATCGTACTTGAAACGGTGTAAACAAGTGATTCTACTGTTTCCTGAGCTTAAGATTGAATATTGATATAAATTTTCCTATGAAATTTGGCCCATAGGTCGTTTGTAATTGGTTTCTGATGTCAAAGCTGATATATACCCACTTTTAGAAAATGACTTTTTTTCATTAAAATACTCAACCCAAACTGCTAAAATTGTGTTACCCTATATGTTATATATTGTATTGTCATTTAGTATAAAAAAAAATTAAATTAAAAAGGTTTTCCCTATTTTTCAGCGAAAAAAATATGCGTTGAATTTGACCTTAACCTCCCCCCTTTTTTCAACATGTCTGATTTTGTTCAGTTTTGAAGTTTTCAAGCTAATTAGCCGATGTTTTACCTTTTTAATACCCTATAAATGTTTCTAAATCAAGAATTGTCTGTTATTTGATGCTTACGAGTGTTTTTAAATCGAAAATGAAAACTGCGAACTTTTGTGAAAAAAACCAAAGTTGAACTTTGACCTCAAAATTAAAAAAATCCCACCATAATTTTTTTTGACGACCAACTTTATTTTAAGGTTTAGATGAAAACAAATCAAATGGTTCATGATTTAGCTGTATGTTATTCATGACAATTAAATTTTTTTAAAACGTGGTTTGGTCACCGGCCTAAGTGAGTCATTTTTATGAATGAGGGTTGAATGTCATTTAATTTGCATTTTCGTCACTTTTTACAGGTCATTTGGAGGAAGCTTCCGAACACACACCCTTTGACAATAGGAGAAGTGATATATAAAAATCAAGATGAAAGACTATCTATTAGCCATGATTCATCCAGAAATAATTGGGATCTCATTATAACAGATTTAAAACTTGAGGACTCAGGTGTCTACGAGTGTCAAGTGGCATCGTCTAACAAAAATATCCGACAGCATTTATACCTTAGAGTAAAAGGTATATATGCGTTGCGTTTATCTTTAGCCTTGATTAATCAGTTTAGTTGTATTTAACTGAAATTCTTTAAGAACATAACGTTTTCTCTTTTCGTCAAGATGCCACCTTAAAAGAATAGAAGAGAATAGTGATTTCTTTTTGGCTATTGTTTTGTGTACTGGAGTGATCACTTCACTTTCCTGTTTGTTTCCCACAATGCAATAGTTTTGCTAGAATAATAAGGGACCTTAAGATGTAGAGGGCGACCAAGCACCATAAAACAGCGTATAATACACCTTATTTCCAAATCAGGGGCCAGGGTTTCATAGGTTTTTTAGCAGTTAAGACATAATTCAATACAATTTAGATAGAACAATCGATATCACAATCATAAGACAACTTAGAAACCTGCCACCTGAATTGTTGCAGTTTTACTTTCTTAGGTAAAAAGCTCTTTTGCAGCATTTGGAAATTTGATGATTATTCCATTTTGTAGTTCTATTCCTAAAATTATCTAAGACAAATCAGACAAAATTTATCAAATTGATTTGATTAATATATATATTTTGACAGATCGTCCAGTAGAGAGAACAGAACCCCCACCAAGCAGAGGTATGTTTTAAATTTTGAAAAAAAAATCAAAAAGCACAATGATTATCATCATTTAAAACTAAGAAAACAAGATGGCATTCAACTTTACATGTGAAGAGATCACATTTTGTAGAAAGGAAGCAGTTGCTGGTAGTCGCAATACACCACTGATCTCTTTTTTGAAATAACAAAAAGTAGTATATAACGTGGAAGTTAAACTACGTTAAAGCAAAAACGAATTAATATACATTTTGATTTAACGATACAGTTTAATAAGAACCAGCAACACAGACACATGTCAGCACAAAATTACAAATTTAATATTTTTTAAAAACTCATGATAGGTTTGACTCAAAGAAGTAGTTAAAGAATAGTTATATAAACTTTTTTATTTTACAGTCATCACAATAGCAGGTCCAAAGGTGACACATATCGGAGATGAAGTTTACATAAATTGCAGCGCCACCTATACAGGAGTTGCCAGCATAGACTGGTTCTTCGATGGATATAAGAGAGAATCAAGTATAGAAGAAGGCATTATTATAAAAGAACGTTATTCTGGACTAACAAAGACTGTACATAGTACTTTAAATATTAAAAATGCCCGTATGAAAGATGCCGGTGTTTACACGTGCAGGTCAGCAGACGAATATGTACAAAACTTCCGGTTAACAGTTCTCAGCGAAGGTAAAGAAAAAATAGGCAAATATCATTTAATATGTTATGTACACGCCATGAACCAAAATTGACTGACAATACCATAGACATTTTATTGCATTTAGCTGTTGATATTGTATTGATAATGATAGATTTTAATTGCTTTATCGGTTCGTGAAAGTTCTTGTCACGATGATAACCTTGATTGAAAAGACCGATATATATTAACTTGATCAGTCATTTTTGAATTTTAACTTTTATTTAAAATTTCTTGTGTTAATTTTTCTCAGTCGGCGTCATAATCAGTGGTACGATTGTGTTTAATACTTACGGAGTACTTTAAATGTAAGAGATGATATTTTTAAAGTTAAATTAAACGTGTTTTAAAGTTGAAAATTATTTTAGAACTCGAATTATTTCAATGATATAAATAGGCACATTTCTGGGAAAACAATTACATAATTATATGTGTTTCAGGTTTAACTTAACAAGGTTTGATTCAAATTAATGCTGCTGATGAAAGGCTGCTCCTTGAAATATTCATATACAGCATGAAAAAAAAAACTATTTCTATACCCGTTAGGTATTTGGATTTGGAAACCACTAGGTCCATAACCGCTGCTGGTGGTCATAGGTCCCCGAGGGTAATCACAAGACCCGAATTTATTAATAAAATTCTTAGTCTTTAAGTAAAAAACCAGGTTTCGTTCCTTGTACTGCACATGGGCGATATCCTTGATGTCCAGTTTAAACGTTTTGGTTTTTAGTACTTTTCGTTCAATACTTTTAGTTTTTGACCATCCGATGTTTTGATTGAAATGCTGCTGACGAGAGGTTACTTCTTAAAATATTTGTATACATCATTACCAAATTAACTGTTTCTATACCAGTTTTTGGTATTTGTATTACTTATGTGTCTAGTGTGTAAAAACTTACTTACTTTTCATTTCTATTTCAGTTAAAACCAATAACAAGAAAAGAGGTATGTATCCTATATGAAGTGGTAATCTATAGACCTCAATTAGTCGTACTTTGACCAATTTAACATTAATTGAGAATACAGTTCTTTGAATATACCTCGGGTCGAATATACTTCTTACATATTTCATTTAATATTGAAAATTTGCATACTAAGCTTAATCCAATACACACTGCTGTTAAACAATTCTGTATTAGAAAACCAACGGCAATAATTTTAAAACTAACGGTACAACGTGACAAACACTGTCAAAACACACAACTGAGATGCTTGGATAGCGATTTAACAGTATGACACATAGATACTTAGTTAAATTTTTATTACTTTAAGGAATGACTGTCATAATGTTATTTTCATTGGGGTATGAAAAAAAATGCACATTGTTTAATCCGCGACGCGGATTATACTTAATGTGCAAAACTTTTTTTTCAGATCCCCAATGAAAAAAAAAATTATGAGAGTCATTCCTTATAAATAAATTTAAAAAACAATTAAAAAAACATGAAAATCTTAAAGAACTAAAATTGTTGGCACTTCCTGTAAAAAGTGGGCGTTTCCCCATGATTTTTTTGGGGGGATATGAAAAAAAATTTCGTCCAATCAAATTGCAGTATTTTAATTAAATTTATTTATATGAATATATAACAAATGTAATTTCAGTAAAATCGTTGTATAAGCGACCCTTTTCTAATGTTTCTGTGGATTTCAATGCAAAGTGTCTATTTCATTATTTCATGTGCACGGATACATTTTATGAAATACAATAATCATATGTATGAGATTATTTGCATGCAAGTAAAATGTATATTAATAATTTTTCAGTTATTTCCGACTTTGCAGGCACAGAGTCATCAACTTCCAGTCAGCATGGTAATACCTCGTCACGTGTTACGAACAGTTATCCAATCACAGCTATCGTTTTTATCACGTGGATAATACTTCATAGTCATCGTTAACTATAATATTAATTACATTTTTGATATAAATAACGGGTGGAAAACAGTGTCATTGATATTTGGGAAGACTGGCAATATAATGGCCTTTCATTTTTCAGGTTTCATGATTTATCTTAATATTCCCATAGTTGATTTCTGTTGCAATAAGTACTTTGTAATAGCTGAATACTGGTTAAATGTTTCATTTTCAATACTGAAAAAAAAATCTTCTTTGGAAAATATTTTGACCATATTTTTTTTAAATTCCACTATCTTGGCAAAAACACTATAATGTAAACTATATATTTGTATTTTTTCTTCAATATAATATACATGTATATAGATATATCTACAGTTAACTAGTTTTGACAACTTTTGCATATTGGAAAAATCCTGTAAACTGAAAAAGTATGGAATTCACATATTCATCTTCATCTGTTTCATGTGCAATTGTAGGTTTATTTTTTTTAATTGTAAAAATAATTAAGTTACATGTACTTGCAGAAAAAAACCCATAATATATATAATAGATAATGTATTTGTTATTGGACATTAATGAGAATCACAACAAACTTTTAATTGCAATTTTATCAGTTTTACGTAAAAGGACATAATCTATATTAAAAAAAACAAGCTTAGAAATGTTTTTTCCTTACTAGCATAGCATAAAAATTGCAAAACAACCTTTTGTTCATATTGAACATATTCAGACCAAAGCTAATTTTTACCTTGAAAAAGCACACATTAAGAAATATCTGAATGATTTCTATTGTTACGTAACGCATATATCAAAGATCTGTTATAGTACAATAAATCTTAAATGCAACTTTATGGTTATGGAAATAAGACAAATAATTTTTAGATGTGATATCAAAACAAAATATGAGAATCCTTGGCGAATTATCGAAATATAATTAATAAATGTTGTTAGCTTTACAATGTTAAGTGTTTGGTCTACTTTAATGCTTTGAAAGTGAAGTGCATCCCATGTGGTAGTTCCACAATTAAAACTAATTGTATATTATGATTTACCAGTATCTCAAGTTACATTGGTCCATGTAGGAGTCTTAAACTGAAGTCATAGAAAAATTAAGTTTGACATCATTTTTTTGGTCTAGATCTGTCCAAAAGAAGTTTTTTTTTCAAAATAAACAACATGAAGTAAAATCAACAACTTTTGCAAATAATACAAGAAAATGATAATTTTCATATTTTATTTTCATTTTTTTACTAAAACTTAATGCTAAGTTACTATTATATATGTTCTTCGTGTAAACCATGGGATTTTATTAAAAATGACAAAAATTGTGAATATCAATGAAGGAATGTATTAGAATATAGTCAAATTTACATGCACACTTTAACAATTGTATGGCACTTATACATATGTGTGTAATTTTACACATTTGTGCAAATACTGCATAAAACTGCATAACCAATTGTCCCTTTTTGGCATTTTTTTTTACCTTGACCTTTGCCCAATATACACTAGAATCTAAAAGCATTTTTTCTTTTATTTGAGTGAGTTTGATAAAATTATATCAGTGCGCTTAAAACGCGTCTATGTTTACAAGACCTTGACTTTTTATCTTTTGACCCTTATTTGTCTTATTTTATACATTTAGTTTAATAATTTGCTCTAAAGTTTTTCTTCAAATTCTAATTTCTTTTTACATTCATAATTTTGTTTATAATTTTTAACTCAATCTTTGGCCTTTTGATCCCAAAATCAAAGGTTCTTTCTTCATTATTTAAAGTTTGAACGTAATAGTTCACAAGTATAAGCTTTTCAATAAAAGCTGACTCTTTTGTTTGCATTTATTTATATGTTGAAAGTTTACTTAAAAGATGAAATTGAAAAAATAAAGTTTTATCTTACAGTGCTGATACAACATATTAAAAAAATTAATTGAAATGTTGAAGAGCGTTAAAATATGTGAATATGTTGTTCTTATTCGTAATTCAATGACAAGCGATTGACTGCTGCCTCTTAATAATCAGGAAAACTGCACATGATTTGGCCAGATCAGTGGGTCAGATGAGGACAGATGCTTTAATGTGACCTACATTAAGTACATTTCGGTATTGTTGGTTTCATTGTTCTATGTTCTTCATAATCATATGTTTTTTGGCTTTTTCAATATTTTTGGTAGAGCGCCTCTGATGAGTCTTGAATAGACGAAACGCGCGTCAGGCGGTAGCAGAATTTCTTATCTAACGTAAGCAACCGGTGATGGGAAATAAAATCTTTGAAAATAAATCCACATTGACAAATTAATTAGCAGACAACACATGCGTCATTCTAAGTTCTTTGAATGTTTGTCAAGAACGCTTTTGTCTTTTTTGTCTACTATTTACTTTGCCATTCCAATGACCATGAATTAGAAAAAGTTCAAAAGGTTAATCGGTATTCTGAAGGCGAAAGAGTACTATTAGGTGCCCGAAAGCGATGCTCGAAAAGCTGAATGCTCTACTCTGTTCATACTCTGGTTTCTTCTATTATTTTTAACTGACAACGCTTTTTATCCTAAATGTCACTCCTTTAAAAGAGATATACCCCTCAATTAAGCAATATTGAAATGAAATAAAACAAGACACAAAAAAAACGAGATTTTATTGGTTTCTGCAAGCTAAAGCTCACTGTAAGTTTAGGACGTCGAGATCATAAATATTGTATATAAAGTATAATATTGAACCAGCCAACTTAATTGAATTTATCTTATTAAAATACATACTTAAAAATAATTTTCTTACTTAATGGGTTTTTTTTTGCAGATGTATAATGTGTTTAAATTTGCACATGTGTATACTATGTATAAAGGTGTGTATTATATGTGCATGTAAATTTGGCCATATATGTTTTTACATTTATATAAGTAACGCAGAGTTATCTTTTTTTTAATTTAAGTATTATAAAATCACTTCTTTTCTATTGTATACTAACTAAAACGAGAATTGTAAATTAAAGTTTGCATTATTTGAAAGGAAAATAATAATTGCTATACATTTTTTACTTACAAAGTAATGGTTCCCTAAAGCTAAAAGTAAAAAGATAAATGATAAAAAAAATATTTCGCATTAAAAGTAATGCATAACCAATCTCAAACAAAATTTGAAATACCATTTTAAAAGATTGGTATGTTTATTACATGGACATGTTTACCTATATAAGTTTTAGTAAGTTGTATTTATTTGCATATCATTATTTGATGTTCATTTATTGTTATTTATTTCATTCAATTTTGAAAAAATAAAGATATAAAAATTGTTCATTAATATGTTTTGTGTCTATAACAATTACTTATTTAGAAGGAAAACGAAACACAAAGAGCTCACATATCACCTTACCTGGTAATCCTCACCTGGAGGAGTTCACGAAAGATGAGCAAAACCTACCAAGATGCATGTAAATTTGGTTTTGGTAAGGCATTTAGACGGGATATGTTTTGTCCAGTGAAGAGAAAATCAAACAAGTTGGGATTCTGTTTTGTATTGGTTTTCTATTTTTTGTGATTTTAATCATTGGCAATCACAAATCTGTGATTTCCTCCCTCGGCCTTTCTGTTGGTGGCAATAATGATGACATTCCATCCCTGTATTGGATTCCTGAATTACATAAAAATCCATACAAACAGCGCTTAATTGCAGGGTCATCCAAATGTACAACTAAGCCTCTTTCAGTTCTGTTGACTTCGATACTTACGGCAATAAAATCCGGCCTCCAGAAATATTACGATTGTTGTTATTCTAGAAATAATGTCAATCAAATGTGGATCCTGAAGAATTCGAAAGGACTAGTGGAGATTCTTAGCTCAAAATCAGTTCCTTTTGCAACAGCATCAAAACTTTCGATTTCTCCACTCGCTACTCTTTAAGTCTATGAACAACTCAAATCACGATTGGTACAGCTGATATAACGCAGCTTTTTCAAAAAGAATGGAAAACGCAGGAACAAATATCGTTAGTCGATTACATTAAGACTTACATTGTCAACAATGAGTTTAAGAAAAGGAACAAATAAACATAAGACCAAATAATCGACATGCTCAATTTTCTTATCGACAACATATTTGTTCAATTTGGTGGACGTGTTTTTCAGCAAACAATAGGGATTCCAATGAGCAATAATTGTCACCACCTTTGCTTGCTGATTTGTTTCTTCATTCATATGAAGCAGACTTCTTACACTCTCTTCTAGACAAACACGATCATAGACTAGCTTTCTCTTTTAACCTCATGTTCCGTTATATTGATGATGTCCTTCCACTGGGCACTTTTCGATTTGGTGACTTTCTCCATCTCGTATATCCACAGGAACTTGAGATAAAGGACACAACGAATTCTAGGAAGTCCGCTTCATATTTAGAAACGAAAGAATATGGAATATGTGCCAAAAAGACACGATCCACATATTGAAATGATTTTAATAAATGTACAAAAGCAAAATTTCACTGCGTGTGAAGCGCTTTTCTGGATTAACCTTCATCAGACACACTAGGAGTAGAAAACTTGGAAAACCGGTAGAATATTAAATTTGATAAAAAAAATGCCAAAAAAATATTACAACAATGACCAAGCAGATAAATTTATCAATTATTAAAGAAACAGGCAAACGTTGTCAAATTTTGGAAATATGTAAACTGTGTCTTCCCAACACATATTCCAGTACTCGAAAATATATAAGAGCATACAACTGAAGCACGGGGAAGCTTTCTACGACCTCCACACGGCACTACAGCCAAACTCTGAAATAATATTAAAAACGAAAGAATATGGAATATGTGCCAAAAAGACACGATCCACATATTGAAATGATTTTAATAAATGTACAAAAGCAAAATTTCACTGCGTGTGAAGCGCTTTTCTGGATTAACCTTCATCAGACACACTAGGAGTAGAAAACTTGGAAAACCGGTAGAATATTAAATTTGATAAAAAAAATGCCAAAAAAATACTACAACAATGACCAAGCAGATAAATTTATCAATTATTAAAGAAACAGGCAAACGTTGTCAAATTTTGGAAATATGTAAACTGTGTCTTCCCAACACATATTCCAGTACTCGTAAATATATAAGAGCATACAACTGAAGCACGGGGAAGCTTTCTACGACCTCCACACGGCACTACAGCCAAACTCTGAAATAATATTAAAAACGAAAGAATATGGAATATGTGCCAAAAAGACACGATCCACATATTGAAATGATTTTAATAAATGTACAAAAGCAAAATTTCACTGCGTGTGAAGCGCTTTTCTGGATTAACCTTCATCAGACACACTAGGAGTAGAAAACTTGGAAAACCGGTAGAATATTAAATTTGATAAAAAAAATGCCAAAAAAAAATATTACAACAATGACCAAACAGATAAATTTATCAATTATTAAAGAAACAGCCAAACGTTGTCAAATTTTGGAAACTTCCCGACACATATTCCAGTACTCGAAAATATATAAGAGCATACAACTGAAGCACGGGGAAGCTTTCTACGACCTCCACACGGCACTACAGCCAAACTCTGAAATAATATTAAAAACGAAAGAATATGGAATATGTGCCAAAAAGACACGATCCACATATTGAAATGATTTTAATAAATGTACAAAAGCAAAATTTCAAATGATTTTAATAAATGTACAAAAGCAAAATTTCACTGCGTGTGAAGCGCTTTTCTGGATTAACCTTCATCAGACACACAGACACACTAGGAGTAGATCTACATCTCGAAATTGACTCTCAAGGAAGACTTTCAACAAAGCTCTATGACAAACGTGATGACTTCAACTTTCCTATCGTCAACTTCCCCTTCTTGTGTAGCAACATTCCGTCCGTTACTGCTTATGGAGTTTCGTACCACAGTTGATTCGTTACTCTTGAGCTTGTTGGAATTACATTGATTTCCTTGGAAGAGCATCACGTTTGACACAGAAATTGCTAACACATGGTTATGTTGCTCCACGTTTGCTTTCTTCACTCAAGAAATTTTACGGAAGACACCGTGCACTAGTAGACAAACGTGGGATTTCTGTCTCCGAAATGAGTGCAGATGTTGGTTTGTCATAGAATTTTGTTTTATCTTCCTTTACCGGACTTGACACAATGAATTGGAAATAAGCAGCACAACAGGTGTGCTATAGCAGGCAGCAACCACTATCTCTTCTAGAGCACCTGAGTTCACTTTTGTTACGACTTGAGGTCGCATTGTTGATTTCCGTTCGGTTGATTTTGTGTTTTGTGTTTCTTCGTGCTGTTCTTGGTCGTGATAACCGGTTTTGTCGCTGCCCTTTCGGACTTTTGAAACACGAATGCCCCTTTCAGAAATATTTCCAGAAGAATTTTAGAAGGGAAGACCGCAAAAAAAGGAGGCGGTATGTTCATAGCAGTAAGCAAAAATCGTGAAACCTGGTTGAACAGTGGAAGATGGCTATACCATCTGGGAAATATTCTGGACTAAAGAACAAAACAGGGTAAAACTGTTTTGGTTGGATCATTTCACAGGCCACCCAGTGCAGCTCTTTAGAACTGCTGAACCGATCGTTTCTCCAGATTATGAAGAAATGTAAAATATAATAGTTATCCAAGCAATTGGCCAAATATGGTTTGGAACACATTTTCAATAAAAGCAAGATGTCCCCAAAACAACCAATATCATTGACTTGATACAGAGAACGATTTAGAACAGATACAAATGAACAACACCAAAGAAAACAACAACAACTTAGATGTGTACTTAATTCAAAAGAAGGATGACTTGACTAGATAAAAAAACTCGCAAGAGTATGAAACAAAGAGAAATCAATAAATTACACTGGGACTTTACTTGCTGAATAACTTGAAGAAGCAGGATTATCTACCTGGTAGTGGTTCTCATACACACTGCATGATAGTATTTAGTCATTAAGAGATAATTTTGCGCAACTATACAAATACAGATACAGACGTAACTTGAGTCAATTATAAAAATGAAAAAGATTTGATGAATGCGGGACTTGATTACATCAGTGGGCAGAAAAACAGAAAAAAAGAAAAATATTGTATGTGAAAGTTTTCTTATTGGACATATTTGTTGCGATTGGTTGCCGTGTTTTTCAGCAAACAAATCAGCATTAAGGTTGATAATAACTGTGAGAAATTAATTTAGAATTTTCTTCCATTATGTTAACAGACAATAAATGCCATTTACCTTCTTCCCAAATAGATAAAGAAACGAACAAACTGGCCTAATCCTTTGACTTCGTGTTACTTTTTTATGCAAATGTTCTTTGACTTGAAACACTTTCGTGACTTTTGGGGTATCAAATGTTCCAAAAAACTGACTGGGGAGTTTAACGTCGTGACTATACCTATATATAGGTCTGCAGCGACGTTTCCAAAAAACTTCCAAAAATCTTGCTTTATACTTAGATTGACATCTCAAAATTAAAACAAATGATTCTTTTTTTAACAAAATGACGACCAATGTGATACTTTGTCAACTCTTCTATCGTCCACTTTCCGTTCTTTCGTAGCATTTTCATTTCTAAAATGTTAAATCTTGAAACGAGAATTTCGACCGTGTACAATAATTCAATTGTATTTCACAAAAAATGATTTATAGATTAACTAAAATTTTCTTATCCCATGAAGACAAATTGAACAATTTGCACTCGAGAGGAAAAAATGTTTTCATTGAGCATAAATAAATGAGCAAAAATACTGTAATATTTATATGCATCAATGTAGAGATGACACCTACTCAACCCATTAGACAAATTACACACTAGAACATGGATTCCTGAATATTTATGGTCTATAAAACTGACTCAGCAAATTAAATTGCTTTTCCTTTCTAAGATATAGAAGGTTATTCCCAGGTCATGAAGTACCAAAGACAGTCAATAGATAAAGTCTAAAGTAAGAATAGAATATAATGGAACTCAATACTTACTTAAAATACAGACCCATTACATTTCAAATGATAAGATTGATGTCACAATCAAAAGACACGTTGAAAAATGTGTCTTCTGATCCATAAAAAGGAGGAAAAGCAACATATAAAACATATTCTTGGATTCTAGAAACCAGCGATTGAACATGAAAGGGTTGTGTTTGCAGGATGACGTAGTATTACGTAATGTAGGAATAAAAATTGTTTTCGATAATATTAAGCTAACGACACTTTTATAGTCAAGCAAATTGGAGACTGTTGATGACAACAATTTTTGTATTACTGTGTGTGCGTGTTTGTGTTTCACATCCTTTATCGTTGCACCTTGGCTATGTAGGACAATCCGTTTTACATAACTCGTCTTTTTCTAGGGGGGTATGGATTTTTTTGTTAGCAATTACCATGTTCAGTGTAAACAAGACTTGTCAAGAAAATTATGTCCGTTCAAAAGATCGCTGACTTTGCTAGTGCCCCCCCCCCAAAAAAAAAAATAAAATGGTCGCACCAAATTTTGCAATTTCCAGTAGGGGGCCCAAAACCTATAGATGAAATCCACTCTAATAACTGTCACTTTATGAACAATAAGATTTACTGGATTCAAATTGATATGCACGTAGCACTTTACTTTGTAAATTGTTTAAATTGTCTAGAAAATGTTTTGGGTTTTGATTTTCCCTTATTTTGTACTGTTCAACCATTTATTATAAGCTGATGTTTTAGGTAAAAATCAAAAAGGACAATAGCAAATATCAAATCAGACATCACTTGTTAATTATTTCCCCTGAGAAGACTAATAAAGAAGACAAATGAATGTGTCTTCTCCAATATTAATGTTCCTAATGTAAAAATCTAATAATACATTCATATACTAAATTACCCTTCATGATTGGTTTTCGCCCTGCAGAAGAAGATGAATTTATTGGCTGATATCAATCTCTGCCATTTTTATCTTTTCGGAACAACTCTAAAATAATCTAATCAAGGGTTCCGAGTGTTCATTGTTTTCAATTAACTTAGGTTATTGTCTATCTTTGATCTACGTAATGACCTACGAGAGGTTTTATGGCTGAACCAAGACTTTGAGACGACACGTCAATATTTGTGATATATGTGTTTTGTTATGTAATGACGTATCAAAATTGTCAAAATGTCGGAACAACGAGATTCGGGATGATAAAATAAAAGCTGCGTTTACAGGCATGACAGTACTCAGTGTATAGAGATTCAAAGTACAATTGCTGAGCCTCTGGTGAAGTGGTAAACACACCAGGCTACTAGCTCTAGAGTTCAATCCTCGTCAGGGATGAACATTTAATGCAACTTTTCAACTCTCTTTTGACACGATTCGCTAGGATTGTCAGGAAAGAATGGTACCGGTAGTCATTTAGAAGGTACAAAAAGGTTGCTCTGTATTTTGAGAAAGCATTACCCTATGCATGTTAAATGAATTTTTGTAGAGTTTGGTAGGAGTAGGCTAAAAGGGATCTCTTCAAAGGCCCAAATGGCAGGCTGAATAGAGATTTATATATCCGTTCACATTGTTTTTAGTCCAGAATAGATAAACAAGTTAAAACTATATGACAATGAAAACAGGAGTACATTGTTGGTGGAGTACTCGGTCTGTCGCGGATGGCAAACGAACAGTCAAACAGAAGTGTTGCATGCTTATTGTAAGAAGCCAGCTAAGAAAACCAAGTACCCTAGATACCGTTTCAAGTCACTGGAATATGTGAATCCTACCAATCGGGTTGTAATTTTGCCATGATAAAGAAAAGTGGTGGCTTTTAAATCATTATGTTGCAACAGTTTAGGATTAAAGCAACGATTCTTGCACGTAAAAATAACACTGAATTTTGATTTTTAACAAGTAGAAATATTAGGAAACTATTTAATAACTGGCACTTTTGTCGACCAGACTGGAGATTATTGCCCCTGTAGCATTTGTTTGTCTAGTAGTGGATAATGATTCAATTATCAAGAAACGTACGATTACATGTACCTTCAAATACATTCCTTGTTGATTTGATCTATGTTTATTCCAACAGCCTGTCAATCGTCTTTGTTGTTTACTGGCACATTATCCCTGTTAACTATGATTGCATCTACATGTAGTTTCTTCTCAGTCTTGAAGTACCAATGTCTGCAACTGGATAAACAATGCCATATATCTAAACATATTGACTGTGTTTTTACAACTTTCATACTTTGGGAAATTTATCACCCAAGCACAAGGTATGAAAGAAGCATTTTTTTACCCCTTAAACTTCAAATTATTGAACAAAGCTAACAATGGGTTCGATTCCCGCTGTAGGAACGACAAAAAATTGCTTTGATCGATTGTTATTTGTTAAATGTTCTGTCAGTGATATTGCAGTCATTGTATGAACAACCAAAAAATTTGCCGGTGCAAATTTGAAACTCAAACGTTGTTGGTACGATTTTTAGTTAAAATTTACACTATTTATTACAAGCATAATTATGTTTTGTGCATTTTGATGACTTTTTAAGCTCCGAAAATCAGCGGCTAACAACTTCACTGCTACGCAACGTTTGTCTTTGCAGTGTTAAGAAAAGAGGCGAGGAACGACCCGAATGGATAAACCTGTGAGGAGTTTGGTATCAATGAAAGTCCCACTATTGTAAATTGTCATTTCGTCTTTCAGTAAATAAATGGCATAACAAAGTGATCAATCTCAAATGTCCAAGATAAAAGAAAAACAAGGAAGATATATCGGATAAATTAAAGATCGCAATGGTGCTGACTTGGTTAAGGCTTTTCAAAGAAATGGTGGGTTTTTATGACGCACCAAATTCCCTTGCATTGCAATATTTGGGTCTGATAGTAACAAAAAACACAACACGGTGTAGATAGGTAGGTAATCATCTCGGTACAACGAGCAGCCAAACACTTATCAAAACAATCATTAACAATGTAGTCTAACATAACTTTGAATTTTGCACCAGTCAAAACGAAGGAAGAATTCTTTAAGAGATCAGAAAATCAAAGTAGCATCAAGAGGACTTCAAACTTTAGCAAGAAAACCTATCAACTTAAACAAAAAATACATTTATTCCAATATTAAAACAAAATTATTGCTTTATTATCACGACTCTTTAACAGGAAATTCAAATAAGATGTTGTTACTCAAAAGACAAAGCATGACGAAAGAGTGATTTGACCCCGAAACTTGAAATTATTGAAAGAAGCAGAAAAAGGGTAATGTATATTTTAATATAGATAAAATCAACACTATTAATTTTCTTTGCTTTTTTTCTTTTTGATGACTTTTCAACGACTTAAACAAACACAATATGACTTAAATACATCATTTACATTTGTGATACTATGTGGGACTTATTCTAAATTATATTAATAACTTCTACAGCAATGAACATTTTGTACCGATTTTTGACAAAACACCATTTTACATCCACAAAGTAATGATTATATATTAATTGATAGCATTAATGTTTAATCATTGATTAACCAAATGCTTAATATTTATGTAAAATAAGTTTCAACTATTCTGAAACTCACATTATATTTCCTAATTTGTAAGTTATTTTATTAGTTAGTTATTGTTTTACCTCCAGGTAGCACATTATCGTCTTTATTAGGGAGATGTTCAAGAAAGGAGTGACAAATAAAGGAAATATATTATATTGCCGAATTTTGAGGATCAGTCTCAATGTCATAGAAAAAACACAAAACAAGGAAGAACGGAGAAATTGAAGATCACAATGGTCCTGACTTGGTATTATATAGGCATTACAGTCCTTTCAATTGACCATGTAGCCTCTGGCTTACTTTATTTAATAGGTAAAATACCTGGTGAGGTAGGTGAAGCATATGTGTATATTGGAGTGAT
This sequence comes from Arcuatula senhousia, assembly GCA_963971305.1. Lineage (NCBI taxonomy): Eukaryota > Metazoa > Mollusca > Bivalvia > Mytilida > Mytilidae > Arcuatula > Arcuatula senhousia. The sequence continues at coordinate 36,422,691 of OZ020305.1, forward strand.
CGGTAAATATTGCGGAATACCGTTTAAGTTAAAGTGAAAGTGCTTTGGGCAAAATTTACCTGTAAAAAATTACAGTCTTGTGTATATTTTGTTCACTAATTAAAAATGAAGCAAAAATTTAGAATTCCAAATGATACAATGGTTCTTTTTTTTGGGGGGGGGGGTATTTTTGTTTGCTTGCTTTTACTTGTATGAATATTATGTATATTTTATTTCTCATGTACAAAAGTTGTTGAACATAATAAAGCTAAACTAAAGTATATTATATCAGTAGCGTGATATTAATTTATTTAGTAAGTTGCAGCATGTACTTGCAGCCTTAGAATTGCCATCCCTCTCCTAAAGTTGCAGTAAAATATTTGGATAATATCTATCTCTGTTATTCATGTATGTGTAATACATGTATTGTTAATTTGTCGTAAAACATGTGCAATGTGGATGAAAAGTGCCCCCCCATGCATTTATGTAATGTTTTGCTGTTTACATGTACTTACCATAATAAAAAGACCATAATGTAAAAGTTTCCAGAAAATCTTGATGAAGGCCACACCTTAATCTGGTTTGCTGTTTTTTTTCATTGGACAGCTATCCTTACCGATCACTCTTATACTTATGCTTCAGCTACCTGAAAAGTTTTTAAAGGAGTCAGGTGTTGTATGGTCAATTGTGAGGACTGTAAAAAGAAATAGTGGGTAAAACTAGGTCTTATGGCGCGCTACACCTCCCTTTTCCATTTCGATCTTAGGGGACACAAAAGGAACACAAAACACGACATAATAGGGATACTGAAGTGATCAACCCAGTACAACTACCAGTCAAACAATCATGAAAACGCTTACTCATGATTACGTTTAATATATTTTTATTTTTTTTCACCAGTGACTTATAAAGAAGGATTTTTTAGAGATATCTTCTTATAACCTTGTTCTAATGATCGGGCATGGAAACAGCGGTATTGGATAAAAATTTGAAAAAAATGTGTTAGTTTTTGCATATCGAATAAATGAACCTGACCATGATGAAGATAGGGAAATTAGTTCACAAGGCATATCGGCTTGGAAGTTTTGAATGCCACTGAAAAAGGAGGAAAGAATAGGCATTTTAGACATCTAGATGAGGAACCTACCAGTCCTTTTTTATCGAGACCTGCAGCAGGGTTCTTTATCGTAGGAGGAACGATACACCACTATGGTTTGCGGTCAGGTTCCTGCATAAAAGTCTGATGACCCCGGCATTCATTATGATAGGACCGCCCAATTAAACAACCTGGGGCAACCGTCGCCAACTAACTTACACAGTGCCATGGTTTGCACATTTTTTTCAATTTTTCCGTGACATACTATTAGACCAGGGTTACAAAAAAATCCGTCTTTGACGATCTCTTAACAAATCTTCCTCCGATATCAATTGCTGGTGGAAAAATCAACACTGTGTTAAACGTAATGGTTAATGGTTGTTTTGATGAGTGTTTGCCTGAGTGTTAACATCAACATCCCTTTTTTTGTCTTTACAACCATGTTGTGTTTAATTTTACTACGGGACACTAAAGTCGCGATGGAATAATGAGATTTTGCGCGCCATTAAACCTGGTTTAACCTGTATCAAGTCAGGACCATTACAATCTTTTAATTTTTCCGGTGAGTCCTCCTTGTTTTGTAGAAGCAGCGGTACAAATAGGGCATCCGAATGTAAAGTCCGAAAGGGCAGAGACACAGTGTGTTAATCACATTAGGTAAATGGCCTACCTACCTACCTCTATTTTTCTCAGGCAAAAGACCTTAACACATACTTTTTTTAAACCTAAGACCAGAAAACAGGATTGGAGTCGTCAAAAAGTGGTTATAAGTACTCAATATAACCTAAATGACTTTTGATAATGGTGCATTTTGTGCTTGTTGCCCTTGTCATAAGCACTAGACGTATAAATGTCCTTTCAAATCTGACACCTAACATTACTTTTATTTCTATTTAACAAGTCAGATAAGACTATTTTTCCTTCCCACAAAACACAATCTTAAGTTGTTATAATCAAACCATAATCGAAACCATAATAATAAAATATATTTTTTTTTATTAAAAATCTTTGTTTGTCATTACAACCCTTTTCACCTGTCAATCAAAGGGAAAATATTAATTTGTTATAAGTTCATATGTCATGTAAGATCTTCATTTTCACACCTTTTCAGTTGTTTTAATATGCCCATAAATGTTCAACATACAACGTTACGTTGTAGAATTATAAATTTGATTGAAAGTTTGGTTAAAAAATTAAAATGGTTTTGATATAAATAGAGGGTAGAATTTGAACAAAATGCATCCACACTGTACTCCTACCTTTGCCATATCTATCTGGTTACTGTACACATATTAAGGTAAGTCTTCTTATTGTTCCTCAAATCATTGTACATTTTTAAGTCCAAAGTATCAATCCTTAAAGAAAGTCATGAATGATGTAAAGTTTAAGATAAAGCAACACTTACTTGCAATTGCACATTAAGCTTAAGACTATTTTTGAAATATGTAATACACATTTCGGTTTCACTTAATCCCAATTTATATCAGTTTCCTATTTTTATAATTTTTTGGGGCTTATACATGTACTTGAAACTGATTTTTTTTATTTCTTCAATGTCCGTGTTTAGTACCATTATTGATTAGCAAATTCTGGCAAATTTAGCTAAACACTTAAGTTTTAAATTTAAATTATATGTTTGATTCATACAAAATCTATTAAAAACACCACTTTATAGAGTAATGTAATGATAATTTCAAAGAGATTCGTCGGTTTAAGAAAAAGAGGCAGAAACCAGCATTTTCCTTTAAAACAAAACTTTAACTATGTCGAATATGAAAATATTCAGCTTATCATCCGGTTTTGCAAATTTAGTAAAAATAAGAATATATGACATACCAATAATCATCATAGAATCATCAATATTTAACAGGAGTAGAGCATGTAGAGGAATAATTAAACTAAAGATTTATATCAATTTATCATTTTAAGCTCATGCTTAATGATTGTCTTCTTAAAACTTCGTCTGACCCCTCTAAGAGATGTTGGAAATTGTATACTCATCAAAATATCATCATTATATCTAGCAGGATGTCTGTAGAGGAATAATAAAACTAAAGATTTATATTAATTTATCGTTTTAAACTCATGCTTAGTGAGTGTCTCCTAAAAACTTCGTCTGAGCCCTCTGTGTAAATGTAAGCTATATTTTGAAGAGATGTTGAAAAGTGTATAGATTAAAATTGAACAGCAATGATTAAAATCCCTAATTCAAAACTGCTAGCAGCATTCATAGTGACCAGTGCTCGCTTATTTCTGTCGCATATAACAACACAAGTACATGTTAAAAATCTCTTGATAGGACATGATTTACTAGTGAATTCATGTTTACACTGGACAAGTAAATTGATAAGTTCAGTCCGATCAAGTAATGTAAATACTCAAGAGCATTGCTTCTTAATTTTACAAGATGTGATCGTATTTCAATTGATATCCTGCATGTAAAATATACTGAATCTATGTTGAAATTCAGTATACTAGTATTGAGAGTTCAGTTATTTCAGTAATTGTTGAGTAATTTTTGTCCGTTTCAGTAGTAAAATATTTCCATAGTGTAATGTAATCGAAAGATCCTCTTTTAGAAAAAAAACCACAAAACAACCATCAACATGAAGAAGACGAGTACAAACATGTTTGTATGCATTGACAAAAAAATCATTGCTAATAAAATATAAAGGTATTAAACTAGTTATTTTTACTATAAACTTTCCGCTTCTAAATAACTCAACGTTTACTTACGTTTTCATTTAATTGTAAAACATATTTACTAAACCAATGTTTATTTTAAATTACAGATGAAATTTCTTATCCTTTGCTGTTTCCTTGGTGCTGCCAGTGCATTTGGTAAATATGGTAGGTAATTTTCAATGAATTGTTCACCAATATTTGGAAAATACATATGTACACGTTATGTCTGAGACTAATTTCAATATTTATTTTCTCAAGTTCTATCAATTCTTTTGATTTGGATAAATATTTTTGTCACTTTAACAATAATAAGATTGTTCTTTAAATTGTTCTTTGTTCTTTTGTGTATTCCATGTCTCGCCCAGGGATTGTTCTGGATTCGAGCCTATTAGAAAAATACCCCCCCTAAAAAAGAGAAAAAATAATTTAAGTAATTGTAATATTGCAACACAGTAAAACCACTCCCTTATTGTATGAAATTAAGGATACAGGGAAACCTGTTAAATTCGAATCCCTGTGTGACTACAGAATCTGGTCGGTCTAGGCAGATGTTAACGTAATACAGATTAAATGTTAGCCGGAGTATAAAGAAAGGATTTGAAAACCAGTTTTCATTTGACAGGAATTCAATGTATTCAGGGTTCTTAGAGCCAGGTTTCACTATATATAGGTTGCAACTTAATATCATGATTATTAAGTTTTAACAATACTTTAAGGTGGAGGCGGAGGATGGGGCAACCGTTGGATGGGCGGAGGAGGAGGAGGAATTTATGGTGGTGGTATTTATGGATATAGAAGAATGGGCGGCATAGGATATGGAGGAATGGGCGGATATGGAGGAATGGGCGGATATGGAGGAATGGGCGGATACGGAATGGGCTCATATGGAATGGGCGGATATGGTATGGGCGGATATGGAATGGGCGGATACGGCATGGGCGGATATGGAGGAATGGGCGGATACGGAATGGGCTCATATGGAATGGGCGGATATGGTATGGGCGGATATGGAATGGGCGGATACGGCATGGGCGGATATGGAGGAATGGGCGGATACGGAATGGGCGGATATGGAGGAATGGGCGGATACGGAATGGGCGGAGGAATGTGGGGCGGTATGGGAGGATATGGAAAAGGTGGAGGAATGTGGGGTGGTATGGGAGGATATGGAAAAGGTGGCGGCATGTGGGGCGGTAGCAAAAAAGGTAAGTATACAAAATTAGAAATGGTCTCAAATAAGATTGTTCATAAATGTGAATGAGAAAGAAAGATTAAGAAAACATTCATCACGGTAAATTACATTTCTATTATCAAAACATTTAATTTCAAATGTTTTAACGCATTTATTTATGTTTTTAACACTTAAGTCATAGCTAGGCCTTTAAGTTAACGTAGTTGTAAACAGGATAAAAGAAGATTTAAAAAGGATATTCGCGGATCATAAAATTCAGAGCTTGTAAAATTTTCTGTAGAAATGAAAAGTTATCGTTATCATTATACAGGAAGCAACATATGACACGTTATATTTCGTTTGTTTTAGGTATCTCAGTTTATTAGGATGGCAAAAAGACACATAAACTTACCGGCAGGACCAAATCCAGTTTGAAGCATATGGAATTCCAGTAAACATAGTTATATAATATGTAGAATATAGTCAATAAATAGCAAGCATCGTCATATATTGAATCATTTAATCATAGCGAATTGTATAAAATAAACCCCTCTTTTCCATTCACAAGAGAGTTCATAATGTGTTAAGCCCCCGAGGTAAAGGCCATTGCTTACCCCATCTGAAAGGAAAGATTGCTGATTCCGGTTTAATTGTATTATGGCTTCTTGTATGTTTTGTGGTTTGTGACGATTTTCTCTCTACCATTTTTGATCTTATCAGACTCACGACCTTAGAATCCCCTTTGGGTACACTTTTGCTTCTCTGATACTCTCATGACCCGATCACTGGCCAAAAGAAGAAAAAAGGGACAATTTAACAACCTTGTCTAACACCTTATCGTAATTAAACACTGTTCTTATACAAATCTCTTTCAAGTATTACCTGACATTGCATGTTCTTTATATGCCAGTTCGGTCAGTTATCCACACCTGTCAAGAAATTTCTCTGTCAAGACTTAAGTTCTTCCTCAAAGTCAATTAAGTTGACATTGAGGTAACAAATCCATTTAATTTGACTGCTAGAATATTATTTGCAAGATGGCAATTTGTTCACTAGAAGATAGTTCTTTTCTAAAACCTGCTTGATTGTTAATTAGTGATTTTTTCTTTGTTGTGTTAAATGAGACTTTGACTGATTCAGTTTAGAAATATTCCAGATTGTATTAATAGTTTTACATTGTCTTAAGTCTCTCTTTATGGGAAATATAATGATGCAACTTATTTTAATGTCTCGCTGGAATTCAAACTTTTGTCTTTGCACTTAACATTGTTCGTGTATCCTTTATCCTTCGTTGTTTTTAGAAGTGTTTGCTAAGAAATCCATAGTTTGTTCCTTGTCTTTTTGTATAATGCCTCATCACAAGCAGATATAAAAAAATATATTTTATAGAAGGCCAACGATATTGCAATGGTATTTTTCCTTGACATTACTCTTCTAAAACCTGGTATTTTTTCTTAAAAATTATTTTTAACACATTCCTGTAATTTGATCTTTCAAACTGTTATTTTAAAATGTTCAAATGCAGCACCCGTGTCCTTCATTGCTCTTGTGCATGGCACCTGATTGGATTGAGGTATATCATCTTATTTACTGCTCTGAATTTCACGCGTATCATTCTGGAATTTATAAGTTCCCATCAAATCATTGTATTTTCGGCTTGATGGAAAGAAAGCATGATTTGAATCCCTTCAGTGTAAGATGCATAGTCCTCTTCATGACCCGAGTAAATGATGGTTCGACCAGAGTTTGTTTGGGTTTTTTCCTGCTTGTACCCTTGCAATCTTGTTTCACATAGTCTTAGGATCCGTAGATTTGAGCTCCATTTCTTTAGCTATATTGACTGATTTTCCGCCTCATACCTAGTTTAATCTATCTTTCAAACTATCAATTCATATAGATTCCCTAGTTGTTGAGCATGCAGTTGCGATTCTAAGCTTTCTTTTGACTTTAATTCAGTCGTATCACACTGTGATTTCTACGAACTAGGAATTAACCGTTTATACCCGCGTTTTGGTATTTGTAATTTAGGAACTTCTACTGTCTGTATTTTTGTAATTCTTTTTGTTTTTATGTTGTTTTGGGAGATCTGTGGTCAAGGTTTCCTTCCTCTAAACCAAGGCTATCGAGTTGGATTTATTTTGTGTGATTTCAGATAAATAGCCAAACAAGGCGATTGATCTTTTTATGATCAACTATATTTTGCGGTAGTTTGGGCAAGGTATGCAAACAAACTATATCTCTAGAGATTTTTTCTCTTCAGTGATCCTCTACAGTTTATTCTACAGTACTAGACTCCAGTTATTGTGTAATGCCACAAAGAGACAAAGTAGATAGCTTAAGCTGGTATATCTTTTGAATAGATAGCAAGATAAATTTACGCACTCGGCTTTCTTTTTCAGTAGTAGGCTAGCCATCGACAGGGTGAGGTCGTCGACTCCCTCACACTAGATGCATATCTTATTTTTGTCAAAATATTGAAAGGCGTTTAGAAATGAGCAACCAATGGTCTTGAAATTCAATTTAAAAAAGGACTTTTTTATTATTTTATGCGCTGAACTCCTGCGTATCATTCTGGAATTTATAAGTTCCCATCAAATCATTGTACTTCTGCTTGATGGAAAGAAAGCATGATTTCAATCCATTCAGTGTAAGATGAATAATACCAGATGTCCCTAAAAATCAAGTTTTCAGGAGACGAGTTGATCAGTAGGAACAAACTTTCTTATTTTTTTAATCCGTTTTATCCATGTATGTTGGATATGACTATAGACGGTAATGAAATGTTGAATAAGTGTACACGAAACAACCTTCATAAACAAAGGCCAATTCTTCAACGTGACCAGCGGTAGCTGCTCACCCTCTTGCATTCACCGGGCCCAATACTAAAAATACCATGCATAAATGGCCTCGTTAAAGGCTGCTGGCGGTTGTCCATTCTGGTTTTTCTAAATTCCCGTTTAATTGTGGGCTGTGTTGCGTACACTTATTCCACATCTCATTATTTTCTATTTTAATTTTACATAAAGTAGGTCCTTTTTGGTACATGAAAAATAAAAAAAATATATAAAATAAAAATCATTGTAGACATCGTACAAAGAACCACAATTCAACTGCATTCAGTCTCCTTTGAGAACGAGAGTAGACTCAATTGTAAATATTTTTATGTTCTATTTTCTAATTGTTATAATTCAGTTTGCATTCTAAGGTGATATATTCTTGGTCAATTTAACACTGAAAGGTAAGCAAATAAAGATTTAATTGATTTTTATGGTTACAGAATAAGAATTACTTTTTGAATAACACTTTAATGCTCTGGGTTTTTTTAAACATAAAGGCGATCAAGCGGTATAGCTTAGTGTGATGATACCAAACATTTCATAAACTGTTAGATTTTATGTCGGGTTAACATGGTTAAGGTTCGGTATATTTATTTGGTTTTCCCCTTGACCGATTGATGCCTCTAGGCTTCCAGTCGGTATAAGTATCAATTGAATGGTTTTAATCGAGTATATTAGTTTGTGCTTTAGAAAAGGACCGACTATTCAACTTGAAGATGGACATTGGCTTTTTGTCCAGGTCGAACAATTTTTCACAAAGCTGCACTTTAATTAATATTAAGAAGTCTGTCCCTAAAAATCAAGTTTTCAGGAGACGAGTTGATCAGTAGGAACAAACTTTTGCTTATTTTTTTAATCCGTTTTATCCATGTATGTTGGATATGACTATAGACGGTAATGAAATGTTGATTAAGTGTTCGCGACACAACCTTTATAAACAAACGGCAATTCTTCAACGTGACCAGCGGTAGCTGCTCACCGTCTTGCATTTACCTGGGCACAATACTAAAAAATACCATGCATAAGTTTCAATGCTAATCCCAAAACTATCAACGAAAGGCCCATTTCTAGACATAGAATATTTACCACAAAAAGCACATGGACAACAAAAGCTTTGCCAGGAATTCCTGGCTTAGGACAGGCACATATAACATGTGGCGTGGTAAAAAATATGAATAAAAACAAAGTTATTGACAATACATTCTGCTACAATATACGCCTGACGCGTGGTTTGTCTATCCAAGACTCATGAAAAGCGCTCTACCAAACTATTTAAAAAAAACAAACACTTAACCAAGAATATGAAGAGCATTGAAAAATAAAACCAAAAATACATAACAGGAAAGATCAACCTGTGTCTGGGGAAGGCAGAACCTTAGGGTTTATACAATTTTGAAATTTAAACGGATAATTCATAATAGCTGTGATGTGTTCTTCAACTATGCAAAGACTGTAATTCTTGCTTTTTAATGAAACATAATAAAATCAAACCTAATATCAAACCTTTTGCATATACACGTAACACATCAAGAACACTTAAACAAAACAAGTAACAAGACTACATCTTTTATTATAATAGTTTATCATATGAGGTAAAATTTCTCAAAGTCTTTATTTTCTGCTATTCCTGGAAAGATAGAGAAATTATACATTAACACTAACCATGCTAACAAAACTAAAACATTTATTTAAGGATTTAATGTTTGTATTTTGATGTTTCATTTGCGTGTATAACGTTGACTGTATCACATTTTTAATGAATTGCGCTAAAAAATGTGTGACTGCGCTCAATGTTTTTACACGCATATGAAATATTAAAGTACAAACGTTCCATTCTTATAATTACATTTATATTTTTTTATTTGTTTTTGGTTTTGATTTGTTTCATGGAGTACGTACATGTGTTTGTGGTTTTTTTTTTTCTCTTTTGAGTGGAAATGCAATGTAAAATACCTATAATTAAACTTTAAAATCAGCCCATGTGATTTTTTCTTAGTTCTAAGCTTGGAAAGTTCTAATTCCTATTGACCTATGCTTGTTATCCTGTTTAAGCTATGTCTGATTATGCGGAATTATAGTGTTTTGTATCAAAGAGACATGCCCCATGCGAGTTATTCAAGACCCTTTTTTGTAGAAAGCGATACTTTAATGTTTAACGCAGATTATATATTTTTACAAGTTACTCCGACCGCAGCATGATACGACTACAACATTTTTAATACTGAACTTGAGCTGTACCCCTTTAGCAGAATACGAAAAGAATATTGTCATACCAGAATTAAAAACTGGAAAAGGTGTAAATATAAGTTTCTATAACCATTTTTAACGATTTTTAAATTAGAAAAAAAAAGATTATTTAGTCGGGTATTTTATTTATTTACCTGTTTTAGTAACCTTTTCCATAACTGGGCCATCCTCCTCCTCCTCCGCCGATAATCCCGCCTCCCCACCTTCCACCGCCTCCAATTATTCCGCCACCGCCCCATGGACCGCCACCAATACCTCCGCCTCCCCATCGGCCACCGCCCGCAATTCCGCCCATCCAACGTCCACCTCCTCCTCTTCCCCAGTCATCATCCCATCCACCTGAATTACATTAATTTTATTTATATTTTATTCGTAAAAAAGCTTTTCTGACATTTAGAATCTAAAATTAAAGTTTATTCCATGATGAAGGTCAGTTGCGCAAACATTCATGTGCTTATCTAAAAACTTTCATTAACAGTAAACATGGTAAAGAGAGATAAATGACCATCTATTTTATTCTATGTAATTCAAGGTCATGCTTCCCGTAACTGAAACTCATAATATAATATAAATAATAAAAAAGAAAGTGAAGAGAGTTTAGCTAATAATGTGTTAACTTAAATTAATATCCGCAGTGTGTTGACATTAAGTTTCATTAAGATTTGACTCAGTTTCCTGGAAATTAGCACAAACACAAAAGTAATCCTAGTGTATGTTTGCATTTATGGAAGCTATACATGACTCACGACTTACATTGATGTGCCACAGGCTTAGATCCAAGAAGGCGTACCGGACGTACGCAACCCTCCCCAAAAAATAAAACTGACAAAAATTATGTTTTTTGAACAAAATCCATTTTTAAAAACACTGAATAAATTTCGCCCCTCTTGGCGAAAAAACAATCTTTACGCACCTCCTAAACTAAAATACTGGATCCGTCCCTCAGCCTGAAACTAAAACCTACCTCCTCCTCCGTAATATGTAGCTGAAGCTATTCCTACAATCAGCAAAAACACCAGTACTTTCATCTATACAAATAAAAGAAAAGAGTTAGAAAATAGATGAAAGGCTATTGGCTGTTTTTTGTGTTCAGATATTTATTAAGTTGAACATAAATTCAAGTCTCGTAGATGTAAGTACATGTATACAATGTACAATCGATTCAATAATTTGCTTACTTTAGTGCAAGCTTTTCCATATATATGTAGTTTTCTTTGAGAAGCATTTTTGAAGAAAGTAACATTCAAGCAAGTTCTTTGATAAATCATGGGGATATTACCGGCTATGGCAATCTGAAGACAGCTTAAAAAAATTACATGTGCATTACTATAACAAGAATATGACAATAGATGGAAATGGCTGACAGCAGTCTAATCCTATTCTATTGTCTACTTTTTTCTCTTATTGTTCTCTTCTTTGTAAAAAATCATACAGTTTAAATCTTTTGGACTGTCTTAAAACATGAAAAAAGGCACACATGACCGTTAACCAATTAATCTCATGTAATTCAGCCTCTAATCAAACAGATAAAATAAAATTTGATAGAATTATAAAATAAAAGCAAAACTAACAAAACATTTTTCTGCTTATAATTACAAGTGAGTTGCATGTTACATATTGGTTTCTCTAAATATCCTACCTATATATATAACAACATTAAAATCCCTTCATTCTAGCAAAAAATGTAGTAACAAAACTATCGACCCTAAAACGTCCAAGAAAAGTCGAAAAAAAAGGCAATACCATGCTGGAAAAGCTGAGTACCGTAATTATGATTTAACAAAGTACAAGGATTTCAAAAGAAATGAATTGTTGGACCAGGTTTCATGGCATCAAAGCCTAGCTTCTTCAATTGCTATCGGAGTGTCCGATATTAACACATTTGTCAAAAACAGTTTTTAACGCTCAAAGAAAGAATAAATAAAAGAATGAAGAGAATAAGAAACTTACCATTTTGGCCGTATTCCTTTGCTTTCACATCTTAACTTCGATTTACTCATAGTCTTATATACTTATGGTGTTACACAAGTACATGGTCTCTTACACGTGTCAGAGATGATTTCATAAATTGCATTAGTTTGTATTAGGTGTTAGACTGACAAATGCGATCATTTTATCCCTTGTAAACACAAGATTGACCACAGGACAACAAGGCTTTGATTGGTACGAGTCGTCGGAACTGAATGACATTTTTGTTGAGTACAAACAATTTTGGATCAAAGCAGATGCATGAATGTTGATGTTTACGACATTACATGTAATATATTATGAATCAGTCAGAATAGATTATATAACTATTTCCTTTCATCTTTTTAATGCATTATGCAATATCGCTTTGTGGACAGTATTACTTTGTTGTTTTCTTTCTGTTAAGAAAGTATTTTCATAATCACTGGCTCCAAGTCGTTACGAAAATGAAATCAGGTGCTCCGAAAGAGTAAGCAGTTCTTGCTTGCTATAGCACATACGTCGCAATGCCAATAGTCAATCCCGCGTGTAAAATACGGTAAAGGAGGACAAGGCTTTGACAAAACAACATGTGTACTCATATGAAAGGTAGAAACCCCATATTTGTCCAAAGTATTTAAATACTCATATGTAGAAATAGCAAAAGGCGTATCGTTGGTGGAAAATAAGGAACCAGAAATTTAGACTATTATAAGAAAATAGTTGTGAATCTCAGTAAAACGGGAAAAAATGTCTAGGGCAACAACAACGAGGCTCCTCTCTTCTTCAAATTTAAATTTTTGCTTGAGCTTGGCACATTGGTTTGGTGTTCCTTATACATACAGGTTTCACAACAATAAGTGATGAGATACGGATTTTTATCACATCGAGTTAGAAATTTGTCAAATTAGTAAACGAGCATTTGCAAGTTTCCTTTGACTAATATCTAACGAGTACATCATTTGTAGTTGTGAAACCTTTTTCTCTAACCGTTTAACGTGAAAGTTTAGGCCCAAAATTTACTTATTTAATTATAACTCCTATATATACCTATATAGGAAAATAATCATATTTGTATTTTGTTTAGCAAATATGAAAGAAGTAGTCAAATGAAAAGTGTCACCTTTTTATTATAAATTTTGATTTAAAGCAGACTTTATAGCACAAAAAAAGGTTTTTGTGCATATTTGGATATATTTTGTTGGTATTTTTATGCAAGCAAGATCAACAGGTGTTCAAACAAAAGTAAACACGCTTTCCACGAGTTGCACGTCTCGTGCGGACAGCCAATAAAATTCCTTGAAATTGAATATCACATCGTGTGGAGTGTGATACGCAAAAAAGTCTCACCTTGCGAGAACTAGATGATATTGCACAACAGTTATTCAATATTGTCGAAGTTCTTAAAGTACTAACTATCGGGGGAATCCCCCGGAGTTTGCACTTCCCAAGACTTAACCATAAATTCTGAAAATTCGCTGATAAGTGAGATTTAAGTCCAGGTTCCATTACACGCATTTAATAGTCTTTTACAAATTGTTGCTGATTGCTGCATGATCATGCCACCTTGGAACAAAGTGTACCAAACCAATGAATTGATTTTATTACACATGCAACCAAAAGAACGCATAAACACAAAGCGTCATCATGCCTTGGACAAGTATGCAAGGTATATTGTTTTAGTAAGTACTACAATTATGTCACTAATGTTATACGTCATGACTCATCGAATTGACACTATGCTGTTTATTTTCGATATTACATGATGGCACGGTTCGCACTCGAGATACACACATGACACGATGATTTACAAACAAAACAGCTAGTGTTAGCTGGTCCTGGAAGCGAAAAAAAAATTCTATTACAAGATATGGGTTTCATAACATTTTTGCGTTTCGGATTTATATACTAGTTTCTTTTGGTCTTTTTTTTGTTGGCATGGCATCTAGAATGTTGAAGGATTTTTTTTTCTATGGTCATGCATACACCTCAAGAATGAAAATGTTTAAAATGTTGCTAGAAAGTAGTTCTCAATATAGACATACATATTTTTCTGTATATAACTGTATGTATATGAACAAGTGTAATTATTTGATTATTCACTCCTTTTGTCGTATGTCTAATTCTCTCTTATTAAATTGAACGTTTTTCATGTTTTATTGTGTGTTATTCTTTGTGCTTTGTTAAAGATTATTTAAAGGAAAAGGTTGATCAACACAATCAGTTTAACCCCGGCACAGTTTACACGTGCCTGTCGTTAGCCAGGAATTTTTGGCAAATCCTTAGTTTGTACTTGTTGTTTTTATGTTTTCTGTTCCTTTTTCAAGGAAGGGGGTCTTTTTTTTTACTGTTTCAGGACTGGATTTGAGTTGTATGCATTTTATTTTGACCTTTGGGCAATCGCAAAACAGGAAGCTTCTGTCCTCGTTGAAGGCTGTTGGGTGTTTCTCGTTGATATTGAGATAAATTAAACAAAACATTATCTGTGAGTATAACATTTTGTTGTTATATAGAACAGTTTCCGTCCAACACTATTTAGATAGTGACACATCATTATGATAAGATGTGGTTTTATTGCTTCTCTTCTGACGGTACCAAACTAGCCACAGGATCAAAAGATTACCCAACAAAAGAAGCCACAAAAGAAACTGATTGATTCTGAAATGTTATCGAAGGGTTGCAGACACAAAAAAAGCAAACAGGAGTAATATGAAAACCACAGTGATGACGAATTATTTCAAATCTCTTGTGCATCTGCAATGTCAAAGGCGAATCAAAATCCTTGCCTTTTGTCGCATAGTTTTGTGCGTCATTGAGCCTTTAAAACTACAATCAATAAAAAACTTATAGAAAAATGAAAGTTTACAACAAACGAAATTGCGAATTACAACACAGGTCCATGAAAAAAGTTAAAATTGATGCTAATGGCACAAGTTTTGTTAAAGATTTATTTGAGTTGACCTACCTAAGATATAATGTGGAACTAAATAAATTAAACACTTCGAAAAAGTTAATCATAACAGGATAAGATTCAACATGGCCTGATCATAGTGGTCTCTATAAAGTCTGTAAATTACAAAACATTTTAGTAATACAAATGACAACAAAGTTCCAGACAATAAATTTTGCTACGCCTGACGCGCGTTTCGTCTTTTCAAGACTCATCAGAGGCGCTCTACCAAAAATATTGAAAATGCCAAACACTGTATGAATATGAAGAGCAAAGAACAGTATAACCAAATATACCAAACTGGGGAACCAAATTATTTCTAAGATATTCAACCTATGTCTGGGGTAGGAAGAACCTTAGGGTTTAGACAATTTTGAAATTTAGACGGATAATTTAAAGCTTTGATGTATTCTCCAACTCAAAAGTGTAAACGAGAACAGGCTTTTCGGCAGTTTAATTCCGTCAAGAGTATACACTTCATGTAGTTAAATCAATCGCATTTTTTTTAAATGAGAGACCGTCTTGTTAAACTTAAATGAAAGAGATAACATTAAGTGACAAATATCATATTTTTCAGCAACAAAATATAGAACCATTGACCAAATTAGGCTGTCCATCCCAGACTTGAAATCTTTTTGAAAAGTGTCATACATGTACACATTGCCTAGTTTCCATAGATGCAATGAAGATCATGGTTAGTGACTCTGTAATGACACTTTTCAATTCGGTTATTGCTTTTTTATTGGACTTGTTTGCTTGAAGTTTTCAAAAAGTGTCTCAAACTCTTTTTTCACTGACTTTTTGCTCTTTCTAGGGGTTTTAAATCTGAACTGGGTTAATGCTTTGAAGTTGTTAATACTTTGAAATTGTTGTAACCTTGTTGTTGTTGCATGTTACCTTCTGTATGTGCACGTGGATGCTGTGTTTTACATTTAAGAAGAATATCTCGATAAGTTTCTAGTATTCTTGTTCATAAACAGATCGAAGCCCTCTATCGGCAGTTCTGCTTTATAATACCCCACGCAACGAAATTGCGAAGGGTAAAATGTTTTTGACTGATCCGTCCGTCTGTAATCAAAGTTTTTGAACGCAACTCTTCTTAAACAACCAAACAGAATTTAATAAAACTCGGTATGCTAGAAGAACACCATACGAAGTTGTGCATATTACAAGTAATTTTGGATCTGTTAATTTTTGTGGGAGTTATGGCCCTTCGAACTTAGAAATTTTCAGAAAATCCTTATTACAGTTTATAAATGCAACTCCTCTTAAACTACTGAACACATTTTACATAACTTGGTACCCAAGAAGTATAAGATATGTAACTAAGTATGTTATCACAAATTTTTACTAAGAACTAAGGTTCTTTCATGATTAAAAGCGTTTATCTGCATTTTTAAACTTAGCTTATTTTTTCAAGTTGAAGTTTTTTTGGTTAAATTAAGTTCAGGTTTTCAATGCATCTAATTAATCAGGTAGACTATCAGCTTTTGTGTACATGCAATTCATTTTTTCTATTCAATAAACATCTTTATGGTGATTAATAGTTTAGAAGATATTGAGATGTGGAATAAGTGTACGCGACACAACCTACAATATAAACAACAATTTAAAAAATCAGTCCTCAATCGAAAACAGCTAGCAGCCTGTTCATTTACAGAATTTTATTTTTGGTTACTTCTTTCTCATCTTCATCGCCCAGAGGTTCCAAGGTGGACCTCTTGGAATACATTTAAACTATTCTATTTTTCTTCCTTCCAAGGTTTTTGTCTGATTTTTAGCAATATATGTCATTTCTCTTTGCTTATTTGCCTCCCTTTTCTATAAGTTAGGTCGATGGAGAATGATAACTTCTGACATTTCTCATCCGCTCCCTTTGGCTGATTACTTAAGGTTCTTTACCGAAAACATGCCATTATTTTAGTGTGTGTGTTGGTGTTTAACGTCCTTTATCGACGCACCTGGTCCATGTAGGGCGGTCAGTGTTTGATGGTGGAGTAAACCGGAGTACCCGGAGGAAACCACCGACCTTGGGAAGGTTACTGACAAACCTAATCACATACAGTTTGGGAATTCCCTTTTTTGTTAAATACCACCAGCTCAGAGGTGATCGGCAAGTGATCAATAGTGTGGTATTTATACCAGCGCCTTAGACCACTCGGTTACCCAGGCTATTATTTTAAGGCACCCCTTTAACATTTATGTACATTTGTAATCAACAATTGTCGAAGTTCCATATGCTGAGGTCGCTAACATTTTCGAACTTGTAGGTAAAGAGTTAGTTCTCATTTATGTTTGTTTCCAATCTTGAAAAATTCTATGTTGCTGTTTTGTTGGATAAATTTGTACTTGAAAAAAATAGTATTATTATATTAATCTGGTAAGAAAATATTATGCACATTTTTTTTTCTTTAAGAATTATGAACCATAGGAGAAACACTTACTATTTCAGATTGTGTTTTTATAGCCAGAGGGTTTTTTTTGGGAGTGGGGGCATTAATTCCTACAACTCAAGAACGAAAGCGAAAATTCCTGGCCAATCATAACCAATTTTGTACCAAAAACCCTTTCGGGTCAACTTTTATATCATTCCATAGCAAGACTCCCTCTTTGTGTATTAATATAATCCTTGAGTTTACCGTTACAACACATGTTTAATGCTGATGAACTATAATTTATTGCAAAAAATGATTACAATATATATATACAAAACAGAGTGGGAATTCATTATTGAGCTTCTTTATCACATGGTCATAGAATGCATTTAATAAACACCTGAAAAAAAGAACAAGATTGAGAATTCATACATGTAAAATGTGCAACAATAAAACAATGCGTCAATAGACAGAGGGACCTTAAATAAAAGACAAATGATTGAAGTTTGATTAAGATGAATCATTGAAATTGAATGAAAACGTTTATGCCCTTATTAATTAAAATATAAGATTAAATCAGTTCATGTACGTTTTGCCAACACGCTTGTACATAATGTCTGTGGACCAAAGGTACACGCGAGTGTCAATATTCTACAGACAACAGGTTTCTGCATGTATGGTTAACGATTTTGTTTAGACTTGCTATCTCAACTTATTTGAGAGGTAAACATATCAAAAATACTTACTCTTTTTCCCGTATTTATGGCTCTTTCCGTATCCTCCATAGCCGCCGCCATATCCACCCATGCCACCACCACCCATCATTCCACGACCGTATCCGCCGTAACCACCGATGCCACCCATCATCCCACCGCCATATCCTGGATATCCACCATAACCACCCATGCCACCCATGCCACCTATGCCACCCATTCCACCAATGCCACCAATTCCTCCCATGCCACCCATCATTCCTCCAGGATATCCACCATAACCACCCATCATTCCGCCGCCATATCCACCAGGATATCCGCCAATACCGCCCATCATGCCACCACTAGGATAACCTCCATATCCACCATAGCCGCTATACATACTCGGGTAACCACCACTGTACATGCTAGGATATCCGCCGCCATAGATACCACCGCCGCGCATGATACCACCGCCGATCATTCCTCCGCCCATCATTCCTCTTCTTCCGTAGTACATTCCTCCCATTCCTCCTATTCCACCCATTCCCCCTCTCCATATTCCCCCACCACCTTAAAGCATATCAAACATTTAGTAAATAATATCTTATATGTATATCTTGTGTATTATTTCCGTTAAACAATTTGTGAGGGTAGAAAGAATAAATTTAACAAAAGCGCTTTAAACATATAGTAAACAATAATCTTAAAACGTTATGTAATTATTTCCGTTAATCAATTTGTGAGGGTGGAAAGAAGCACTTCATTCGACCGTGAACGGCTCTCTTCGGTGTGAGATGACTATAGGTTAAGATGGAAGCACGTACGGTGAACTCAAATTCAAAATTATGCAATAAGAGCTGCCATGTCTTATATTGAACGATAACGTCAACCAGTAGAATGTGACGATGTTCTTTTTTTTGTGGGGAGGGGGGGTTCTTTTGTTCAATTTGAAAGTTGCTAGTGTTTCAGCCTTACTTACATTTGTAAATATGTTTCTTTTTTTAACTTTTACTTGTATATGACGAACTAGACGTTTTTGACAGGTCTTCGATGTGTTAGAAAGTTCTCTTTGAAGTAAATATCTCCCAGTTCGAAAAGATTTTTGTCAGATTGTTTTGTAAATAGTTATTATATTCAAAAGACTTTGGTATATATAAAAACAAGATAATATCTGAGTTTGTGAAATACAATAAACTAGTGTTTCTGGACTTGTTAGTGTGAATTTATTTTATCTTTATTGGTTGAAATCTACATTGTCGACTAATTTCGCTGCTTTTGTGAAAAAAGGCACTATCGATTCGATGAAGTACCTACCTCCATACTGATTCAATGCGCTAACGGCTGATAAGCACACGGCAATCAAAACGAGAAGGAATTGCATCTGTGAAAAGAATAAAATACAATACACTTCAAAATTATATAAAAGTTTGTCTTTAATTACATGGATCTCTTCAATTTTGATGAATTGAGTGAAGTTTCAAGACTAAAAAAGACTAAAAGTCTTTACCAAATTTGAATAGTTTTATCTTCTATATATCTAAAATGAACTATACTCTCATGTTTGGTTATTTTTATATGTCAAATTAAAAACTACTTGTTTAAAATTGTTACAAAACATTATTTTAATTATAAAACTAATTTAAGATTTTAATTAAACTTTTCACCAGTTCAGTCAAATAGTAAAAAAACCTTATATATTTCTCTAAGCTATGGTTGTAAACTTACCTTTGCTGCTATGTGGCGGTCAAGTACCCTAAAAGAGCTCAGCAACTCTTTATATACTATACCTGTTTCATTTTTTCATTGTCTTCTAGGTGTTCGCTTTGTCAATCGTGATACATGACTCTAATTATGCCATTTCATGTTTTTGGAAGTAAATAATTATGTTAACATCATGTATGGTAAAATGACAGATTTGCAAAAAAATTAAAAATGACGAATAATTAGCTCATTGTCAATTGACAAAACGATAAACCTTAAATTTGAAAAGAAACAACAAAAACTAGTAACCAACATGGTTTATTTGTTTGATTATTAATCTATCTTAATTGATGCGTTTGTCGCCAAATTGCATGTTTATTGTCCCATATCTCGGCTGCGGTCTCGGTCAATATAACTGGTAAAGCACCGGGAATCAATAGGTGGTTAACATAACTGATGACTTAATCAGAATTTGATGTTTTAGTTGTCATTTGTAAGTAAAAACTGAATTTCAAACCTATTGGAGACAAACAACAAAAAGAAATCTGACGGCGGAATGCCTATACGTTTTTTTTATTTAAAACCATTTTTATGTTGGTTGGAAGTTCTGAGTCATATTAGTGTTTTGTGTTTGCATTCTAAAGTCAAAAGCTTTTCAGTCTGAATGGTTTGCAAAGATTTGGTAAAGGATACCTATGCAGGATGAAGCATGTTTATTGATATAGAGGTAATTAAGCCAATGTATTGAATAACACGATTTTATTTTACTGGAACATATGAGTACCGTAATAAGTTTTTAAGATGTCTAGTTATTGAATAGCGTGTGGCATCTATTAAAAAGAGATAGAACATGTGACTAAGGGAGATAATTCTTAAATATCAAAGGAACGTTTAAGTCATTCAATTTTATTCAAAGAAATCAAAATTTCGGTGATTAGATCAGGAAGTGATCAAACTCAATTTTTGGCTCACCTGGGCCCGTCGTCGTCGTCGTCTGTCGTCTATCGTGCGTTAACAATTTTTTAAAAATCTTCTCATCTGAAACCACTGAACAGAATTTCATGCAACTTGGTATGGTTGATCTTTAGGGTGTCCAGCACAAAAGTTGTGTTTGATTAATGATTCCTTTAAAAAGATGACCGACATTGCTAAAAATTGACCAAGGGGTCAGACTACTGTTTTTTTTTTGGCTTTTAACTCAAAAAGTATAAGAGATAGGTGAAATCTGGTGCACCCTGCTGGTTCAGCATCAAAAGTTCTACTAAAGTCACAGTTTGGTCGAAGCTGTCAGATGATACAGCCCTTTAAAGGTGAAAAATAGCGGGGTTTTTTTCAATGCTTTTGGCTTATAGAATGCAAACTATTGCAGATAGAGAAAAGCTGCTGCTTGCTTAAATATCCAGCTCATTTAGCTCTACAAAAGTCTCTATAGGATGGAAGTTGTCCGATAATCCATTGTAAGGGTTACGATCCCTAAATTAATGTGTTTTCATGTTTTTGGCCTATAGAATGAAACTATAGCAGATAGAGAAAAACTGTTGCTTGCTGATATGGTAAGTTCATTAAGCTATACAAAAGTTTCGATGGGGTTGAAATTGTCAAATGACCCCTTATAAGGTTACAGCCCCTAAAATAAGGGTTTTTCATGTTTTTTGGCCTATAGATTGAAAACTATTGCAGATAGTGAAAAGCTGTTGCTTTGTTAAATGTTCAGCTCATTTAGCTCTACAAAAATTTTCATAAGGCCGAAGTTGTCAGATGAACACTTAAAAGGTGAAAAATAGTGTTTTTGGCTTAGAGAATGAAAACTATTGCCATTAGAGAAAAGCTGTTGCTTGCTTGAACAATCAGCTCATTTAGCTCTACAAAAGTCTTCATATTATGGTTTACATTAAGACCAAGTGAGCGATTCAAGCTCCTGGGAGCCTCTTGTTATATTAAATGAAGATTTTTGAAAAGAATTATAACAGTTTAAATTTTTAGTTTCTACGTGTTTTTTTACCCCTTTTTTGGTCACAGTACACAAAAGTAAGTAATGCTTTTTTTTCTATTTCTGCGATGCGTTGCTTGTTACTACACTATTTTTATTCTTTACAGAAAATAGCAAACTCAACAGTTAGAAAGTAGGAAAATATAATCTCCAACAGCTAGCACTGTCTCCCGATGATCTAAATATAGATAAACCCCGGTGTACATTCGACGTGAACTCAGAGTGAAAGTTACATGTACAGTAAAACATGAGTACATGTAAAACTTTTGAAGAAAACGAAGATATATGCAATGTCTGAATGCTGAAATAATGGGTTAATGTACGTAAGATTAGAAGATACATGTAAGTTGTCCGTAGCAAGTGTATATCATCATGACCCCTTTCGTGCCTTTTCTATATTGCTATGTTCGGATGGTCGAAACATACACATACATGACTGTATTCCAGTAATTTCCTGGTAATATTTAATGATCGTTAATGTAGATGTAGATTTAGTTATATTATTAGTGAAAGTCAGCCAAGTTGTTACACACAGGGCCTATGTAAAATGTGTCAAAATGTACATGTACTGTCAAAACAATCGTCGACCTTTGCTTATAAAAGACCTGCTACCATATGTCGTAGGCTTCAATAAAAAAAAATCCGAAATGTAACCATGTATATACATGAAATACAATATGCAAGGGATCAAAGTGTTTGCCAATAAGTAATTTCGTTATGCTGTATATAGTACATAAATGATTCCAAGGCGTAGCATTCTATGTCCAGAATACAAATGATTTTGTTTTATAAAATCTTATATATATTCTACCGGTTTTCCAAGTTTTCTACTCCTAGCGTGTCTGTTGAAGGTTAATCCAGAAAAGCGCTTCACACGCAGTGAAATTTTGCTGTTGTAAATTTATCAAAATCATTTCAATATGTGGATCGTGACTTTCTGGCACATATTCTTTCGTTTTTGGGAAAGCGCAGCGAAGCCTTATGGACGATATTGAGATGTGGAATAAGTGTACGCGACACAACAAACATAAACAAACAGCAATTCAAAAAATCACAAAGGAAAACAGCATGCCGTCTTCAACATGACCATAGGTCACTGCTTACCGTCTTGCATTGGCCCAAGACTTATAATACAATACAAAAGTATCAAAACCAATCCCTAAATCATCAACGAAAGACCCAATTCTTGACATAAAACAGCTAACACAGAATGACAAGGACAAACAAAGGCTTTGGCAAAGTTTCCTTGCTTAGGAATCTATAGAGTAGTGATGATTTTCGTGTTTTTTTTTCAGTCTATACGGAGTCATCTTCCTGCATCCAGTCTGGAAAAAAAATGCTTGATTTTCTACATTACTTTTCAATATTTGTTATTTAAAATAACAACCAAACGGGTAAAATACGGGCAATTTGGTTATGCTGTATATGCATATTTCAAGGAGTAACCTCTCATCATACAGCAGCATTTTAATCAAACCATTGGATGGTCAAAAACTAAAAAAGTATTGAACGAAATGTACTCAAAACCAAAAACATTCCAACAGGAAGGCCAAATACAGCACCAAGGATAACGACATGTTCAGTACAAGAAAAGAGACCTGAAGGGGGTCTTTCCTGGTAATTTTGGGACTGAGAATGTGTCTATGGCCACATTTTAATCTGGAACCAATACCAAGCCCGCGATCAGCGATTACTGGTCACGTGAAATGCCACTATAGTATGTGTTTAACATTCTGAATTTTAAGCTGAGCCTGTGTAGCGTTCTTCATTATGTTATATCTTTAAATGAAGAACAACAATAAAAGCTTGTTGTTATGCTACATTCTGTTCTCATATCTATAATGTAATTGGGTAAAATAATAATTGTACTGCATATCCTTTTCTTTTATTCCACAGATACTTTGCAAAGCGGCAGGGATTCAAGTTTTTGGGCCTAAAAGATCTAACAACTTGCGTGTACAAAGAAACGGCTGACAATAGTGGACCATGTGTGTGGAGAGTGCCAAGCTTCACGCACCAAGGAGTGCACCACATAGGCGCCCCTTCCCATGCACCTCTCCCCTTTTCCAGTGGTCTTGAAAAGTTTTTTTCCTGTATTTTCCCATCCCCTTATTTCTCATCATAATTTGATGTTCATTTGATCATCCTCTTCATGTCCATTGCATGCCCTTATATAATCTGTATAGTGTTGCTAGGGCGTATTTCACCAACTCACACGCAAAATAATGAAATGTATTTGAAAAGAAATATTAGAAATTTCAGATCTTTTTTATAACACAGTGGTGCGTTATAATCTGTTTTGTTTTTAATGAATGCCTTACTCAACAGGTACATTTTTCATTTGAGACCTGTACTGGTTTATCATTTTGTGTGTACATTGTTCATGAAGGATTTTGGAAAGTTTGGGTGGTTGAATCATTTTTACCAATGAAGGAATGAACCGATACGATGTGGTGATACAAGAATGAAAAGAAACAGGTATAAAATGTATCATCACAGTGCATACATGTACATGTATAAAAACTAATCGGAACAATGTCTAACCCTCTATTTAAATTAAATAATTTTAAATTGTCTTCTTATGACATCATTCGCTATTCATTTCTGCAGCCACAGAACATCATTTGGCCAATCGTCAATGCTATTTTGAGACAACTGTTTCAGTTTTCCTACAAAATGGTATGGCTTAAAATTCCATAAATCCATAAGCTTTAAAATTATATCTTCGGCCTCTCTACCTTTAAACCATTGCCATTCCATTAGAATACCGAAAATTTTATCTCTAAAGTCATTCATGAATCTTTTGCCGCCTAATAATACTCGATGTTCATGTCCTTCGACATCAAGTTTTATAAAAACACGCTTCATTAATTTGAAACGAGGCAAAGCAAGGAAATCGTCTAATTTCACTGAATAAATGTGCCTGTAACGACCCTTCTTGAAATACTTTTTGAATCGTTTATTCATTTGTGCATGAATCTTGTCCTCATCTACATGACTAAGACCAAAATCTCCGTTTCCTCCGTGTCTGAACCTAACCTTTTCGTGCTTGTCTGATAAAGCATTCCAAATTAACGTGACTCTGTCTGTCATATTTCCATATTCGACAGATGCGCACACATGTTGAATATTTTCTTTTGCGGCGTCAATAGCAATCACATGTCTTCCTAACAAAGCTGCTGCGATTGCGTGTTGACCTACATTTGTTCCGATATCAATAAGTGACACTTCCGGATTTTGCCGAAGGATTGTCAGAACAGTATCGATGTTTTCTGACTCAAAAGATCTCCTCGTTTGTATGGATCTAGATATTGAATCCTTCAAAGGATCGTGTACGTATAAACGGGCAGACCCAGCTTGGGAGTTAAACAAAGCAGGATAAAAGTTTATATTGTCACGAAGAAACTCGACTGTAATCGGTCTGCAAATGTTGGATATTTTCCATGAATCATTGATATAGCTAACAACTTCCACTGGGGTGTACACGTCTAAAGCTGTATTAGTGACTCTGATCAATTGTTGGTCTTTGTCAGCTTTGGGATTTATGCGTAGATTAAAATTCAACTGATTAACTTTATAATTGTTGTTAATATTGAATCCAGGAGAGAGATTTCGTGTCCCAAATATTAATGCTAGAGATGCTAGCCCAAGAAAAGCCATATAAAATGTAAACATAAGGACATACAGTTGACGCTCTTTTCTCAAACACAAGTATATGTGTCTCAGTAGGCGCTGCAACATCTTCTACAAAAGTAATTAGAAAATACCCAATTAAGGTTGAAATATTTTGTGCGTTGTTTAACATTATAATTATATTCATGCATATAATAAAGGGGATAGGTTGTGCCCCAACAAGTATTTTAGCTCCGCCGCATGTCGCAAGGCTTATGTTCATACTTGTCCTTGTAATCATACGTAGATGTTCTATGTTCTAAAGAAGCAAATATATACCAATCGGGCATCCGAATGTCGAAAGGGCAAATACTTAACAAATAAACACGAACGAGGAAACAAACAACACACCAACAACTGAAAAGCAACCAACAAGGCGAACACAAGTCGTAACGAGAGTGAGCTCATGTGCTCCTGAAGAGCAAGCAGTTCCTGTTGCTATAGCACGTCCGTCGCGTTGCAAACAGTCTATTAAGCGAGTCAAATCCGGTAAAAGTAAACAAACAAAGCCCTATTACAAACCAATATCCAAAGTAAATGCTTCATAATTTGTTCTAAGGTTCAGGGTAAATTTTGAATCGTGAATCGTTCAATCATATTCACTTCTATTTTTAAATGTGGCCAAATTTACAAAAAAGTTAAAAGCGATCACTGCTTCTGGGTTTTCCGTTGTGGATTAGTATATTACGGCTTATTTTTTGCAGATTGTTTCGCTTTCAATTATCATACAGGTCAATTATCTTCTAAGTAAACACGGCAAATTGTAAAAAATAATTGGCGATGTCACTCCAAAGAACACGCGAATCCAGCCAGATAATTTTTACTAACACTTTATATAGGCGAATAGAGTCTCAAGATTTTTACTAACATGTTAGGGATTTTTCATAACCCTAATTTTATGTCGTATGGAAAGCCATAGTGGATCTCCGCATTAACAATTTATTTACAATCGGTGTCATTGGGAAAATGTTTGAGGTCCATGAGTTTGACAATTCAATAATTTGACGAACGTACAATTTATATTTCGAATGAGCACAGCTTTAATGATTTTGAAGAAAAGTTATTTCATTCGATTTGCTTTGATAAGTATAAAGTTAATGCAGTTGATTATAAGAGAAATCTTTTGCGGAGTTTAGTAAATATTACCCATATCGATTCGCGTGTTCCTAGGAGTGGATGTGTTGTTTTTTTTTTTGAAACTGTAAAAAAAAAAATTTCGATCCCCTAAATCCCTAAATTGTTGTTTTCATATCAGAAGGATATTTCAAGGAATGCTTTAAAGTGGCGGCTATACAATACAGGGCGGATTTCCTTAGATTCGATGCACCCCTGGTACATGTATTGAGGTGAGGTCACGAAAAATGGTTTTGTTAAAAATGTATATTTTGATGCGATAATCTAAATCCATAAAATAAAAATCCGATCCAAACTTGTTACAGGTTGTAACATATTCCATTTAAATGCCTGACCAAAAAGTCAGTGTAAGTTTTGTTCATTCATTCTGAACTTCTCCGTAAAATGTGAGCTTACAAGAGGTAAAGAAATGAAAATAAAATACACTAATGATTAATAGTTCAAAATAAGAAAATCTTTGAATGAGTAGTTGATAAAAACATACAGATCCTGCATTAATTTCGAAAATTATGCATATGGATATTAGTTTCGAGCATATTGTTACCGCGGCCATTATGACAATTGGTATAGAAACAAATTGATACATGTATAGTACTTACATTTCTGTTCAAACTGTTAATTTTAGAGTCAACTGTCTGTGACTAATTTAATTGTTGAAGTATTATTTACAAGTTTAAATGGCTGAAATTATATAAATGAGGAAAACAATGGTTTCAAAATTTTAACGCTTGCTTGAAAACAGACTTTGTTTTCTTTTAACATCTACCTCACAAGATTTGACCAAAACGGGTCTTTCTGTAAACAAATATTTTGCAACATGAAGGAACAGGTCGCCATGGTTCTTTTACTTAGAGTTTACGTTCTTGTACGGGATGCAAAGATATTTTAAAAAAACATTCAAATAATTCATGTAAATTAAGATAATAACAAAATTATCGAATTGAGATAATGAATATCAAATGTCAAAGAAAGAAAGACAGAACAAGTCAAAAATTGAATATCGTAGGTCGCAATGGTCCAGACTTAAAACAACCCTAATTTAGCAAAATAAAACTCAGACGACGCTCGAGACAGCATACACAGAATAATCTGTTAAGACGCAACTTAACAAACACCAACTTTCATTGCGGGGCGATCTCAGCCGGAAGGATAAGCAGTTTCCGTTTACTTTGTATATTTAGGTTCTGTTTACGTATTAGACTTAAAATGTCGTTTGTACTTTTGAGTTGAGTTGACTGATCTTGAGTATTCGTTTTGGTTGGATCATATTTTGATGATTTTTTCCCCTATTTCCTCCAAAGATACTTTTAAATTTCTTTCGGTTGTCTGTTGCCTTTACACTTGGACTAAATTTTTTAAACGGTTAAAGGTTGATGATGAGACTACAAATGTACGTAGACCAAAAAGAGAAGAGTTGATGAAAACATTTCCCTCACCTAAGGCATACTTTACATTTTCCGTCACATGTTATTTATTCTATCGTATTTGCATCTTTTTGGGTATTACTGGCTATCGTTCACCACTGGCAAACTGAAGACAATCCAATTTAGAAAAAAGATTTTGACAAAGGAGAGGTCTATAGTAGAAAAAGGTAGACAACAGACTAGGATTAGACTGCTGTCTACCATTTCCAGCATTGTCCTTCTTTGTAAAAACTTATGACATGGGTCAATTTTCAGGAGTGTCTTCAGTTTGCAAATGTTAACAATAGCCGGTTAAACCTTGCTAAAAATGTATCAAAATAAAACTCCTTGTTATTAGCCGATGCATGGGAATAAAATTCTCGTACTAAAAGAAATTTTAAAAAAATGAAAATTATATTGTATACTTGTATTTGAAGTACCTTTACCTCAAAAGTGTTTGAACATTGCCAAGAATATACTTATAAGCACACTCGGCAAGCAATGAAGGGAGTACCTAGGGCCATTCGGTTATCACAAGTCTTTATATCAAGACAAAATCAGCAGACATAAAAAAAAAACAAGACTAAAAAACTAAATAACATAACAAAAAATTACAACTAAACTGCAATCATCAATGCGAACTAAAGTCGAATGACAGTGAACTCCGGTGTTCCTGATGGGTCGGAAGTTCCTGCCTGTTCGTACACACTCGTCACGTTACCAAAGATCAATTTAATGTAAAGAGGAACAGTATTAACAATGTATAACAAACCTACATCAATAATTATCTAATAGATCTGCAACGCATTTCGTTAGACACTCTTTCTACAAAGTTAAAAAAAAACTCGAAGAGCACAAATAATTATATAAAAAACCAAAGGCGCTGTACAGGGACCAAATGGCACTAACTTTTTAATTGATCATGAAGATAAGTACATAAATCAATGAAGCTTTGAAAACTAACAAACCTTGAAAATCCCTTTGCCTGTCCTTGATAAACACATCTCGAGGAAAACGTTCCACTGAAAGACAAGTTATAACTTCGGTAAGCAGTATAGGAAACCAGTATATAGCATATCACTTCTCCTTGTGCATTTTTGATATACGAGTTCTACAAATTGTGCGTTTGATGTGTCAGCTGCATGATGGCGATATTTTTGGATACTGAAGCTATTATTGATGTAATGCTATTTGATTACATGTACATATGTTTTGTTGTGATTTTGGTACCATTGAAAACTTTCAATGTGTTTCAAGAAACACTATGCAAGAACACATATCACAAACTAACTTTTTTATTCGGAAAACAGATGCTAAACAATTGCATGTACTGCATGTACTGTATACCTTACAATTCTATAGTTTAGAGACAATATATGAATCTGGTTTATAATCAATATGCTTGTACCTTCTACTTCTATTTGCACAAAAACATGGACAGCAACTCATTTCGAAATTTTGTCCCACTCAAAGCGTACAAAATAAAGCTAATTGCATTGTTGACGTACATCAAAATATTGACAATAGCCCATATCAGCTCTCGAATGGCGTACGACCTTCCGCGAAGAGATTCTTGTGTATACCTATATTCTATCAAGTAAATACTGATAGGAATATTGCAAACCAAAAACACGGTGTTCAGAATAAAGAGTGTGATGCTCATTGCCGCAAGCTTGGAGTTCTGAGAAGAACCGGATGTTGAAGGAACAATATGGCGCCGAATTGATCTTTTCTGAAGGACTGCTTTCACGACAATTAGTAAATTTCCTAGAAAAAGAAAACAGAATGGTACAAGAAAAAACACGACGAGATAAATCCAAGGCCATGTCATTACAAAGAATATTTGGTATCTGTTTGACAGATATGTGCACTTTACAGTGGTTCCGTTCACTTTCTCGACAACATCCCCAATACCGTAAAGAATATGACAGTTAAGAAGCAGCAAGCAGACAGCCAAAGAGAGCAAGCTTACAAACGCTAATCGAGTAGAACATCTATATTTAGTAGAATGTGGAAACCAAACTACGCATAGTCTTTCTACTGTCACCGCAACTTGAATCCATGCTGAATATTCCAAAGAAAAATATAAAACCCACGTGTGCAGTTTGCAAATTATCGGGCTGATATGACGGATATCGGTATCAAATACTACATATATCCATTGCCTAAGCAATCCAGTATGAAGAACTAAAAGATCAGAAATAGCTAAAGCTATGAAAAATATATTACATACGGACTTCTGAAGTGTTTTTCTCCTTAAAACGACAATGGTAACGATATTTCCGAATGTCCCAAAAAGCAACAGAATTGGCGGTACATATTTCCAAACTTTGATGCCAGCTTTATATTCAGGATAGCCGGTGTAATCATCAACACCGTGTATCAAATCTGAAGGTGTTCGGTTACCTTCTGTCATCTTCGATCTTAAGTTTCAAAAATGAGATTGTCCTATATGATGTAAAATGCAATACTGATGTTTTATGTTTTAGAAGCTATTTTCATATGCAACAGATCTTTGCATAATCCTGTCATATCCTTTCATTTCCTTTTGATCTTTCTGTGAATATGCACACAAATGAATTTGTGCTATTTCTGAATCACAGTGAATTGATTCCAAGAAGCTTTACGCGAAAAGAGCTTGAATAACTTCTTTTTTGTAATTTTCAAAATTAAATGTAATGCAGCAACATTGCGAAGTATGAATTTATCATTTTGAAAAATAGTAGTCCCATATGATGTTCAAGCGCATTATAGAAAAGGAAAATGCAAGTTCCAATTGTCAATGTTACGGTTGATGTTGTTTGCACAAGTCATTTTTTTCCCTTACGTCTCGTTGTTCTCGTATAGTACTCTTGTCTCAGGTTCTCTCTTGGTGAATTGAACTTTTATCGATTTGATTTTTAAAGTGTGTTACTTTTTGTGCTTTGTATAAGATAAACAATAGGGGGAAGGTTGGGCCCAAAAAACTAGTTTAACCCCGCCACATTTTATATGTGTCTGTCTTAAGCCAGGAATCCTTGTCAAAGCTTTTGTTTGTACTTGTCTACTATCTGTTTTTTGTTTTATGTCCAGAAATGTGTCTTTCTGTCAATAACACTTCATTTGGTAGTTGGATTCCTTCAATATATCCTCCGGAATTGGATATTAAAAAGACCACCGAATCAAATTGCTTCACGTCTTTCTTGGATTTGCACCTCGAATTTGACCCAGGTGGTCATCTCAGTAACAAAAATTTACGATAAACGAGACGATTTTAATTTTCAAATTATTAATTTTCCTAATCTACAGAGCAATATACATACTTCTCCTGCATACGGTGTTTATATTTCACAACTTATTCGATATGCCAGAGCTTGCACACATTTCACAGATTTTTGGATCAGACACCGATAGCTTCGTGACCGACTTTTGGAGCAGGGCTATAAGAAAATACGTCTCATACGATCACTAAAAAAATTCTTTCTTCGTTATCAGCCACTAGTAGAAAAGTTCAAAATTGAGTTAAAAGATATGATAGTTAATTGTTTTAATTAGTGTTTGACTGGTCTGCTGTACTGAGATGATCACTTCATTATCCCTATTGTGTCTCACAACTATGTTGTGTTCTATATATGGTCATTACCGGATCCTAAGATCGCAATGGAAGAGGGAGGTTTGGCGCCATAAAACCTGGTTTAACCCACCATTTCGTTTGAAATGCCTGTACCAAGTCAGGACCATTGCGATCCACCAATTCTCCGGTATGACTGATTCGTTTTTGTCATTTTCTCTGGACTATGAGATTGATCATTCAAGTTCGGTAGTTTTGTTATTACTTTTATTTGATATTCTAGGGATTTGTTTGGATCTTATGTATTGTATTTTTAGTCTTGGGCCAATGCAAGACAGCGAGCAGTGACCTCTGGTCATGTTGAAGACTGCTGGCCGTTTTCCATTGTGATTTTTTAAATTGCCGTTTCTTTAATGTTGGTTGTGTCGCGTACACTTTTTCCACATCTCTTTATCGTCTATTCTCTTTATTCGTAATAGAAGGAGTAGAATTTTTTTATGCGGCACCATTAGTCATGCAATTAATTCATTTTCATTGTATGAAAGTTTCTTTATTTAATAATTTTATTAATAAAAGATATCACTAATGACCAAAAATTCTTGTACGCATCCGTGAAGATACTTCATATTTTAACAACCAAAAATAAATATCTTGAAATAATCAACCCCTCCCCCGAAAAAATTGACACATAGCCCATCCATATATAGGAAAATTTTGGAAGTAACAAACAACCCCCACCGCTAAAATCACAAGAATAAATACTTATACACAGGTGTTACACGGGTGCCTATAAGGTATAACAGTGTGAAATTTGCATCTTTGTGTAATATTGCTGCAAAATCTGAACTTGATAGATTACCACTAGATTCTTTAATTAAAACACAAGTTAATTGCTACTTTTCTAGACTAAACTGTATAGATATAAACCCTCTTGTTAAAGAAGCACTCTATTTAAATAAAAATCTCCACACAGATGGTGTGTATACTTGGTATAGCTTTGCTGGTCTGTTATGATGGAATTTGAAAGAGATTATGAAAATTTTGAGAATGACAATAAAAGTTTTAAGGAAATTAATAAGTTACACATAAAAAGAGAAAGAAAAAAAAACTATTAAAGAGAAATATAATGATACTTATAATAAACAAAATATCTAGCTTTGATGCTTCCTCGAAATTATACCTTTACAGCACGTTAAAGTCTGATGTTAATGTTTCAGATTATTTAAACCTTCAAAACTTTAATAGTAGAAAAATACTTACCAAACTACGTATTAATGAACATAATCTAGAGATCGAACTTGGTAGATACAAGAATATACCAAGAGAACAAAGACTTTGTAAATCATGCAAAATAATTGATGATGAAGCTCATTTCTTCTTTCATTGTCAAATTAATAATAATATAAGAAAAACATTTATTGACTCAATACAAAAACAATATACTAATTTTAACCAGCTTGAAGCCATTGATAAATTGATTTTTGTACTTAACCCAAATATGGATGTTTTGCCCACGGTTGTTGATTTTAGCAATCATTTGAGTTGCGACAATGAGATCCACATTGGTCAAAGTCATACATATTTGTAAATACTATAATGTCTTTGTATGTAGAGTTACATGTTCATTGTTTTTTTTTAATGTTTTTACATGTATATTTGTATTTGCTAAACCTCTTTGAGGTTTTATTATGCACTAAAGTATTATTATTGCTAACACTAATCGTAATATTTAGTTAATAGTTCCAAACATACAAAATGCCCATTTTGAAGTCCACCGAGAACATGGCCGGAGAAGGAAGCAGATCAGTAGAGTAGCCTTAAACGTATTTAAGGTGGTGAAAATGTCGTAGTGACTTCTTGCCCTGACGTATGTCTTTCGGCCTCTGGCGTAAAACAGAGAAAATAAACTAAATTAAAACGATGTTTATTGTTGAACCAGCAATCTTAAAATGTGCCAAACAAACATAAATTTCTGTCACCAAGGTTTGATCACATGATTGCTGGTCGCTCTGTTTCCGCCAATCAAATTTAGGTCAAGCTTGAATACCGTGGCCTAAAAGATTAACTGAAAGTAAAGCTTGGAGATTTAACAATCAACAAACAAAATTTTGAATAATGAAATTTTACCTTTAACTGACACTGATTAATCCAAGCTAACTTGAATAAAATAAATTATTGATTTGAAAATAAAAAAAAATAAAAATATTTAAATATAAACGATCAAAGTAAAAATTAAATGAAAGAAATTTGCAAAAATAAAATAAAATAATTTTCATATTTTATTTGACCTGTTTTATTAAAATTTTGAATTTATCAATTCAAACTTTTACTATAACAACTCTTCCCCTGCCTCACAAAGCTTTGTCCCAAAGCTTCTTTTGAAACATCAACTACAAAAGAGAAATAAAGTTCAACAATAAGAAAACAAACGGAAGTAAACAGGAAATGAAAGAATGTCTTTGAATATAAACGTTGTGTTTTGTATTGTCCTTTTGAATTTCGCGAATGATGTTTTGTGAATAGCAATGCCCAAGAGTAAAACAATATTTTTAAGTAACATATTAAAAGCAATGTAAAAATGTTATTATTGCAAAAGTTCCAGGTCATGAATGATAAGCACAGAGGTAAGTCAAATATCGCAATAAAAGTGCGGTTAAATAAATATTTTGACTTATTTGGACGGGCGGGAATGAAAGATGCTTTTGCATTAAAAAGTTTAAACCCAAATAATGTGACACAGACGCAGCCAAAAAATACCAATTCAAAGTGTAGGTAGCAGTAAGATAAACGCGTGCTTCTGTAATAATATACATACACGAAAAGAATTATAAAGCAGATATAGTCAAATCATGAAGATATCAAGAAGTAGCATTAAAATCTAGTAACAACTTCAAAGCTAAAAAGCAGAATTATGCCCACGTCTTGCGCATGCATAACTGCAATCTATGTAAACAGCATATCCTTATAAAAAAATACTTTTTTTATCACATACGAATGTACACTATGACTTCTCGGTCAACATAATCATAGCACACTAACTACAAAATAAAGATCTACATTTTTGAAATGCATATCAGCTTCACAGGACTTAAGAATCTAAAAAGAAAAAAAAAAGGATGGTAAGTCGAGTGAGCATCGCGCAATACTCTAGCACTATCTACAACATAAATACAAATTATGAATAAGTATTCTGTTAGGTTTGACCTTTCATCCGAATTTAGCCTAACAAATTAACGAAAATTAGAAAACAAATCAAAAGTACCTAAATTATAAGCTGAGTCGTCCACTGTACAGATTCAGAACCTGAAATGCAATTCAGTATGACAGTCTCCAAATGCGTTATCTGCAATTATTGCTTTTGTGCCTGAAAAAGATTATGCAACATAAAAATGTTATGACCTATCGTCGTCTCAGAAAAGTTTTTCGCTCCTTCCCTTTTCCTCTCTTTGTTCTTATGTAGAACTCATCAAGTAGTCCTTCACCAATATTTTCTTGGGGTTGCCAAGATGGTTTGGATTCGTCCAACCATTTAACTAAGAAATGCTTTTTACCTTTAACACGCTTCACTTTCAATAGTTTTTCCGCTTGGTAAAAAGCATCGTCATTATCATCATTGTTCTCCTCGTCCTTCTCAGACTCACTGTCTTCGTTACTTTGCGTATCTTCATTGACCGTTTGATCTCCGTTTTCGCCATTGACATCGTCAGGAACATCATTGTTTGGTTGACTGGGGATCGGAGGAGGTGTTCTGTAATCTCTTGGATCCTCATAAGGTCTTAAATTGCTTGCATTAACCATGTGTTTCACCTCTTTCTGATCACTGCAGCGCCTTAACTTGTAAGAAAAGTTCGGACAACACTCTGTTATATAATAAGGACCATTGTATTTATCTACTAGTTTTGGAGAACGACCGACGGGAACAACATGTTCTTTAAGTAAAACTCTATCTCTAAGCCGAAATTCAGGAATTTTGGTATCACAAAATACAATAACAACTCGGATTTAAGAAAGTAAATTTGTAAATACCAGATTGACAACTTTTAATTTCAAAAGGATATCGCTTGAATGAATGAATGGGTTTTCATAGTTATGACTATAGGCACCGACTATAGCTGTTAAAAGACTCGCTATGTGCCAATGATGGGTCGTCCAGCGCATGGCACAACACTGCCAGTGTTAGCTGCTTTTGTCGCTGGAAATAAAGGTAATAACAAAACTACCGAACTTGAATGATCAATCTCATAGTCCGGAGAAAGTGACAAAAATGAATCAGTCGAAAGAGTTCGTCTTGCACCACGGATTACTACTGGTCAGAATTCGCAAGACCTTAAATATCGCTTGGGACAGGTTCTTGAATTAAGTACTGTATAACAGTTCCAGAATAAAAATGTGTGATGTGGTTAATTTTGTTTTAAAAAGTATCAATATTATTTTATGTAATTGAAAATTGGTGGATACAAGTTTAAGCAATGCACTGTTTGGAGAACTTCTTTTTCATTTGCATAGATATAGACGAAGGCTGAAAATTAATTGAAAAATGGTCCAAAGACATTTTTTTTCGTTTAACAGGAAGAAGGTGAGCGACAGACCTCACATCAATTCATACGACATGGGACCTCAAGCTGTGCTGCATACTTAAGATTGGGCAAGAAGCTGTAAAAAGTAGTTGCCAGGAAAGTTGTCACGAAATAATTTCTTCGATCACCGCCCGAAATTAACGATTTTATAACAGATTTTCCCTATGTGAAATCCGATAAAAAGGGGGAGGTAAATATTTGCACTAGATTATGTTCATAAACAATAAAAATCACATGAAAAAACTGCCTATAAACCTTCTTTGATCGATGCTCAGTCTATAAAATTATGTTTGAACATAGTCGGATGCCTTTCACAAAGAGTTAACAGAATGTATCTTACAATTTTATAACTTGATATTTTATGAATATTCTAAAGACTCTCGGAGTGGTTTTTAAAGTTTTTATTTAATTCTCCTGTAAGAATATATATTTCTAAAACGCTTTATTATTTAAAAGGACTAGTTTTTAAAAGATTTTGACATGGTTTGGTGATTTCTATTGATGCATATATACACCATTTAAGGTTAACTGATATTTAAATACAAATAATCAAAACTTCGGGGTGTACGCCTGTGAACACTAGTCGACTTTCGCATGCTTTTCCCGAGAGCGGGATAGCGACTTGTCCTGGGTATAAAACGAATGGTCAGTAGAGTTGAGTTCATTTGCTGAGTGAAACACGTCGGATTTATACTCTTTATAGTGCTATATTTTTCTATGAAACATTTTGAACTATGACGACTAATAACGATAATAGAAACTTGTCACTAGACGAACGGTTAGCCCGTGTTGAGCAGCAGAATGACACGATTCTCAGATGCGTTATGGAGGTACGTGGAATTGTTATACATGTATTAAATTATTTGTGAGTAAATCTTGCAAATGTATGCCTGCATCAGTTTTATCTAGACTTGAACATTTCATGCGGTATCTTTTTTGCATTCAATTGGCGCAATGCATTTTTTTTTCAGTTGCATGTAAATGTTTGAACAAGTATAGGTTTTGCACGGTATTCAAGAATAAAATAAGGTAACCACTACAGAAAAAAACAACTGTCTGAAGTAAACAACTTTATATAATGAACGCCTAATTCTTCCCGATAAAATCTAACAGGTAGTAATTCAGAGGCTAAATTTTAATAAATTTAAACGCTTCATTACGTCTTTCTTAGGGCATAGATATGGTCGTCGATAGTAATTTATCGCATATCCAACTAATTTCCCCCCGCTGCAAGGTCAGGGGGCATAGAAATGCCGGGCGTCCGTAACGGATTTGTCGGCTATTATTTATCCTAGGCTTTCGGTATTTGGTATGCAGCTTTAGGTAGAGGTCTCATATGATAGTTGCGTTTTTAGGTCTGTAGCTTACCTACTACCTGTGGAAACCTATTAAACGAGCCGGGCTTAGAATTTTTTAGCGTCAAAAATGGAAACATGTTCAGAACCGATTTCTCTGCAACTATTATTCATAGACTTTCAATATTTGGTATTCATCTTCAAGTAAGGGTCTTATATGGTGGCATGCATTTCTAGATCTGTCGCTAATCGACTTCCTGTTTGGCGCTCGGCGGGGGACTCAAGGGAATTCAGTTCTTGTTTACACCTTATATACATATATCTGTTAAGAAAAATGGTTTTTTTTCTTTTTAAAAGAAATGGTTTCGTCATAGTTAACGTTTTTCATTCAAACATTTACGTGGCTTAGTTTAGTTGTCCCTAATTCATAGCGAGCATAGCTCGCAAGCGGAGCGGAGCGGAGAGCTCTACGGTATTTGTTTCCGCGAGAAATTTGCTAATGCTGATTTAGATTTTTTATGGTCCGGAAAGGGTTATTATTTTTACAGGTCCGGAGTGAATGTTAAAATAATTTATAAGAAAAGAAATAATGCTTAAAAAAATAATAAATTGCTCTTTTTACAAGAAAATAATATTCTTAAAATAATAAACACGCATAAGCTACTCGTTTCGTCTTGATTATATGCACGTACGAAACTAACGTGTCTCGAAGCTGAATCGCCCCATATCATCTCGCCCCAAAATAAGCAAATTAAATGATAGCGATAGCCCTGAATGTCGACATTTGAACAAAATATGAATAAAAAATATAACTATGCTCGCATTTAGGCAATGCCTACTCCATATTAGTCACCATGCGGTATATGTTTTCAATTATTACTTATTTTCGCTCTTTCAATTTATCAATTGTATATTCTCAATGTAATTCCTTTTTACAGTCGCAAGGAATGTTTGCTATCTCTTTAAAAAAATAGTTCGCTTTCACATTAAAATCGGGGTTATTTTTAAAATTAACTATGAAATAAGCTAACACATTTTGGTAGAATTAGTTAAGTCATCGTTTTTCAATGGGTAGCTTAAATTTTGCGGGTAAATGTTCACGGACATGCATATTAGCATTTATAACCAGACGATTATTTGAAAATACTGATCATTGCAAGGCTGGAAAATCCAACTTAACTCGGGGTTTCGAAATTAAAATTTTCATGATTATAGCTAGCTCGGAAATTTTGTCTCT
Source organism: Arcuatula senhousia (assembly GCA_963971305.1). Taxonomy (NCBI): domain Eukaryota; kingdom Metazoa; phylum Mollusca; class Bivalvia; order Mytilida; family Mytilidae; genus Arcuatula; species Arcuatula senhousia. The sequence goes on from OZ020305.1 coordinate 36,461,232, forward strand.
TTTGAATTTGTGAATAACTTTATATCTAGAATGTTCACGTGCATTTTACAGGAAGTTTACATCGTAAATTGGCTAAAAAAATATTGAAGTTCTTTTGTGGTAAAATTTGTATTTATTATATTTTAGAAAAGCAAGAAGGGCAAAGAAGACACGGTGAGTAAAATTTTCCACATATTGGTATTTTCCTGTTTAGATTTATACGGCTGAAATAAGTTTCATTCCCCTTTTCAAATTTACCCATTTTGATTTGATTTAAAAAAAAGCCTGAGCTTGATAAACACTATAAACTTTAAAACAGACCATAGACCTGTATATTAAATTTATATACAGGTCTATGAAACAGACCAAATAAAAAAACCACACACAATACATACAAGAAATATTAGGTATATAAGATTAAGACGCATTATAAAACCAAAACAGGAAAAGCAAAAACACAAAATTTAAACACAGACAAAACGTGCCTGCATGTGGTGATAGTAGTTGTCATCTGTATACCTTTCCACCCAAATTATGGCCTTACGAAAAAAAATAGTGAAGATATTTGCAATACATGACCATGTTTTTCGGTGAAACTCATTTTTAAAGACAATTTTTAGAAGAAAGAAAAAGCCCCCCTTTTAGTCTATATGAAAGACCCCCCCCCCCATGAAAGGAATTTTTTTACATGTATTTCAAATTGCATGTTCTCAAAAATAGTTAAATTTGGATCTTTTACATGTATACTCTGAAATAGTACAATATGAATTTATTGACAATTAATACATTTAGTTAACCATGTTAACAAGCTTAAATTACTTTTTAATGCAGAGTTTGATGTGAATATTCTAAATAGCTAGGACTTGAGCCATTCAGAAAGCATAATTTTACTGAACATTCCAAAACTTCTTACCAGTTTTTACCTATTTTTATTTTTTTGGGTAAGACATGTAAGATGGACGAAGATCATCTCTAGGTTCACTTGCATATAAAGATTTCTTAATCGATTCTACAACATAGTAACATGTATAAATAAAAATTAAAGTACATGATTAAATTGTAAAGTTGAATCTCGGTATTCTGTAGACCGGACTTATTTGCAAAAATAATGTGAATGTTAATATTTTCAGTTTCCTGCAAAATTTGGTACACTTTTGTGAATATTTAGTTCTCTTGGCTCATTTGCTACAAGCAGGTGAATAATTACAGTTGTCTTGGCTAATTTGCTACATGAATATGAATGCTTACAGTTTTCTCAGCTTATTCATGTAATTTGCCACATGTACCGGTATGTGAATATTTACAGTTCTCTCTGCTTATTTGTTACATGTATGTGAATATTTACAGTTCTCTCTGCTTATTTTCTACATGTATGTGAATATTTGCAGTTCTTTTCACTTGTGGAAGAAAACAAAGAACGAGGAAATTGGAGCGGAAGATTTGACTTTTTCCTGTCCTGTCTTGGTTATGCTGTAGGATTGGGTAATGTGTGGAGATTTCCGTACCTGGCCTACAAGAATGGAGGAGGTTTGTATCCCATGGACAAAATTACAGGAGTTCAAATTAGCACAAGTCCAGCCAAGGTCTGGGAACTTTAAATTATGATTCAGGACCTACTGTGGTTTCATTATTATTCGTGGGGTATCAATTTTCGTTGTTTTCGTGGATGGCCTTTACCCACGAAAATTCATACCTCACAAAAAGGATATTTTACATTGATCTGTGTTATGTAATCTTCCAAACCACGAATTTAAGAATCCATGAACTTATCATTTTTCACCAAACCACAAAAATTGATACCCACGAAAATAAATGAATCCACAGAATTTGAAATTCCATTTGCCAAAATCCTTGACCAGCTTGCATTTACAGTAGCTTTTATTAGCACCTGGTGGGCTGGTGAAATAGAACTTCAAAAAGCCCTGGACCTCTTGGTCTCAAATGTTAATTTGAACCCCTGAATTATGGTAATCTCTGTTGGAACTTAAATAGTTTGTGACTATTTTCAATTTCCCATAATCATATTGAAACGTGAACTGAAAAAGAAAATGTTTACTTTTACTTAGCATTTCAGGTTCCTTATTTGACTCATTTTTAAATTTTCACTAGTTTTGACAGATTGTTTCCCTTTCATCCTACTAAAACTTGCAATAAAAGTCCAACTTAAAGACAGGGTTTCACACTAACAGTAGTCCACTAGTCTGTTGCCCACCTAATTTTCAAGGACTACTTAGATCTTGTTGACTATAAGTCCTTTGGACCACTTAAAATTCTAGGTCAATCATGTCAATACATGTACTGTTAAAATTTTTAAATTATTTATGAATTATAGATTATGTATACATGTAGATTTAATTAAAAAAAACAAAAACATTTTTATTTATTATTCTTGCTATAGAATACAATTTTCTCTCTTAAAAGGAGCGTTAAATTTGCTCTGACTGTACAATGATGGCATAAAATATTTCCAATATCCTAAAGACCTTGGTTGGTCAACATCTACAATTTTGAAGTTTAAAGCCTAAACTTCACACTTTGACAATGTTTGACGACTACCAATATATGAAGAGGACTGACCTATTATAAAGAATAGCTAGTTCTTCATACTACCTTTTGCAAAAAGTTAGTGTCAAATAGAAAATAAAGAGATGTGGAATAAGTGTACACGACACAGCCCACAATTAAACGGCAATTTAGAAAAACCACAATGGACAACCGCCAGCAGCCTTCAACGATGCCATTTGGCACTGCTCGCGGTTCTGCAATTGGCCCATGGTCTAAATAAGATGCATATAATTCAAATCCAGCCCTGATATGTCACGGACTAGACCCCATTCTTAAACAAAGAACAGAAAACATCAAAAAGACAAGTACAAACGAAAGCTTTGTCAAACCCTGAAAGATCGTATTTACATTTTGTATGACTTTTTCACAACGTTTAATTTCTTTCATCAGGTTCATAATTTTATGAAATTTTTGAATATTTTCATACATTTTAAACAAAATATTAAGTAGCGTCTTATAATTTCTTTTTAAAACTCATCATCATGCCCATACATGCCATACATGTTTAACGTCGCTGCAGACCTATATTGAGGTATAGTCAGTCAGTCAGCCATACATGTACCATGATAAAAACTGATGAGATATGCAAATCTTCTCGGTTCCTTGTTTCTGTATGCATCCATCCATTCTTGTTAATTCACGATGATGATATAAATGAAAACCATTATGACAAGTTTTCAAGAAGTAACCCTGACCTAGTATGAAATAGAAGTTCAAGACTTTTGTAATCTTGTACATGTATCACTATGTCCTATAAAATGCCTTATTTGTAATTGTATATGAAAATTTAATTGTGTGTCATACTAATTCTATTAGCCCTATTATTCAATATTAAAAAAAAGGGAGGTCTTTCACTTTACCTGCTCATTTGTCGAGTCATTTTCATGTGACCTTAGAGTCATACTTAGCTTTTACCTTCATGGATCATGACCCAAAGCTTAATTCTTTTACAAATTTATGATCAAGTTTTAAATGGTAAAATTTAAAAACATATTTTGATTTCAATAAACTATCATGAATACACTATAAAGTGGGTAGTAAATAAGTTTTAAAAACTAAGGTCATTCGTTCAGCCTAGCTGATCAGACTTAAATACTATAAGCCTTCAACTTCTGAAATGGGTATTATATAGAACAAAATGTTTACTTCATATTTTGACAAATGTTTGACCAGCCATGACTAGGTTTAAATTTTATGCAATGCAAAAGGGGCGTGTGGTATTTCTCCCATATTAAAAAAGCTGTAATATCATTTTCTTCCGTCTTTGATCTGAAAAGTTCTGTGCAGTGGCAGGATCTAAATTTTAAGACGCTGACATGTGACAGACTTGTTGAATATGGCTCGGAGCTCATGATTCTTAAGACTCAAAGAGCCACTTAAATATTAAAGTCTGTATTTATTTTGATATGTCATGTATGTACTTCATCATGTTCATGCAGAAGTAACAGTTGCAGATTGAAAAGGAAGGGGGAGGATTCTAAACCCCTTTTCTATGCATTTTATTTTTTTTCAGATTTTCTATAATTTTTTAACTAGCTCAAAAACCTCTTCTAACCTAAGCTTGGAGACTGTTTACTGACCAAAGATGGGAGCGGGCTGTGGCACTTCAGTAGTTTCCTTCCTATTTGACAAGTCTTTTTCAAAGGTGTCTTAGACCATGCACTTTTGGAATCCATCATGTGATGTTGACTACCAAAAGTTTTCATTCAAAATTAGTCAATGATTAAAATTGTCCAAGCATAAAAATATTTTCTTGGATAAAATCCAGTTTTTTAGCTCACCTGGACCTAAGGTCCATGTGAGCTATTGACATCACTTGGTGTTCGTCGTTGTCTGTCGTCATCTGTTGTCTGTTAACAATTTTTCAAAAATCTTCTCTGAAAGTACTGAACAGAATTTAATGAAACTTGGTATGAATGATCTTTATGGTGTTGTGCACTAGAGCTGTGTTTTGATTTTTGATCAATCAAAAAACATGGTGGCCGTTGCTAAAAATAGACCTTAGGTGTCAGATAACTGTTTTTGGCATGTAAATCAAAAAGTATAAGAGAAAGAGAAAATCTGATGCAACTTTCTGTCTAAAGTATCAAAAGCTCTACAAAAGTCCATATTTGGTTGAAGTTGTCAGATGACTCCTTATGGGGGTTATGGCCCTTAAAAGGTCAAAAATGGTGTTTTTTTTCATATTTTTGCTTCAGAGAATGAACAGTATTGCAGATAAAGAAATGCTATTGCAATTGCTAAAACATTCAGCTCGTTGAGCTCTACAAAAGTCTTCATTGGGTCAAAGTTGTCAGATGACCCCTTATAGGGGTTACCACCCTTTCAAAGTCAAAAATTGTGTTCTTTCATTTTTTTTTCCCTATAGAATGAAAACTATTGCAGATAGAGAAAAGCTGTTGCTTGCTTAAACCATCAGCTCATTTAGCTATACAAAAGTCTCCATTGGGTCAACGTTGTCTGATGACCTCTTATAGAAGATCCTTATGACTTAAGGACCAGGTGAGCGATTCAGGAGCCTCTTGGTTTTTTTGTTGAATTTCCTGATCATTATTAACTTGTGGGCTGTTTTAAACTCTATAAATTATATAAACAAGTCACATTTTACTTTAACCTATGTTACACAAGATTTTAAAAATAAACCTTTTAAATATCGGTACCATACAATTCGTATGCCAATCTTTTTTTTTTGTATAACTTTGGCAGTTCAAATTACAAATCATATTTTATTGTCATTTGAAAAATTTAGAATGATACACGATCTGTTTTAGATTTTTTAAACATGCACTTAATAATGAGAAATGTTTTTTCGGCATGAACATGTATCTATAAAGAACAAATTGTAAACTTTTTGTAAGGTTGTGCCATCAATATGGGTCCATCCTTGTCCAACTTTTCATTATATATAAACAATATAAGAAGCTCATCTGAAATCACTGAAACTTTGAAGGAATGATATAACATTATGGCAACAAACAATATTCATTTTTAAATGATTGTTGAAAAACAATGCACTGTTACCATGGTTACTAAAAATAGAACATAATTAAAAATCACTTTAAACATGTTAAATGGCTTATAACTCAGCAACTATGACAGAAATAAAGACAGAATAAAAAGTTTTTCAAAAATGTTCATTGGTCAAAGATGTTAGATGACCCTTATTATAGGGATTCCGGGACTTTAAAGGTCGGAAATAGCATTTTTATGTTTTACCCCATTAACTATTTAACTATTGAAAATGATTAAATGCTGCTGCTTGGTTAAACCTTCAGCTCTTTAAGCTCTACAAAAGTCGACAAGTGTCAGAGTTATGAAATAACCCCTTCTGGGGGTTACAGATCTTTAAAGGTTAAAAAATAGTGATTTGCCCTATAGAATAAACATGATAAAAACCATCAAGACCATTGCAGATAGAGAAAATCTGTTACTTGCTTAAGCCATAATCATTTTAAGCCCTACAAAAGTCTCTACTGGCTTAAAATTGTCAGTTTACCCTCATACAAGAAACCCTTATTTGCCTTAAAGACTAGGTGACCTATATACACAGTTTCCTGGGAGGCTCTTGGTATTCTATCCAGGTTTTGTCAAGATTTGATCACAAATTCTGAAGTTCACACATCATTAAAATCAGAGCCTTTAACTATTTTTTTTATTCATGTACGTGTATAATAAAATATACATGTACTTCATAAACATTTAAAAGGATTAATTTTCAACTGCATCTCTCAGTTAAAGGGATAGAAAAAATTTGCACACGATTTTCAAATGTGGATCAAATTGTCATGTATATCTTGACTTTTTGTCATGAACAATTGCATTGTCGACCCATTGTATCAAATTCATGTAAGCCTGATGTAGCTACAAATTTTAAGAGGTTAAAGAACCTTTGTCCCTGTAAATGAATATGTTTATTTTTTTAAAGTCACAGACTCATCATTTTTAAATAGGGTAAATTACACAGCACATTTTTTTAAAACCATCTAAAAGGTTTTCAGGTGTTGATATAATGTTAAGATGGAAGTATTACAGTAAAATAAATCACATTTAACCTTTAATTATATGATTTAAAATGTAGACTTTCCCATATGTGTATTCAAGTGAAACTTGTCGTCCAAAATACATGTAATATATTTTTGAAATAATTGATAGAATCTAACAATTTAAATGAAATTTACTTTTCATGATTGAACTTTCAAGATTAACTTGATTAATAGATTATTTTGGGTAAAAATATTTGTTCAACATTTTTAATTTCTTTAGAAAATTATTTACAATTCATTTTATACAGTCATTGACAGTAGATTTTCAAATTAACATCTTGTATAAGTTTAATTATACACCATTTTTTCTCCCAAGGTTTATAATTATTAAATCTGATGTTCAAACTTTAAGATGGATACTTGCCAACTAGAGTGGAACTGATTCTTTTTTACAAAAGACATTCTTTTCATGTCCTATATTTCTTTTCATTAACACAATAATAAAAGATTAAAAATATGTGGCTAAATGAAAAAGAAACTTGCAAAAACTTGAAATTTATCCGTTTCAAGTTAAATATTTTAAGAAACCAACGAACCCTAAAAGTAATATAATGTTTTGTATGCTTTTTTAACGTGAACATTAAACATCCATATAATTTTATATACCCCAATAGCTTTCATTTAAATACAATTTCTTAAAAACTTTAATAAATCTCTTTGAAATTCTGTGGAAAACTTTTACACATTTCTAAGCAATTAAAATATTGGAGCTTTTATGCAAGTTTTAAGTTAAAATGCATCTTCATTTATCATGTATTTGAAGTTCAAGACATAGGATGAAAATGAATATCTATTGCAGCTCAGCAGGGTTAAAATTTAAACAATATTCAACCAGCTGAACTATATATCCAAAGTTGAAGAAACTAAAACATGTTTTATCAAATATTGGTTAACAAAATAACTCATCTAAAATGTAGAAATAAACCTATACTAAAGATTTTTTTGGTGAAATTGGCATATATTCATGCTCTGAAATCTTTCTCAATCCTTCATTAAGGCTCAGAGAATGCAGCAATTTTCTTTGGCTAACACTCTCTCTATTCATAAACTCATTTTTAAACATCAATACTATTCAGTTGCATAAGATACTAGGGGGGGGGGGGGGTAGGAGGGGGTATAAATAAAACAAGAAATCCCGGATTCCCGCAAAAATAAATGTGTGATTCCCGCATCCCGAAAATTGATAATGGCTAAATCCCGTTCCCAATAAGGATTTTCCCGAATTCCCGTTGAAATAAATGGGCTTTCCCGCTGTCCCGCAAAAGGTCCTACCGACCCTCATACTAGTATATTTATGCATGCATATTTAAATTTTGTGGAAATTGGTAAACTTAAGTTATATTGATAGTATTTTAGCTTTTCCCATCACATCTGTGTTCATATACTTAGGCCAATAAAAAAAATATCATAGATCCCCTCCCGCCCTGATTTTTACAGCCCCCTCATAAAATTTTATTTTGATTTTTAAGCAAGTTATGTTAATTTCCGGTTAATTTCTTTGAAAATGGCAGTATATTTTATCAAATTGGATAAAAATTAAAAAATAATTTTCGACCGCCCACCTGCCCCATATTTTGAAGAAATTAGGATGAGAATCTAGGAATTATTTTATCATGGCCTTATTGTTTTTCATTGTGATCTTTCCAATATACTGCTTGTTTATGTGAGCTGTGTAATATGTACACTTATTTCACATATCATTTTTTGAAGTCCTGTATCCTGTGCTTGTTAGATAAATAAACATAATTTTGTCTGTTTGAGTTCATATTTTAATGTATTTGTCAAATTATTTTATTAATCATTTCAATCAATGTAATCAATGTATGAAATTAATGTTAATTATTCTGCCTTAACGGGCGTCTTTGATTGACAATAAAATATTTTGTTTGTTTGTTTGTTTGTTTTGTATTATTATTTTCTAATAATCCTTATACATATTTCATTGAAACTTTTTTTACAGGTGCATTTTTCATCCCCTACTGTATTTTCCTTGGCATTGTTGGTATCCCAATATTCTTCATGGAATTGTCGATCGGTCAGTACAGCAGTTGTGGACCCGTTACATGTTGGAAGTTCGCCCCATTGTTCACAGGTAAGTAGTTATGGCCAAAGATTGGACGAATGGGCATTCAGTGTTCAGGTCAATTTGCCTGCCCTTCCATCTGTATACTTTTAGCAGTTTAGATTTAAGTTTACCATGATGGAAGTATTGCAGACATGGGGAAATGTGTCTGACTGAACCAAATGTCAGACATAATATTTGGTCAGACAGAAAATTTGGAAAATTTTTGTTGAACTTAAATGATATTTGGTCAGACAGACCCTCAATTTATTTCCCAGAGTCTGGTATTGTCGTCATGAAACGATATATAGATATGCATATTGGTATTAACAATTAGAATTAATGGTACAAAACTTGACCTTCCAAGTCAACTTAGGATAATTGACTATAAGAACATGTTGCAAGACTGCTCATTACGTCTCCCAAACTTTTATTGATGAAATCAAGTTTGAGATCCCTTTGTTAGCTAAAAAATAAAAAAAAAATACTGACAAATTCAGTTCCCAGTACTTTCTCTCAACATAAACATGATTTTTTTCGGAAGCATTTTTGCTAAGGCCTTTATTACATGTATTGTTATATACTATCCTATAGTTCTTATACTTGATAAATGTAACAACAATACTGCCAAACGGGAGGATGACCAATCCTTAATTTCATGCCAGAAAAAACAAAACATGATTAACTGGTGAAAATGAAGATTGCAATGGTCCTGACTTGGCACAGGCATTAAAAAAGAAAATTATGCTTTTATGACACCAAACTGGCTTCCATTTTAATCTAAGGGTCTGGTATGATTATTATATTTCTGCTGGTGGTCTCTAGAACATTTTACTAGAAATCTCAGGTGTCCCAAAAGAGTAAAAAATGTAAACAAATTTTTAAGACTGAAAAATACAATTGTCCTGACTATCTTTTGGGACACTTTGTTCAAAATCTCGCATTTTTTTCCTCTTTCAGGAATCGGATATGGTATGGTGGCCGTGTCAGCTTTGGTAGCCATTTACTACAACATGATTATAGCATGGGCCATTTACTATCTATTTGCCTCGTTTACGTCAGAGTTGCCATGGGAGACCTGTATAGGAAAAGACTGGGCATCCGACTGTAAGTATTTTATGTAAATATACAAACTGTAAGTGTGGAATCATTAACATGAGGTCCATGAGGTTATAAGCACTTAAAATTCATGATTTCAAAATAATTCTTTCAATGGTCTCATCTTAAAAGTAAAGAATGCAAAAATCAGAAAAAGCAACAACAAAAAATTATCATGCAGCAAAAATTTCCATGTTTACAGTATTTTTTTGAAATTTTTATGTAGGATACAAAATATCAATTAGAAATTCCTTATAAAAAACAGACAAAAGTAGTTTGAAGTTGGAGTAGACACATAAACATATCATGTTGTTGTTTGCTTTCAGTATGTTATGACAAAGTTAATATGACTGATATTCATGGTTGTACTTCCATGGGATGGTTTGTCAATGAATCTCTTGGTGTGTGTTTTGATTCAAATAAAATGGATAAAATTCTAGGAATCTTCAACGAAACCTTGGCCAACAAAAACGGATATGAGAGGAACTTGCCGTCACAGGAATATTTTGAGTAAGTGAACATAAAATGGAATTTTGTAACAGGTTATCAAATGTTTTGGGAACATAAAGGTTTCTCTTTTTTGGCAGTCTGTTTGTCCAAACACCTACACACTTGAAGTTGACCTTTATGTGTTAGCTTCTCAAGATTTCCACAAAAATCTATAAACAATATTACAAAAGGAATAGTATGGCATCTTTTACCTTGCGTAACCAAGTGAAGTAAGTTTATGTAATGACATCTGTATCAGCATTGTTGTTGACATTCAGATACTTACTAAAAAATGGTTTTTAGGTCATTCTTGCTGACTGAACAGTGCCACATAAGCCATTTGGTATGGTTACCTCTCTGACGGATACTAGAAGTTATGTTCTATCGATGTCACCCTGCTTAAGAAAAAGCAAGAATAATTGAGCATTCTATTGATTTAATGATTTATGTCAATGTATGTCTTATTTTCCTATTAACTTCATTTGATGAATGTCTTTTCAGCCAGCAATTTTGCAGCAACTTTATGAATGCATTTGCTCATTCATCGTTTTGACAATTCAGGCCAATATAAAAAAAATATAGGTTTTCATCCCCTCCCTGCCCGATTTGCTCAGCCCCCCTCAAAAGTTTTTGTTTTGAATTTGACAAATTTTTGTCAATTTCTTTTAAAATGGCAGCATATTTTATGAAAAAGGATACAAAATAAAAATTATTTTGCCCATGACCTCCATATTTTCTGATGGCTAAAAGAATCTAGTAATTATTTCATTTAAGGGCCTTAGAATTCTAAATTTAAACTCCTTCTTGCTCATAAATGCAATTCTTGAATCTTGCAAATCTTGTACCGCCATTTATTAAGGTAATAATGTTGAGCAAATAACCAAAATGTGGGGAATTGCATGGGATTTACTAAAATCATAATAATAATAAGATATCTTAAAAACTTTTTTAAATGTTTAAATTCAAAATTCATAGGAATTTTAATTTCCCATGGTAAAAATGAAAATACCATGGGAATGTGTCATTTTTCCATGGGATTTTACGAAAATCCCATGGTAATTATAATTATCCCATGGGAATATTTTGTCCCATGGTAATTGAAAAATCCCATGGAAAAATTGTAATTCCCATGGGCGAAAATTAAATCCCGTGGGAGAAATCATATCCCATGGGAGCAAATTAAATCCAATGGTTTGAATATAAATCCCATGGGAGATTATAAAAATTATCCCATAGGAGAAACAAAGTTCTTAACTTGCACGAAATTGCAATGGTTATGCAGTGTTTGAAAATCATGCATGTGTTACTGCAATCGATAAAACTGTTGGTTTGACTTGACTGTAGGTATATAGTATGTTTAAAAAACATCGTTGTAAATTTAAAAAAGGAAATATTGACAAAGGATAATTCGCTAATGGAGCATGCGTTCGAATGTCGGAACCCGTCACACTGCTTTCTTTACATCACATGCCGGCAGAATTGTTGCGGTTTGGTTGTTGTGTGTGTATATTTTTTATGATTGTTTTGTTGTGATGAGTTTATGTCTACCGATTTTGTCTGGTTTTTTTTCGGATTAACGATATTTGATTGCCCCTCATGGTCAACAATTGGTGACAATTTCTATTGCGCATGCGTGAGATAACCGATAGACAAAATATTTTATATAAAATATGTAGGACTTTTTTTAAAACAAATTCTATTGTGGAACTAGTTTTCGTTGTAGAATAATCTTAGTTATATTTGAATAGAAAAAATTTCCTTCTTTCCGGTGATATACTTTTTATTATTCCATAATGTATAGAAATTGCTTCCATTTTCATTTAAAGTAGGGTACCTTTCTCTCCATACAATTCTTTGTAAGAAACTTCGAAAATGAACAGAGTCGGATGTTTGAGGTCGAATTTAAGCTCAAAACTGCATATGTAAATTTCCATATACATGTAGTTATGTTTCAAAATACAAATGACAACAAAGTTCCAGACAATAAATTTTGCTACGCCTGACGCGCGTTTCGTCTATTCAAGACTCATCAGAGGCGCTCTACCAAAAATATTGAAAATGCCAAACTCTGTATGAATATGAAGAGCATAGAACAGAATAACCAAAAATACCAAACTGGGGAACCAAATTATTACTAAAATATTCAACCTATGTCTGGGGTAGGAAGAACCTTAGGGTTTAGACAATTTTGAAATTTAGACGGATAATTTAAAGCTTTGATGTATTCTCCAACTCAAAAGTGTTGGTGCCGGAGCGGGCTAACCTCGGGGAATTTAAACTCCACCAGCAGTGCTAACCTTCACGTGTGTTCGAAATACAAATGACAACAAAGTTCCAGACAATAAATTTTGCTACGCCTGACGCGCGTTTCGTCTATTCAAGACTCATCAGAGGCGCTCTACCAAAAATATTGAAAATGCCAAACACTGTATGAATATGAAGAGCATAGAACAGTATAACCAAAAATACCAAACTGGGGAACCAAATTATTACTAAAATATTCAACCTATGTCTGGGGTAGGAAGAACCTTAGGGTTTAGACAATTTTGAAATTTAGACGGATAATTTAAAGCTTTGATGTATTCTCCAACTCAAAAGTGTTGGTGCCGGAGCGGGCTAACCTCGGGGAATTTAAACTCCACCAGCAGTGCTAACCTTCACGTGTGTTCGAAATACAAATGACAACAAAGTTCCAGACAATAAATTTTGCTACGCCTGACGCGCGTCAAGTAGAACCTTCTGCAGATTTAGAATATGTAAAAATGAAAATTTTGTGATTTGAATAAATTGGTTCCATTTTCGTTCAAAAATCGAGAAAAGGTCAATTTTTGTAAAGTCTTCCACTGTCATGACTGTGGTAGCCAATTCACACCAATTTGATATCTTATCTGTCATAGATAAGATACGACTGGACCACCAGCTTGATATGGAAATTTTATATACTGTATATAAATGATATTTTAGTAGAAATATGGTAGTTGTACTTGATTGAGCAGTAGAAATTTGTAGACAGGACTTTTTAAATAACTTATATTTTTTATATGATGTTGAAAAAAAAAGATCACAACAAATATGTTAAAAGATGGAATGTTTTTAAAATATAGATGTTAATTCAAAAATTAATGTGTTGTTAGAGAATCTTTAAAAAATAAAAATAAATTTTCTTTAGATTTAAAACAAATGCACCATCTAGGTTAAACTTTAATAATGCAACTGATAAAAAATTCAAAATTAAAATAAGTTATTCCATTGCGAAATTTAATAAGTGGTAATCATTTCATTTCATAGATGAGGGCATTTCTCAAACGACATTTAAATTTGTAAAAAAAAACATATTTATAGTTTTTAGATTTCTAAGTTATTAACATTAATTGAATACATCCATTCTCGTGCTTATTTCATTTATCCACCCAAAAAAAAACAATGATAAAGATTTAAGTTATTATCACAACGAGGGCCCGTGCTGCGATATTTGGATGTTTTAATAGATCATAAAGATTATCGGTATAATTATCAATTAACACAGCTATTCGAATGATGAGAAGAGATAAGTTTTAAACAATGATATTTTAAAGTAATTCAATTTAGTTTTGGATATTTCGAAAAAATATTATTGGTTAGCATGGCATACTTTTAATACCGAAAAGATTCCTTCCAAGCCCAGTGGTTGTAACATTCATTTTATGATCATTTAATGAATTATATACCGGACAACTTCCATAGAGGTTCTTATTGTATTCGTGACGTAACAAATGCACTGAACACTCAATATGATACACTAGGTTTATAGTGGGTAAACAGTAAACTAGTATTACAAGCTACCGTTAATGCAAAATAGAGGTCCTTTTCTTTGTTAAAAAGCATACACTTAAATCTCCAGACTGCCTTCTGCTTGCGTATGGCAATGGACCTTGTGAAGTAACATTTATTTATGTTGTATTTGAATTCTTTACTCGAAAATTACATAACTATTCATATAATTTGTAAATTCACATTTAGTTAAATCTTCCGTGACAGAATAAAAAGTATTTGATAAAACTTTGTTAATCACTTCTTTATGACATATTTAAGACATCGATTAAAAGAAAATAGGGAGTTTGTGGGCAAAAAAAACAACAACCATATTTTGATGGTAAAAACCAGAGGATTCCGAAAAAAAAAGGACAGAAATCCAAAAACGAGACTACCGAGCATCCTTTTATTTATAAAAAGTATCTATTTTAGGACGCCCCCACCATCACAAAAAACACGATCGAATACATTTAATTTTTGATAAATTGTGGAGGTCTGTGTTTTCATTTGATTCTGGTCATTTCGCGAATATCTGTCGAAAATGGAACCGATAAGGTCAAAGCCGATCGAGACCATGCTGAGTGTGCACGATCATTGTCAATTAACAGGATGCCGATAAGATAGGCGGTAACGCAGATAACCCGTTTCATCTGGCTTAGTGGTTCTTCCTTCTCATTTAATATTACTTCCATGGTCCGACGAAAGAAATTTTCAATGTTCAATGATCAGGCTTGAAGAGAAATAACTGTAAAATATATATTTTACGCACCGTCTTCAGATTTCAACTGCATGTTACCGATAGCCGGCCATTCCCCGTGTAAAAAAAAGGCGATTCGACTATTAATGTCATTTTGGTTGGTCATTTTTACACGAGCTTGGTTATTGGCATTCAAGAGATTAAGGGGTCGTATTTGAGATGATATTTATATTATTTTGCAACTTTTTTTTACGGGAATGCGGAAAATATCTTCAGACTAACTGCATTTATAAGCACAGGGTTTTTGATTTATAACACTTCTTGCAAAATGAATCCAAGAAAACCTACATTTCAACAGACAACATAAGCTACATGCGAGCTTCTAATCAGCGACTTCTTTTCTTAATTTTAAGAATCAAATTCAAAATGTTCAAATAAAGAATTTTGTGTTAAATGGAAAATTAATATTTTTCTTGGATAGATGAAGCGTAACTTAATCAAGTAGTGCCTTTTTCTTTTTTATATATCCTTCAGATTCCTCATATTTTCCAATAATTTTCAGCGTTAAAATTAACGCCATGTAGGACGTCCGATTATCAAGTAGTTGATAAATAGTCGGCGAATATCATCTGCCTCAGATGTGTCTCTGGAGCTTCCTAGCTCTAGTCCATTTGTGGTAATATAAAAGATCTTGCTATAAAAGATGATTGCAATACATATAAATACCCGTGCGGGTTCCGAGTGACGAAAACGCCTACAGCAGCGCTAGGCTTGTTGTTAAAAGTCCACTAAAGAGCGCTCAGAAACTTGACATCGGGTTAGGCCGCTTTACTAACAAAGCGACTGGGACGTGTCCCCAAGGTGGTTGAATGGGACAGCCCTGCCAAATTGAAAGTCGATGTCGTCAGGCCATTGTGCGGAAAAACTGACCCCAAATCAAAGTGACGCACCGTGTTGGGACGTCACGTTCCTTGCGCGTCAAAGAACCATGCTGCAGGTCTCGATTATGATTTCCATGCATGAGTCTAGATTGCCCGGTCAAACCTATCCCTCCTTTTTCCAGTAGCAGTCAAAACACTAAAGCCCGATATGAAACGTGTCCTCCATTTCCTCCCCTTCATCATCTTTTTCATGTTCATCTTGCTCATGGTTTATATAGTCGAAATCGTACTGCTTGCGAGTAAAGCAACTAGCTAAGCTTTACATAAGTTGAAATCTAACTTTATTGGATTTTTTTTTCGTTTTGTCTTGTCTAAAGTTTATGTATACAAATATATTAAAGATCTAACAAAACTATAGAGACCGAAAATACCAACTGATAAGCTGAATAGATTTTTCTCAAAGTATACGAATTCTAAATTTCAATACATATCTTCATGTAATATGCGAATTTTTTGGGGGGATCATAATAAAACTGACTGGAAGGGGTGCGTCTTCTCGCATAAAATACCTGTTCAATATAATGGAAAATAGAAGGTCCAAAACAAAATAAGATCCGAATGGGTAACATCGTCCCGCTTTCCGTACATGTACACTATGCAAAATATGTAGAAGTTACAAGTTCTTGTTGTCTTGCAATTGACTCTCTATATAACGAACAATGTAACAAATGCAATGCATGTATCAAAAACCAGTTGATGTGACACCTCACTGCAATTAAGTAAATGTATGTTCGTTCGTATCTGATGTCGCATCCTTATAATTTTTAATAATTATTACCCTTGGGGTCCGGATTTTGCCTGTCGATATTAGACTGGTACCCGAATTGTTATAGTGTAACATTTCTGAATATAGATTGAACAGTAGGGAGCAGGTAGAAAGCTAACCTCAGAAATAAAATAAAATAAAATATATTTTTTCAACTTTCTACTTCCTGTGGTATGCTTTTCTCCCATCAGTCATGATACACATTAGTTTCCCAACATGCAAGAACTCCATGATGATGTATTTGATAATGAGTGATTGACATGCTATTTATTGTACACCCCGCTGTATACTTAGTAGGTAGGCAAAACCATTTTATTAAAAAAAAAACAAAACATTTTTTTATGTTTCATGGCTTAAAAGCGCTTATAGAATTCATTCGAATGGCAGACGAGTGGCTCAGTCATTCGTTTGAACGTTTCAACGTTCATAGCTCATCGTGAGTAAGGTAAGTTTGAAATACATGTAAGTGGTTCGACTGTTTATTTTTCAATATATTATATAGGCCAAGTCCACGAAACACAGAAAAACACAATACTATTACATATGATAGTATACACTTTTCAAATATAAAATCTTGTATGACTTAAAATTTAGATTCGACAACAATATGAAAAAGTGCAGTCTTTTATGTAAAAAAATCAAGCATTTTTTGTTTATGGACTTGCCCATTTAGCTATTTGTGTAAATCATAGATATCTTTGATTTATAAAAGGTTTACTCTTCAGTTCTTCAGTTCTTGTTTTACTTTTTAAGCGGCAGTGTGGATGTTTTAAACATTATCTGCTCACAAAACTTGTGTGGTGCTTGGCTTGTAAAGTCCTTTCAACTAATTGTAAGCTATGTTTATTAAACATACCATCCTTTTATGGGTGTTCAGACTTTCATCATTGTATTCTATAAGAATCAATTTCCTATGGGATTGTTTTTCCCCCATAGGATTTAATTTGCTCCCATGGGATTTAATTTTCGCCCATGGGAATTACAATTTTTCCATGGGATTTTTTAATTACCATGGGACAAAATATTCCCATGGGATAATTATAATAACCATGGGATTTTCGTGAAATCCCATGGAAAAATGACACATTCCCATGGTATTTTTATTTTTACCATGGGAAATTAAAATTCCTATGAATTTTGAATTTAAACTTTTAAAAAAGTTTTTAAGATATCTTATTATTATTATGATTTTAGTATATCCCATGCAATTCCCCACATTTTGGTTATTTGCTCAACATTATTACCTTAAAAAATGGCGGTACAAGATTTGCAAGATTCAAGAATTGCATTTATGAGCAAGAAGGAGTTTTTATTAATTCACCCATTTTCTTCAATTTTAATGACCAGATATAACCTTTGACCATCTTGACCTTGCTTTGCAGCAATGTTGCCATAGGTCAAGGATTAAGTGGTGGAATTGATGATTTGGGACCAATAAACTGGAAATTGGTTTTGTGTTACATGGCTGCCTTCATCTTTGTCATTGCTACCCTTAGCAAGAGTATCAAGACATCTGGAAAGGTAAATTTTTGAACTGTACAGCAACTTTATACCTCAACTGAACCTTAAAACCTACTTAAACTGAACCCTGACTAAACCTAAAGACTCTAAAATTGTTCAATGAGCCAACTTAGAATTTTTTTGTGCATGGCTACTGAGGAGTTCTCTTTGGTCATATCAAGCATTTTACATTTTCCTGCATTTAATCATAATATATAAAATTGACTTTTTTATACAGGTTGTGTATTTTACGGCTACCTTCCCTTATGTGGTTTTGATCATACTCTTTATAAGAGGATTACTTCTAGAGGGACACCAGGAAGGAATCAAATTCTACATCACCCCCGACTTAGACAGACTCAGTGACTCAGATGTAAGTAGATTTATAATGTCCCACCTCAGTACGAAAAAAGGATAAAGTGTGGGTCCTTCTGTCCATCCCAAATTGGTTTTACCTCCTGGAAGATAATAATGAGCAGGTGCAACACTTCTCATGTTCCCAATCAAATCTTTAATAGTGATATTAATTGTTGACATCTTTCTTTTAGTAGTTTTGCCCTTGGCTATATATATTTGTATTTTGTTTGGTATTATGCATTTTGAACATCAATAAAATTGTAGATTTCTTTTGTTAGCTCACCTGGCCAAAGGCCATGTGAGCTATTGCCATCACTTGGCGTCCGTCGTCGTCGTCCTCCTCCGTCGTCGTTAACTTTTTCTTCAAACTTCTTCTCCTCTGAAACGGCTGAACAGATTCGAACCAAATTTGGTCTGATGGTACCTTAGGGTATCCCCCACAGAACTGATGTGGGGATTTTTGATTCGTCGAAAAACATGGCCGCCGTTGCTAAACATAGATCATGGGGGTCAGACTACTGTTTTTGGCTTGTAAATCAAAAAGTATAAGAGATAGATGAAATCTGATGCCACCCTACTGCTTCAGCATTAAAAGCTCTACAAAAGTTTCCATTTGGTCCAAGTTGTCAGATGACCCCTTATAGGGGTTACAGCCCCTTAAAGGTGAAAAATAGCGTTTTTTCATGTTTTTGCCCTATAGTATGAAAACTATTGCAGATAGAGAAAAGCTGTTGCTTGCTTAAATGTTCAGCTCATTTAGCTCTACAAAAGTCTCCATAGGGTCGAAGTTGTCAGATGACCCCTTATAGGGGTTACGGCCCCTAAAATGATGTTTTTTCATGTTTTTGGCCTATAGAAAAAAAATATTGCAGATAGAGAAAAGCTGTTGCTTGCTTAAATGTTCAGCTCATTAAGCTCTACTAAAGTCTCCATAGGATCGATATCGTCTGATGACCCTTAATAGGGGTTACGGCCCCTAAAATAACCTTTTTCATGTTTTTGGCCTTAGAATGAAAACTATAGCAGATAGAGAAAAGTTGTTGCTTGCTTAAATTTTCAGCGCACAAAGCTCTACAAAAGTCTCCATAGGGTTGAAGTTGTCAGATGTCCCCTTATAGGGGCTATGGCCCCTAAAATAACGGTTTTTTGTGTTTTAGGCCTATAGAATGAAAACTATAGTAGATAAAGAAAAAACTGTTGCTTGCTTAAATGTTCAGCTCATTTAGCTCTACAAAATATAGGGTTGACATCAAGACCAGGTGAGCGATTTAGGCTCCTGGGAGCCTCTTGTTTGGGTTCTAGTTCTGCTGATGAGGAATATTTTTTTTGAAATGGCCATATGGCTCATAAAAATTAATTGCAGTTGGAGTTGACATTTGTTGTGGTCTCTGTTCATTTGCTCCATATCCTTTCATAAATTCAATTGTAATACACCTTTGAACAATCAGCTGGTCCTTTTCAAGAATTACTGTAAAAAACTTCCTATTTTTAAGTCTAGCATTTGTAATGAGTCATAACAAAGAAGTCTTGAAAAGTTTGTTGCAAAAACCTTTTCTGAGCTACCTTTTGTGTTTGTAAGGTATTTATTTACAAATGAAGCAAATAAAATAGATTCTGAAAACTAACATTGTCAGCAACTGCAGTTCTTTCAAATAATCTACAGAGTTGATCACATGCTGATATGAAAGTCTAAAAAAAGCAGCTTATGTTTCAGAAATATTTAGGTTTTGTCTCGCCTGCGTTAACTCTGGTTAACTTCCACAATTGAAAAATCGCATGACTAAATCATTTTAATGTCATTAAATTTCTTATTAAAAAATCAATTGTTTGTATTTAACAGTACACACTTTAAAAATTTTAAGCCTTACCGAATTCAACCTTGGAATGTATTATGTTAATATCTATTGTATAGGTGTAGTGTTTTTATTTCATATGAATACAAATGTAGACTAGAATGACAATACAAAAGGATCTTATAACAAAAAAAATAGTCCCAAGTATTCAAATGAAAGTCTAGAATCATTGTCATTTTTGTCTCGCCTGCGACGAATAGTCGCGGAAGGCGAGACATAGGTATTACTTTCCGGCGGCGGCGACGGCGGCGGCGACGGCGGCGGCGTAAACTTTTTTGTAAGACTTTTATGGACGATGAATTGCTTGAAAAGTATAATAGCTAGGCATCTGATATTTGGTATACAGACAGTTGAGGGTATGGTCTACGCAACTGTCGCCATGCCGTTTGACCCTGACCCCATTTTCACGCTCCAGTGATTCTGTGAACTTAGGTTTTTTTTCAGGCCATAAACATTTTTGTAAGACTTTTGTGGACGATCAATTGCTTGAAAAGTATAATAGCTAGGCATCTGATATTTGGTATACAGACAGTTGAGGGTATGGTCTACGCAACTGTCGCCATGCCGTTTGACCCTGACCCCATTTTCACGCTCCAGTGATTCTGTGAACTTAGGTTTTTTTTTCAGGCCATAAACATTTTTGTAAGACTTTTGTGGACGATCAATTGCTTGAAAAGTATAATAGCTAGGCATCTGATATTTGGTATACAGACAGTTGAGGGTATGGTCTACGCAACTGTCACCATGCCGTTTGACCCTGACCCCATTTTCACGCTCCAGTGACTCTGTGAACTTAGGTCGTTTTTCAGGCTGTAAAATTTTTTGTAAGACTTTTGTGGACGATGAATTGCTTGAAAAGTATAATAGCTAGGCATCTGATATTTCGAATACAGACAGTTCAGGTTATAGTCTACGCAACTGTCCCCATGCCGTTTGACCCTGACCCCATTTTCACGCTCCAGTGACTCTGTGAACTTAGGTCTTTTTTCAGGCCGTAAACTTTTTTGTAAGACTTTTGTGGACGATGAATTGCTTGAAAAGTATAATAGCTAGGCATCTGATATTTAGTATACAGACAGTTTAGGTTATGGTCCATGCAACTGGCACCATGCCGTGTGACCCTGACCCCATTTTCACGCTCCAGTGACTCTGTGAACTTAGGTCTTTTTCAGGCCGAAAAACTTTTTTGTAAGACTCTTATGGAAGATGAATTGCTGGAAAGTTATAATAGCTAGGCATCTGATATTAGGTAAACAGACAGTTGCTGTTATGGACAACGCAACTGTCACCATGCCATGTGACCATGACCCCATTTTTACGCTCCAGTGACTCTGTGAACTTAGGTCTTTTTTCAGACAGAAAACTTTTTGTAATACTTTTGTGGACAATGGATTGCTTGAATAGTATAATAACTAGGCATCTGTTATTAGGTATACTGACACTTTTTGTGTTTATATCAAGAAATGAAAGCTTAGGTTGTTGATTTTAGCGATGGTGCCGGCAGGCGAGACATACTTTTAGTGGCCACACTTGTTTATGGGTAAAAAATACCCCATTTGCCTGTCCGGTTATCATTTTTTGGGGTTTTTTTTGGGGGGGGATGGGGGATGAAGCGGTGTTCCAAAATGGTAAACCTGTAAAACTTAATTCTTTTTCTCAAATAAGAAAAGTATATTTTGTTCTACATTTTAGCATTTAAACCATGTGTACATGTAGAAGCTATTAATAAATAAGATATAGATTGTTTCTTTATACCAGGTCTTTGGGAAATTAAATTTACCAAAAAAGAGAGTAAGCATTATCATTAGTTGTGAAGTCACTTAAGGGCCTTCCTAAGGGATGTACAAAACTGACCTAGCAAGAGTTCATGTAGAATATTAGCTTCAATAAGCCATTTACTTAGTATTTCGTTTTTGAATTTCTCACCAGTTATCATTAGGGGTGTAACGATTCACCAGTGGACCACTGCATCACAATATTTTATCCGATGATCGGAAATCGATACTGTGTTTGTTTCGTGATTCCGATCTGATTAAAAAAATGTCAATATCCGTCTTTGGCAAGAAGATAAAAAAAAACGTGCTTCCGGTGTTTTACTTGCTTTTTAAGGGGTGTTTTAAAGAATATGCTCTTCATACACTGCTCAATACTTCCTTGAATAAAGTTTTACATGTAACTATAATATGGCGAAAGAGGAAAGAAATCAACAAGAAAGTATTAATATTTTTATTGATATGAAACTTTATATATAGAACTTTTAATAATCCCAACCTCGAAAAAAATGTTGCCTTTAAATCTCAATCGGGTTTCATTATGTTCAGTAGACCCATTGTTTAGATGACAAAGGTGTCCTCAGCTTAACTTAAAGATATTCATATTTTGTTTACTTTTCTTTTTTGACTACACTGACCATCAGGAAATATACACCACTCAACTTAATGAAATTATAAAATTGGAAATTTGATTTTACATATGATCAATTTTTGATTGAAAAAGTTTTGGGCACATGATAAATGTACCTTTATCAATAAATTTGAGAATTATATGACCTATTAGCTGAATTGTTTAATATTTTTTCACAAATATTCTGTGTATTCCAGTTTCCTTAATCCAACATTAAAACTGACTGTCCTGCATGGATGGCTCAGTGGTGTTGGAACGGCAAAGACCTTTTCACTCACTGAATTTTAATATTGACATGAGAAGGTGTAATTATGATCATGATTGTCAAATTTCTATGTTGCAACACACAACAACCACTCTTATTAATAGTAGTTCACTTGCATTACATTGCAGTTAAGAGTTTTAGTCTGTTGCATGTTTTTTTTGTGACAACTTTCAGTTTTACAATGTTAAAGTTAAAAAAAGTTTTTTTTACCTTCATGATAAACTGCACAGTTGGTATTTTTGCATCTACAAATTACCCTAGAATTCAAATAAATTTGTAACATCATTAATTAAACATTTTGATACCAAATTTTATTTAAAAAATGCTGCATTTTTTGTGATGTTTAGTATGGATATATCTCGAGCACAATGTCAAATTCAATGCAAACTTCCTTTTAGACCCATACAGTGTAAAGAAATTTTAAAGAAATATTGCGAAAGGGCATTAAAATGTATTCATTTCAATTTTAATGACAAGTAAAATGATTTTAAATGCTTGAAGAATTTCTATGTAAAAGCACAAGGTCTATTAATGTTTAAATCTCTCAATTTTATATGAATAGATGTTTGTTGTGTTTATTTTATGGAATGAGATTTTAAATTCTCATGCATTGAAGTAATGGGAAATACCTGCATGATTTTATATAAATGTGTGTCATAATACAGCTACTAGATCTAGATTTTGTCAATACTTCCTTGTCTTGTTCCTTTATCAACAATCCTTCCTTTTTCAAGACCAATGTAAAAATATTCTAGATTCTCATTCCCTGCTGCCCCAATTTTTTCAGCCATCTGAAAAAAAAATGATATCTTGGCAAATTGTTCAATTTTCTTTAAAATGGCTGCATAATATAGAAAAATGGATAAAAAATAAAATAGGCCCACCCGCCCCATATTTTCAAAAAAATTTGGATGAGAATCGAGGAATAATTTTATCATGGCCTAATGTTAATCAAATTATTCATTTTTGAAAATCTTTTTTTAATGCATTACAGCACATATTCAGTGCCTATCAAATTTTTCTATGCAAACCTTTTGATGTATTGATGTAATGTATAAAGTTACAAAGTCCAGTGACTAGAGCTTTCACCATAACATTTAGAAGGTCATAAACCTTTTAAACCACATGAATTATCACAGTTTATGGACCATAAAGGATGCTGATCTTAGAAAACCAAACTTTATCCTTAAGTAAACCAGATAAACATGGTCATATCTTATTTTATATGTAATAAAACATGTTTACTGTGTGTTATGTATAATAATAATTTAACTAAAGAATTGAAGAGATCGAAACTTTGGTCATGTACAGCTCATTAAATTAAAAGTCTACATGTTATGGTTTCATGTTTATTTCTGATCCTGTCATAAGATATTAAGTGATTGCAGAAGTTCCAATTATTATTTCAAAAAGTCTTTAGACTCTTTGGTGATTCAAAAAAAAAAATTGCAATTAAAGGTACTTAACATGATTTGTTTATCAATTGTAGGCCAAAGACCTAAATAAACTTAAAAGCTATTGCATAAAACAGGGTACTGAACCATGTAACCCAAGATATAAATTCTAAAATATGGGTTTTCCAGTGTTGAACTTTGTGTCCAGTAGGCAAAGACATTTTTTTTGGTGACAGTATGAATTAGCAAATACATGTACTTGCTTGTATCATTGCTTCCTAAAGCTTAAAAGACACAGTGGTATCAATCTATGGTCCCATATATAAAATGGGATTCAATTTGACCTACTTCTTATTCAACCAAATCTGTCCATTTTTGTCTCGCCTGCGACGAATAGTCGCGGAAGGCGAGACATAGGTATTACTTTCCGGCGGCGGCGGCGGCGGCGGCGGCGTCGTAAACTTTTTTGTAAGACTTTTGTGGACAATGAATTGCTTGAAAAGTATAATAGCTAGGCATCTGATATTTGGTATACAGACAGTTCAGGTTATGGTCTACGCAACTGTCACCATGCCGTTTGACCCTGACCCCATTTTCACGCTCCAGTGACTCTGTGAACTTAGGTCTTTTTTCAGGCCGTAAACTTTTTTGTAAGACTTTTGTGGACGATGATTTGCTTGAAAAGTATAATAGCTAGGCATCTGATATTAGGTATACAGACAGTTTAGGTTATGGTCTACGCAACTGTTACCATGCTGCGTGACCCTGACCCCATTTTTACGCTCTAGTGACTCTGTGAACTTAGGTCTTTTTCAGGCCGAAAAACTTTTTTGTAAGACTTTTGTGGACGATGAATTGCTGGAAAGTTATAATAGCTAGGCATCTGATATTGGGTAAACAGACAGTTGCGGTTATGGACAACACAACTGTCACCATGCCATGTGACCATGACCCCATTTTTACGCTCCAGTGACTCTGTGAACTTAGGTCATTTTTTCAGACAGAAAACTTTTTGTAATACTTTTGTGGACAATGGATTGCTTGAATAGTATAATAACTAGGCATCTGTTATTAGGTATACAGACACTTTTTGTGTTTATATCAAGAAATGAAAGCTTAGGTAGTTGATTTTAGTGATGGTGCCGGCAGGTGAGACATACTTTTAGTGGCCACACTTGTTATCAACAAATTTTTACAATAGATAAATGCTAAATATTTTTGTCTTTCAGGTATGGAAGGATGCTGCTGTACAGATTTTCTTCTCCCTGTCTGCCTCGTGGGGAGGTCTCATCGCCTTGTCAAGTTACAACAGATTCCACAATGATGCTCTCGCGTAAGTTGGGAAAAGATAAGAAATAATGCATTAGAAACAACAAAAATTTGAGTCTCAAATCCATGAATCCGATTCAGTCAGTACACCAATAATTATACAGTGATATAAATGCGATGAATGAGAGCAAGAAATTGTGGATATGAGATAAGATTTTCATTTGCAAAAAGGGTGTACCAATTGGGCATTTTTAATGGGAATGTATAAAAAAAATGAAATTTTAAGACAAAATCAGACATTGAATCATCACAAAAACAAACCAACAAGTTTTACACAAGTTAACAAAATCTCCAATGCACGTTTTCATCCTTTGAACAAACCTTACATTTTACCATTTCAATAAATGATTTGTTTTTCAACAGGGATGCTATCATTGTTGCCTTCGGAAACTGTCTGACCAGTTTCTTTGCTGGCTTTGTCATTTTCTCCTACCTTGGAAACTTGGCCACGATATTGAATGTTCCTGTTGAAGACGTTGCCGACAGCGGTCCATCTCTTGCCTTTGTTGTGTACCCCTATGCTGTAACCAAGATGCCTGTTTCACCTCTCTGGGCCATCATTTTCTTCCTCATGTTGATCACCCTGGGTGTTGACAGTGAGGTATGTTAAATAAGGGTGAACGAATGGCTTAATTGTTGGTACAATTTATATTTGGAACAAGATCTGCTGTTTGATAGTCAATATGTGGAATCTAATAAATGTGCACTTTTAACTGCAGTTTATAAAATGTAAAAGAAAAAGCAAAGAGGCATAAAAATTACATGTGTTATCTTATCTTTACCATGAGGAGATACAAATACAAAGATTTTAAGATTGTGAAGGATCTTGATTATATCTATATATAGTTAAGCTGAATCTCTTCTAGAATCGATAAGTTTGATTAGAATTCTAAGTATTAACATTAAAAAAAAGATTTGGTCTCTTGAAATAAAATTTCAAAATACATGTACTTGTTAACATCTAGCAAGATGCATGTACAACTCATTATCAGGGGAGATAATCTAGATTATTTTTTTTTCCAGTTTGTATTAGTAGAGACTGTAACCACCTCAACCATGGACAGATTCCCTAAGCTGAGAAAATACAAGTTCATGACTGTACTGACGATATGTTGTATCTTCTTCCTGCTTGGTTTAACACTAACTACGAACGTAAGTAAAAGTGTACTACTGTCATGCCTGTGAGTTCATTTATTTTTTGGTAACCAATTTTTTGTGGTTTGATAAAAATGGACAAGTACATAGATTCTTAAATTTGTGATTCTGAAGTTGGCAGCATACAAATCAATGTTGAATTTCCTTTTGTGGGGTATCAAATTTCTCAAAATTGAAAAAAAACATCATGAATTAATCTGTCATGAATTAATCTGATGGGATTAGTTTTTTATCCAAAGGTTTGGCTGAGGGAAACAACGACCCCTAGGGATTTCAATTTCAATTTGGAATGTTTCCATCTTGAAAGGGACACAGATGTTAATTATATCTTTTGCTTATTGCTTTAAGATTGACGATGTCACAACATTGTTTTATGAAGAGTTGAACAAATCTGGATGTTTTTTTTTAAATGTAAACAAAGCAATACTGGAATACATATGAAAAATGGTTTTGCTTACATGACTATTAAAGCTATAATCAAATTATTAAAAATCTATCAAATATAATGATATGTACATGTATTTAAAAATTAATTGACCTAAGGATTTTAAAGGAAAGTAGTACTTGTCTCAAAATGTTTTTGTGTTTGCCTGGAATATGAAATAGCCACAATTGATTCCAATAATGCTTGACCACCAGTTGGTCACACCTGAGATGTACATTTTTGTTTCAGCTGATTTCTTAAAAGGTTAATTGGGTCATCATGGAAGATTTTTGATACATGTTGAGAAATAACATATGCACCATCATATACAAGTATGTGCATCAGTTTCTTACAGATTTTCTTGTTTCATATTACAGGGAGGTAACTACATGTTGACAGTTATGGACGACTACGCTGGTGGATGGAATGTTTTGGTAATTGCCCTTTTGGAATGTATTTCAATTGGATATGTCTATGGTATGTTTTATTTATGAACATGGTTAGTGTTACTAATACTTGTAAAGTTAAAACACATTTTATTACATTATACATATTGGTACTAAGTTTTTAATTGTACCTCACTTTTCTGCAAATAATCAACTTTCATTCCTTCTGGAATGGTTTCTGGAGAAAAATACCTTGATCAACTTTTCTGAAACATTTTACACACATTACAGTCTATGAGGAAAGAATGAGGCCTCTCAACTTTGGATCTAAACAATTATAATGGCCACAAGAGTAATTTTTTATGCCATATCTATGAAAGTAGGGAGCTTATAGTTTTTGGGTATGTCCGTCTGTCCCAAATCAGGTTTACCTACAGGTTGAAGCTACTTTATTATGAAGGAAGTTTTGTATCATCATGAAACTTTGAACAGATATATATCAGGGTACTAACAATTAAAAGTCATCATGAAATTTTACTTGTTTCATCAACTTCGTGGTTAATTGATCACATAAAGGGGGATTTTATACTTGGGTTTACCTACATGTACATATTGAAGTTACTTTACTATGAAGGAAGTGTGGTATCATCATGAAACTTTATACACATATAAATTAGGATATGAACAAACTGAAATCATCATAGAATTGTACCTTATCAACTTCATGGTTGATTGATCACAGAAAAAGGGAATGAAATACTTAAATTTACCTTTTAGGTTGAAACAAGGTATTAATCAAACTTGGAATTATTTTGATATCCAGAAAAATCACTTTTCTTCTGGCAGTGACAACAAACCCAACTAAGAGGTTAGTCCATGCATGCATGGACTAACCATGAGTTAGTTTCTATATAAAATATGAATGGTAACTAACCCCTTAGTAAGGTTAGTTGTTACTGTATGTGGAAAAGTGATTTTTCTGGATATCAAAATAATTCCGAGTTTAATTAATACCTTGTTTTGAAGTTACTTTATCGTAAAGTGTGGTGTCATCATGAAACTTAATAAATCATTTATTCATCATAAAATTATACTCTTTGAATCAACTTCATGGTAAGGTGATTGTGGGTGAAAATAAATGTTGAGATGTCTTTTGGACATATTCTTGTTTTTCCCCTTTTCGAAGAGTGAAAAATTGGAGTACAATGTAATAAAATGGTAAAATGTTGGGAGGCAGATGGGGGAAATTTTGTTTTCTCTGCGTCTACTTTTCACAGCCTTTTGATAATTTGTATGCTGCATCATCATGGGGTCAGATTCCTTTGGATTCTAATTTAAGTCTTTTGTTGACCTACTTCCTGTAAAATGAAATCTGGCGATGTTTCTGTTTGACAGATATTGATCTTTATCTGAATTCTAATAAAATTTTATGATGACTTTAATCTTCCAGGTGTCAGAAGATTTTTGGATGATATTGAGACTATGCTTGGAAAGAGCTTTTGTGGACCTGTCAGTTTCCCATGGTTTGTGGCCAAATGGTGGTGGGCTTGTTGTTGGTGTTTCCTTACTCCAGTGGCTGTCATTGTACGTACTCATCAAAGTTAAGAATGAAATTGCAGTATAGTGGGTAGTTTTTGCGGAAGTTTAATTTTCGCTTATATCTGCGGGTTGACGGAAACCTAAAAAATAAATCCTGCAAAATTATCCAAGGCAAATCATTTTCAAACACATTCACACACCGCGAAAATAAACTGAAAAATTATTTCTTAAACCTTATGACACTAAAACCGCAAAAATAACCTGCTATTCAGTAGTTGGTCTTATTGCCTGACTAAAGTAAACTTGGTCCTCTTGATCGTAAAAACTGACTTTTCACCAAACATTTTAAACTATCCTACAGATATTGCTTAATCATCTTCCATATGGGTGAGGAAACCTTTAGTGAAAGCATAGATGATTTAAAACTTGTCAAAACAGACAAGTATTCTAGGCATTAACAATTGAACATGGGAAAGGGGAAAATACATGTAAGTTTTCCCAATAAATACTTATTCCAAAATCTCAATATTTGGTATACATTATGGGGCCCACATTGTGAGATTAGATTTAAAGTCTGTTTGCCCACTTACTACCTTTTTATAAACAAAATTGATCATTTTTGTCTTTATGCCTAGCATATGACTTGCAATTTAGATATAATTTAGATAATATTAAATGACAAATTTGCATAATCAAGACTTATTTTTCTCCAACTAATTTGTTTTATCGCCATGCATTTTCAGTAAAATCTATTTTGCTAAAAAGTGTATTACAGTTATCATGGAACAAAAAAATGTAATACTCAATTTTTATTTTTCATTTAAGTTTGTGATGATCTTTTCATGGGTGAAATACTCAGGCTATGACGACAAGCGTGACAAATTCCCTGAATGGGCCGACGCACTTGGATGGATGATGACCCTGTTTGTCCTGGTTACCATCTTTGTTGCTTCACTATTGGTCTTCATTTTCACACCAGGCAGTTTTGGAGAGGTATTTAAAGTATTGCGTTAAATAAATGTCTTTGTACCGCCAAGTATGTAATGTGGAAATATGCATGTGATCAATATGGAAGCAAGTGTATCCTTTTTGTCAGAACTTCCTTGTTTTTATTCCTTTATATATACAGAAAATAAATGTCTGTAAAAATGTGTGAACTAGACATTTTTTGCCAAATTTAATGGATTGAAAAATATGGATCATAAAATAGTAAATATTGGGCAGGGAAGATATTTTTGTAAGTTTTCTTAACAACTACTAAAATAATCTGAGCCACTGGATAATTGGTATACAGCATCAGGGTACGTCCAAATAAGTCTGTTGGCTACCTAAGGTTGATTATTTAATTTACCTTTTTGTTTCCTCTATCTCTATGATTCGTGTGCATTTGATGGGGTGTTATTTGACAATTGTGGCATTAAATCTGATATTCGTCACCCTTCATTAATTATATTATAAAGAACAATTGGAAGTCTAAAACTTGTTATCAATAAATATTTCTTAAAAATATTGTAGCGTATGAAAAAATTGACCACTCCCACCAGAGAGTGGGGCCCCGCCTTAGTGAAACACAGGAGAGAGGCTAAGAAGTATGTAGAAAAATGGGATGCAGAGTTTGAACTGGATCCCTTCGGAGAGGAAAAACCAGAGGAAGTGTCGCCAAACGATGTTCAAATTGCAGTAAGTCTCTAAAGGCTAAAATCCATTAAATGCTATTGTTTAAATACTTTTTTGAAATAAAAAAATCTAGTTATTTGAACAAAATATTACATTTCTTAAATCATAAAATTATATTGTTTGTATTATGTTTTCTATAAGAATCTGAGTTCAGGCCCATAGGAGCCTGTGGGGCCTGGGTGGCCGAGTGGTCTTAGGCGCTGGTTTAAATACCACACTATCGATCACTAGCCGATCACCTCTGAGCTGGTGTTAAGAGTCCTGTTTGTATTAAACAAAAAAGGGACTTCCCCAACTGTATGTGATTAGGATTATTGGTTACCTGCCCAAGGTCGGTGGTTTCGTCCAGGTACTCTTGTTTCCTCCACCTTTAAACACTGACCGCCCTACATGGCCCAGGTGCGTCGATAAAGGGCGTTAAACACCAACACTCTCTCTCTCTCTCCTATAGGAGCCCTACAAATTATGTTTAAGTGGAAAAACATGTTGTTGTTCACTCTGCAACAAAGTATTCCACTCAACTTCTGAACTGCTGAACAGAATTTAATGAAACTTAGTACATAGCTAGCGCACCTTCTGAAGTTTTGCATGTTATATGGAAATTTCAATCTTTTAAAATTTTGAGTTATGGCCCTTCTAGCTTAGAAAAACCTTTTATTCATGAAGCCTGTTGAATACATGAAATACAATTTATTTTTATCTGTTATAGGTTTCAGAAAAGTCTGGAGTACCAAACTTTGGATATGTCAGTGAAAGGATGTAGATTAGCGCAAAGCAGACAATTATCTTATATAGAAGACATTTTTATATAAATTCACCCTGAATATAAAGGTGACAAAAATGTTTCAGTGAAACACACAAAAAAAAAAGAAATCCAAGTATATTTTAACTTTTTAAAGACTGAATCACTCAGTAAATATATGAAAAATATGTTTCAGTGAAACGCCAAAAAAAGTGAAATCAAATATATTTTATCTTTTATAATTGATAAGGAGAGGTACTTGTTTTTATTGAATTTTTATAGAAGGAATTATATATTTTTATACATTGGACAGTGATTTTTTTGTTTTTGTTTTACCAATTTTAATTATTTTTGTGAAAGAACTTTTAAAACTTTAAGAATTGGAAGATGCCAAAAGGTTATGAAATATTTATGATATTAAGTTATCCATTTAGAAAAAAATCAATCATAATATTTGCTTTATACATTTTATAAAAGAAATTCATTTAGAAATTTCAGTTGGCATTTTTGGTTTGAAACAATCATAGATCATGAACTGTATACTTTGAAAAAAAAACTGTCATTCTAAACTTAATTTCTGTTATATCTCTCAATATAATCCCTTTTAGCAAAAGTAAAAGTGTATAACTAAACTTAACCTATTGTCTCCTATAGAGATATGTAATAACTCTGATCGGCACTCCATATTCTTGTGTATGTATATAATGTTTTTTTTTTAACTTGCACTAACTGTACCTAGTAGAGAACCTCGGACCAGCAATACTTTTTTACAGGGGTTGGTTTTATACCTATGTTGACATTAATTCTTATATAGCTTTTATTTATATTTGTACAATAAAAGTATATTTTTAATTCTTGTTGTATATTGAAAATGTCTAGAAATTATTGCTAAGTGATTTATTGTATACAACCTTCCTTGAAAATGTCTCCCCACCCTAAGGATGGGAGTTCTTCGTTTTTGACCTGTTTGTCTGTGCCGAGAGTGTCAGCATAATTCTTCTGAAACTACTGATTGGAATTCAATGAAACTTGGTTTGTAGGAAGTACACCACACGTAGTGCATATGAGCTTGTTTCTTATTTTTTGTTGGAGTTATGGCCCTTTGAAAACTTGCTTAAAATACTCATTTATCATCATGTAATCGCAACTCCTCTGAAACTAGTTATGGAATTTACAAATATTTGTATATAGTATGTACACCATAAGTAGTTGTGCATATTATGATGAAATTTTGCTCCTCCAAATTTTGTTGGAGTTGTGGCCCTTTGAACTTAAAAACTTTCTGAAAATACTAATTTTTCATCTTTTCAATGCAACTCCTGAAAGTACTTTTTGGAATTTTATGAAACTTGGTATGTAGCTAGTACAACATATGTAGTTGTGCATGTTTTCAGAAAATTATTATCTTCAGATTTATGTTGCAGTAATACAATGTACTCCAATCAGCAATCCATTAAAACTTAGAAATGACAATGCTGTTATCATTTTATGAATTTCATGAATTTCTTGAAGATTTGTTGGTTGACACCATTCACTATAAGTCCAAAAGTGTTATCACCATGAAACTTGTACACATACAAGTATGAACAAACTAAAATCATATTCATCATTACGTTCTACTCCTTCAGGTTCCTTCAAAATATAGGTACAGTCATGGTTAACACTTCGTCAAAGGCGTTGTGCTTTTGCTATTACTTGGAATGTTGCATTAAAAACAACCACAGCAGAGAAAAACAAACTTTTCTTCTAGTTAACCTGACTGGTTGTGGGTCAATTATTTTGGACTTAAATCACACACAAATAAAAAGCTTCGCCGAGCGCAGCATGATACGACCGCAACATGTTGAACCCTGTACGTTTTAGGCCCAATATGGATAGTCAAATGCTCTGGACACATGCAGCCCATGGTGGACTGACAAAGGTTTTTGACACATGCAGCTTTTGGTGGACTTTCCACTTCCAATTTAAAAGGAATTATTTTTTTTCGAAAGGAGATCAAAGTTAGACCACAAATTTTCCATTTTGGTCCTAATTACATAATAGGGGGAAAAAGGGGGTTGCAAAAAGTAATTCTCAATTTTGTTTCTACTATTTGACACGAAAAAACATGCAAAAAAAATTTCAAAATCGGATCATAAGTAAAAAAGTCGCGATTTTGGTCCCTTTTGGTCCCTCATTACATAATAAGGGGAAAAAGGGGGGTCGCAAAAATTGATTCTCAATTTTGTATTGCTATTTGAAAAGAACAAACATGCAAAATTTTTTTTTTTAAATCAGACCACTAATATAAACATTTCGATTTAGGCCCCTAATTACATAATGGGGAAAAGGGGGCCCGCAAAAGTTCATCAGGTTCATTCTTTTATTGAAAGGAAACATTCTTCACAAATTTTACAGCAATAAGTCAGCTAGAAACAAAGTTATGGTGGAAACAATAAAATATTTGATTTTTTCCCCTTTTGGGCCCCTAAGTTCGAAACAAAAAAGGGTGGACCCCCAAAATCAATCCCATTCACCCTTTTATGTCGAGGAACATTAATGCTAAAGTGCAAAGCAATCGGATGACAAGAACTAAAGTTATCGTGGCAACATACATTTAAGTAGCATTTTTGGCCCCTAATTTGGAAACCAAAACAGGTGGGACTCTCACTCAAGGCTTTGTTGTAGAATGGTTCTTGGCAAGCTGGACAATCTCTTGATGTGTATCACTCATTTTTCAACCTTGTATTATTTTACCTTTAAACATCTACTCAGTTTAAATTGAGTGGTCATTGAGATATCTATCATTTCTATTATAATATAATCCAAGTTTCTGGGTAAATTTCAAAATCAAAATACAAACAGATTAATTTAAAGGAAGTACGTCCACGCCGCGTGGACGAATAGACTACAAGCTGCGCGTCCACGCTTCCGGTATTTGCATTTCGGCATTTAATGTGAACTTTGAAATTTCCAGGTACAAATAATGACAAAGATTCAATTTCATACTACAATGAATGGAAGTTCAGTAAATGAAAGTTCTAATTTATATAAACTTTAATAACGAGAACAAGTAGTCAAAATCTTTAGAAAAAGGAGAATATTCGGCAAAAAATAACAACAGAATGCAGAATTTCGGACATCCCAGCAACGTCCTACATGTAACAGAAAACACAACAAATACCAATAAAATGTTGTTTTTTTTTCGTATGCACATTGGCTCTTAAAATATATCAAATATTGATAGAGACTGATTGTTCAAGCTATAGATTTTTAGTACCAACTTTTATCATTTGAATCCTGGCATAATATTGATAGATGTGAGCAAGTCCTCGTTCTATCATAAGTATATGTAGTAGTGTATGCCGTAAGCTTAAAATTCCTGTGGAAAGATTCTTTCCGTGTCCGACTGATAGCTTAACTGTTACATGTATACAGGGATTAAATAAAACTGATTGTTTTGGACATCCCTGATGTATACGATTTTAATATATCTTCACTGCAATTATTTTTATGCAGTCTGCATTAAAACGGTTCAGTTATAGAGTTTTCTGGTTTCTTTAATATTAAGCACTGCTGGTGGAGTTTAAATTCCCCGAGGTTAGCCCGCTCCGGCACCAACACTTTTGAGTTGGAGAATACATCAAAGCTTTAAATTATCCGTCTAAATTTCAAAATTGTCTAAACCCTAAGGTTCTTCCTACCCCAGACATAGGTTGAATATCTTAGTAATAATTTGGTTCCCCAGTTTGGTATTTTTGGTTATACTGTTCTATGCTCTTCATATTCATACAGTGTTTGGCATTTTCAATATTTTTGGTAGAGCGCCTCTGATGAGTCTTGAATAGACGAAACGCGCGTCAGGCGTAGCAAAATTTATTGTCTGGAACTTTGTTGTCATTTGTATTTAGACCATAATTACGTTTTTATATCATTCTTTTTATTTTCATTTTCGAATTCCCAAAGAATTATTGTTTACACTGCATTTCCTTTGATGATTTATAAAAATTAATAAAAACAATTACGAAATTCTAGCAGTTTTCGCTTATTTAATACTTAAATTGTATATCAGTGAATATTAAAATACATTATATCGGAAGCGTGGACGCGCAGCCTGTGGACTATTCATCCACGCGGCGTGGACGCGCAGACACTGCCTAATTTAAAACTGAGTTTTATGTATTTGACACTTCTTATTTACAAAACAAGGAAACATAAATGTCTTCACTGACCAATTGTACAAGTTAGAACAAATTTCTTTAAAAAGTTTGTACATGTTGCAACATGTACAGCAATCAGTGTACATGTTGCAACTTGTATGATTGCATCATACATGTTGCAACATGTACAACTTTTTTGTACATGTTGCAACATGGTGCAACATGTACAATATTGTAACTTGTACACAACATATACACTAAAGTTAACAGACAACGACGACAACGACGAAGACAACGACAGCATCATACCATTATCGTCCGCAAATTTTTTGCGGTCGTATAAAAAGACGTATAGGGGGTCTCCTAATACAGTGAACAACCTGGTACTACGAATACGTGGACACTGGTAATGGGAGGACATTTCCTTTGCCTTGTTTCAATGTTGATAGCGGTATGGTTTATATTCTCTGCATAGTTACCTTGAATTTCAACCAATGTTGGGGTTTTCGATTCATCTAAAAACGTTGCAAATGATTCCAAAAATAAAGCAGTCAAAACTTTATGAATGCATCCGTGATGGTTCCGGATTGTGAATAAGCCATCAACAACGCTTTGCCTGTCGGTAAAGATCCACTTAAGAGCAAACCTGATATTTTGTCAGGCCGCTTTGCCCACAAAGAAGCTGGGATATGTGCACCAGGTGGTTGAATCTGGCAGCACTGTCATAATGATTGTCTAGATAGTCAGGAGATATAAATGCGGAAACCTGACCGCAAACCAGATCGAGTGGCGCACCGTGCTTGGGAAACTGTCACTTCCCTTGCATGTTTTAGAACCCTGATGCACGAAATTAGTAGGATCCATATGGCTAATGTAAATTTTCCGATCCTTTTCCTCCTTTTTCTAGTGACAGTTTAAACTCTCCAAACCGATTGGCCTTGTCTCCTCAATTAAACCATCCTGTTTATTTTATCCCCCACTCATGTTAATCGCCCTGAAAAAGCCGAATTCCTGCTGCTTCGGAGGAAAGCAATAACAAACTAATTACCTTCTTTATGAATGCATAGGTGAACTTGGCTAGCAAAGAATTTATATTATGGTAAACAGGAAGTAGATATGCAAAAGACATACTCGTGCAAGAACACGATAAACCAAACTTGTATGGACACACGCAAGACCCATGATCTTAGACTACACAATGTTAATTAAACCCAAACATTATTCCCAAAACTGCAGACAACAGCAAGAGAAAGTAGTGTCTATTAATCAACATTCAATCCCTACAAAGTGCGACACGATAAATTTGTTTTTGCGTGACAATAGTAAGGTTTTTGCTGATCTCCTAAATGCATTGTGGGAAAAACAGAGGAAAATTAAGACGATATTGACTTTTTCAAGGTCAGTTTAGTTTAAAGACTTATTGATTTGTAAAAAATATGTCAAGTGTTTTTAAAAATATACCGAACATATACTTATTGAATTTTGACACTATTCAAAGTCATTTAATTGTCAAAATAAAACATTGTTACCATTTTCAAAAATATCATTATTTTGTCAAAAAACAATTGAAAAAAAATGAACAAAAAAAGTTTTTGTGACTCTTTTGTCAAATCTGAAACGTTTAGCATCTTTCTTACAAAAAGTTATAAAGATACCTTGAAGTAATTTACATTTTCTTCCAAACACGTTACGGTTTTTTCGTGAATACTGTAAGGTTTGTTCGGGAACCTGTGACGGTTTTTGAGTGACACAGCCTAAGACTGCGACGGTTTCCTCCTTATAATTAGGTTTTTACAGGTCTGCGTCGCCGAATGAGAAAACATGTGTAGTAATCGGGTCACTCCGTCCGTCTATACGTCCGTCCGTCGCACTGTAGGAGTGCCTGTCTTGTGTAATCAGAATCTCAAAGCTAAACACTGGATCTTTTTGAAATATTACACAGTGATCAAGATATATTGAAGATGTGCACCTCTCCTTATGGGTCATTTTATAATTCCGATTAGAAATAAGGGGCCCAAAATTGACCAAAAATAGATTTTTTAGTTAGTTTCCACAATTACTTTTGTTGTTGTTTATCAAATGCTATGAAACTTTACAGTAATGTCACTTGCCATAAAAAAAAGGGTAGGCTTGATTTTGTTTGTCCCCTCTTTTTTTCGTTTAGAAATTAGGGGCCAAAAGGGGGTAAAAATCAAATATGTCCCTGTCAAACATTTTCCCTTCGGAGAAAACGATTTAAAAAAACGAAAAATATACACCCATCGCTAGTAGCTGTTTTATTACTGACCAAGAATTCAGTTGTTCTTAGATTTTTTTTAAGAACAACAATGACCTCAATGTAATTTTTACAAAAATCGAAAGTACGCCCTTTAAAAGCTTTTACACTAAAACAAAATCCATGAATGCTTTTGAACTGATTGTATTAATTTATGCTTAATATATACTTATATCTTATATCTTAAGATTTTAAACAGTTTTATTCTTAAATTTATATTTTAACCTCCGTGCGGGTTCCTGGTGGCGAATAGGCCTGTAGCAGCGCGGAAAAAGTCCACTTATGAGCGCGCAGAAACCTGACATGTGAGAAGTCTGCTTTGCCCTCAAACGGCTGAGGTATGTGCCTCAGGTGGTTGAATGTGACAGCCCTGTCATAATGAAAGCCGGGGTCCACACCGGGTCTCCCGATACAGCGAGTACGGAGCGATACGATTTTCACGGAGCAATCTAAAATTGTCAAAATGACGGTAGATGTCAAACTGTTCTTATATCATTTATTGATAACAGTTTATAGCAGACATGTATGTTATTGTCAACTGAATATATATTGGGCTCGATGCTCAGCAAATTTGGGCTTTTTATGTAGTAAAACAAAAAAATCTGTGGACGATCACTTCCAAATAAACAAGTTGAAAAAGTCGTCCATAGAATTTTTGTTTTACTACTTAGAAAGTCCAAATTTGCTAACAATGAGGCCCAATATATACTACGTTGACAACAACATATACACATGTCTGCTATAAACTGTCACGAATAAATGATAAAGGAAAAATTTGATATCTACCATCATGTTCGACAATTTTAGATTGCTCCGTGAAAATCATATCACTCCGTACTCGCTGTATCGGGAGACCCGGGGTCGTCACGCCATAATCTTATGTGAAAAACCTGATCGCAATCCGCATTCATACCCCGTGTTAAAGAACCCAGCTGCAGGTCCCGTTAAAAGAAAAACCCGTAGGATCGCCATGCAGGAGGTTAATAGTCCTTCCGCTGCTACCCATCTCTAAACAGAGGCGGATCCAGAAATTCTGAATAGAGGGGGCCTACTGACTGGCCTAAGAGGGGGCCCGCTTTGGTCACGCTTCAATGATTTTCTATATATACAACCAAATAAACAAATTTTTCCGCCAAAAGGGGGGCCCGGGCCCCCAGTCCCCCCTGGATATCCGCCTATGCTAAACCTTTTGAAGTAACAGAGAAAATTCTCATCCCGAATGGTCTTTCTCCCCGGCATTTCCGCGATCTACCACTTCACTGTCCTTTTATGCTCATTTTTACACCGCGAATTATGTTCATCTTCATGATAGCCGAAGTTGTGTTGATTTGGAGTCAAGCAACTATAATTAGCGAATTAACTACATTCATTGTGAAACTAACCTAATGTTTTATTTATAATTTTAAATGTACTGTGACCCAACGTCTATACATTTATATTTAGGATGTATAAATACGGATTCCCCATTGGTACCCGTGCTTCTTTTATATTGTGCATGAGGTTGTGAAATGAAAGTGTAAAATAACATTTCCTATATAAAATTGTTCGATATTTCCGCCTCTATTTTTATTACAGTAATTTCCAAAGTTTTATATAAATCGACGGTACAATATTTGAATACTATTCTTGTGCAGATTTTTATATTTGTTGCACGATTTCGTTATAAAACTAACAGTAAAATACCCATATATCAGTCTGTAGTTTATTTATTTTATAATAAAAAACAACCAAAAGCTCTTTAATTGTATTTTCAAGGCTTTAACCCGAAAAAACTTCGTTCATCGAAAACCGTCGCCTACACACTAAAAAATCTTGTATAGCAAAAGTTAACACACGAAAAAACCTTACCAAAATGAAATATTTTGGTTGGCATTTTTGTTATTTTGCTTTGTAACAGAAGACTGATTCCAAGTCATGAGTTTTGGCAAATAAGTGTGTTAGTTTGTGCTTTGTTATTGATTATCATTAGGGGGAAGGTTGGCGCCAAAAAACTAGTTTAACCCCGCCACATTTTAATGTGCCTGTCCTAAGCCAGGAATCTTTATCAAAGCTTATGTTTGTATTTAGTCGAATTTTTGTTAATTGTTTTTTTTTTTTTTTTTTTTTTTTTTTTTTTTTTTTTTTTTTTTTGTCAAGAAGAGGGTCTTTCAATGCACTTTGGGATTGGGCTTGAATCATATGTATTTTATTTTCAATCCAGGGGCCAATTGAAAAACAGCGAGCAGCGACCGCTGGTCACATTGAAGGCTGCTGGCTGTTTTCCATTGTGGATATTTAAAATATACGTTTATAATGTAGGTTGTGTCGCGTACACTTATTCCACATCTCATTTTCTTCTATCTATATAGGTATAGAAAAACTTACATTACGGTGAGGTTCCTTGTCATAAATCGTCTGAAGGTAGAAAAACAAGGCTTACAAGATGGAAATCTTATGTTTTTTCTTCTTTATTTAACATTTTTATTTAAAAAAATATACCTAGCGATTCGTAAGAATACAGGGTTAAATGTCAATACTTTTTAAAGACCTATTTCGTTCATTAAGACACTGATAATTGTTAGGTTTTCATTTTTGTCGTATGTAAAATTTACCTATCACCGCAAAAACCTTACTGTTGTCACGCAAAAACATTTTTGTCGTGTCGCACTTTGTAGGGATTGACATTGTGTAATAACGTTCTTACCTGTTGCTATTGAAACATTTCACAGTGTATTACAATGTACAACGAGTTGTTCAACAAAACTTTTTCAACGAGGTCACTTTGTAGGGGCTCTAAGACCCTTTTTGGCCCCATAATTTCAGTGTATTTTATTTGAATGAATTATGTTTAATTTGCATTCTTAAAATGATGCAAACAAAGGGTTTGGCAATTATGGCATTGTAAGTTGAGAGCTTTTCTCTACACGGGTCTTTTAGATATGACTATTTTATAGAATTTGTCCAAAATGGTAAAAAATGTCATATTTTACATTGTTTTTTGTTAAATTTGAATGCCTCCACAGGCCTCCTCCAAAATGAAACTTAGCAAACATATGCAAGATGACACAGTATTGCAATGTGTGAAATATCGTTTAGGTGGAGGCACGCGGAGGTATTTTATTTTTTTATCAATGATGTCATGTGTATTTCAGCTTGTTACATGACAACCATACATAGCATCATTTTATTACAGAATAAACTTGGTCTGTTCTCCAAATTTATTTTCATAACAATTTTGGGGCCAAATAAGCACCTTATAGCCCTTACCCCAATATGTTAAAATGTAAAGTACATGAAGTAAGAAACTGGAAATAAGAGAACTAATCCCGTTAGTTTTAATTAATCCCCGTAAGAAACAAAGAAACAAAGAAAGCTGTTATAGTTTAATGCAGCAATAACATGAATAACAGAAATAAAAACAGTTGCATATGATTAATCTTTTCTGAGATAATATTATAAACTAATTTTAATTTTCTCAGATCTTTTATTAACAACATCAGCAGTCATTATAAATGTGTAATTTACTTAATTTTTTTTAAAGTTTTTTTTTCCTATTTCATTAAGTCGTGTAATACTATCTTAATCGCATTAAAAAGAAACTACCTTTCACACTAAGGAATGGATTTACGAACACGAATACGAACACGAAAAAAGATGATAGAATTTACCTTGAAAAAGTGATGAGAAAGATGAAAATGAGAATGTGGGAAACAAAGCTACAGTAATTCTGTCACTCTATAAGCTGAGCACAAAACCGATGATAGAATCCCTGAACACTTACATGACTTAGCCTGTTACAAGTTAGAGTCTGATGTGGACCTATTCGCCACCCGGACGCCGCAAGTGAATTACAATCTAGCTACGTCACATACATGTGCTCTTGAGCAATGTAAGGCGCAAAAAAGACCCGGTCTCGTAGGGTCAAGTAGAAATTATGTAAACAGTACAAAAAGGCATGAACAATGACAACCAAGGAAAACACCAACGACTTAACAATAGATTGGAAATTTCAGAAAAGAAAACGAGCTAAGTGACGGACCATTTAACTTGAAGGGGGGCTTTGGTTTTTCGTTTTGGTCTGAATTTTTTTTTCGCGGAAAAATATTTATTTTTCGAAGGCGTCGCGACAGAATATTTTTTTCATTATTATTTTCATTACATTTTTTAGGAAAAAAGCAAACCCCCCTTCAAGTTAAATGGCCGACCACTAATTCAACAGTCACGATGAAAACATGGTTAAAGATAACCATATGTTTTTTTGCTAATGCATGTAAATCACGCCATGTCGAAAAGTTTTGAAAAAAGCTGAATCGATTCAAACAGGATGTGGTAGAATAATTAGAGTGAGCATAACACCACTTGAAAACTCTTGTTTTCTAACAACAGACGTTGAAGATGAAGAAATTAAATAAATATAGAGACAAATACCACAAGCAATACCATGACACCTCTAAGTCAGAACGATACAAAAAGTTTTTTGAACGAAGCATAAGGAACAAGAACAGAGTCTCTGCCCCGATCCGTTGAGTAGGAAAAATCTAAGTCGGCTTCTTAAACAGGAAGTAGGTGAGCGAAAAACCTGAAAGCGGACACCACCATATGAGACGCCTACATGTAACTGCATATCAAATATCGAAAGCCAACGATTGATAGTTGCTGAGAAATCTGTTCAGAAAAAACTGCGACGGACGCACGCACGGACTAAAGCACCCACAAAAAGACGGACATCAGGCATTTCTACGTCCCCGTCCTGCGTTGCGGCGGGGAAAAAGGACCATCTCGGCAAGAGTAGCAGCGAATGCCAAATGCAATAGTAAGCTGGATACAAATCAACTCATTTTTCCATAATATGTAGCAATCTAGTAATGAATTAAACATGGTTATCAGAAAAACAGACCAGAGAAAATCCCCGCAAAATGCAACTTTTTGGCTTTTTTGGCTCATATACATGGGGGGCCCCCTCATACATTTATTTCGATATAAAATTTCAACTAGATTTAACATTTGTATATGGGTTAAACTTTCATATAATTTTTGACTGATTATGTAAAAAAATTGTCGGGAACATTACCCGGAATTTCAATGTACAATAGAACTAATTTCAAATGATTGTTGTATATGTCATGTATACATGTAAAGAAGGCAAAATAATTCAGATCTTCAATTTATCAAAACGGTGTTATCTTTGATAGTTTAATAAAATTCCATGATATAAAGTTTGCATTTTTCGCCTTCATGTGCCAACTGCATGATATTGGTCTTGAGATATCATTCAGCTATTTGAAGTGGGAGTTTGCATTTGAATCATTTGCAGAACATTTAAATCGGGGGCAAAATGCAAGAAAGCGAGCAATAATGAAGGCTGTTGGCATTTTCATTTTAATAATGAAGTATGTACTTAATTTGGACCACTATTAATATTACTCCCAAGAGGAAGGGACTATCATTGTATGATATTTTTAAAGATTGGGAATTTGAAAAACTAAATTTAAAATTTTGTAAATTTGTACTTGGGGTTTCCAAAAAGTGCACAAATATAGCAGTCCTGTCTGAACTAGGTAGATACCCCTTATATATTAGTGCCTTAACACATTTCTTTATGTATTGGCACAGACTTGAGAATTCCTCAACAGATTTATTACAAAAAGCCTACAATAAGATGAAAACTATAAGAAGCACAGCTCCATCTGGTTGTAATAACCTATATGGCTGTCCAATATTCTTTTCTTCAGTGAAAAACTGGGAATTGATTTAAATATTTGTAAGAATTATGGAAAAAATAAATTCAAAAAAATGTT
The DNA here is from genome assembly GCA_963971305.1 of Arcuatula senhousia. Lineage (NCBI taxonomy): Eukaryota > Metazoa > Mollusca > Bivalvia > Mytilida > Mytilidae > Arcuatula > Arcuatula senhousia. The sequence continues at coordinate 36,504,879 of OZ020305.1, forward strand.
AAAAAAAACACTTAAAACTAATTTTCAAAATATATGGGGAACAATCAGAGATGAATATCAGCAAAACCAAGGGAAACTTGATACATATTTTTCTTTCAAAACAACCTTTATTTATGAAAACTATCTAGACTTGATAAAGACACACAAAAGACAGTTGTTAACAAAATATAGACTTAGTAATCATTGTTTAAGAATTGAAACTGGTAGACATGAGCGTGTTGTCAATGCATCTGGTAAATCAGAACCTCTACCAAGACAAGATAGGCTATGCTTATTTTGTAATTTAAATTTAGTTGAAAATGAAACACACTTCCTTCTGGAATGTCCTCTTTACGAAAACATTAGAAAAGATATTATCAATTACACTAAAAATTATCCAAATTTATTAAATATTGATAAAGAACAATTATTTATATGGATTATGAATAACGAAAACTGCTATTTTTATCTTTACTATGTGATTACATTGAGGAGGCTTTGAAACTTAGAAAAACTTGACCATTATATACTGAATATGTATTGCTATTATCTCCCTTTGACCACTGACCTTTTCCTTTGAAATATATTTGTTACACTTAATTATTCTGTAATGTTTTGTCATTTGTAATTTTATGTTATGCCCTTAATGGGCCCTTTAATTTGGTAATAAAAACATTCTATTCTATTCTGTACTAAGGGAGACAAGTCAATTTAATTTCTCATTTAACACTAAAAAGGAATGATAATGAAATGGGATAGGGTTAAAAGGCTAATCGGGAATATGAGTTTTGACTTCATGTATCACTGGGAAAAGGATAAAGTTGATTCCACGAACGTCTTGATTGAATGCGTAATTTACGTAATGACGTTCAATAATTGGCATTCTAAATGACTACAAATGTTGTCCCTATCAGTTTGTGTTTTAGGAAAAGAATTTTAATTTCTAATGCAATTTTATATTCATAGTCGTCCCAGCTTTCAAAGAAAATAAACAACAATGTTACATAATGGATTGGAGCTACATGTAATATATATTTGTTACATATTCTAGATTGCTTAGGAGAAAAGCGCAGAAAATCAAGCGAATGTCAGTCCTATAACATAAGACGTCTTCGGCGCTGTTATATTATATACATGTATTTGGACATTGATAGATGCAAAGACGTCTTATGCTATAGGACTACAAGCGAATGGTACAGTTAACGACGTCTGAACTTGACATGTAAAACCAACGCATATAATAGGATTTAAAATAGTATATTTTATAATCCGTTATCGATGGGGACACACACATTTATCTTGTTATTTATGAAGACATTAAATGATTACCATCCCGGGATTATAAGCTTTAAGTTTTAGATCAATCCTTTCAACAACGTCATATCCGCTGACGTCATTTGCGTTCATTCTAGAAAAGACGATGGATGAGAGAAGGTTATGTATTCTTATTGTTATATTTAACTTAAGTGTAGCTTAAGTTCTAAAAAGTTCTTTGATATTTTAAAAAGTATATTATTTAGTAAACTTAATACTACAATTTCATGCATGTTTACAACTTGCCTTTATAAGCCTACGATTCTTACAATATTCATTTTACAAAGCAGCGGTATTCCGATCGTCACAGCTTTTTAGGGATATTCAATTTTAAATCAAATTTGACTGACTGAAATTATTTAATCTATTAAGTTTACATTTTATGCTAAAATTTTGCCAGATATGACGGTAGAAAGATATTTCGTTTAATTTATTTGATCGTGTTACTTGGATCCTGATATTTTGTTCGATATATAAACAACTGAACAATAAATGGGAATTTTTTGCATATGATAAGTTTAGAAATAATAGTAATACAATGCCATCTAGTTTATGGATATCAACAACAATAATCAAAGTACTGACAGTGCTGCCAAAAAGCAGTGCATTTGAGTTAGTTAACAATAATCAAAGTACTTACAGTACTGCTCCATAGCGGTTTATTTGAGAAACATCTTATGAGACACTAGTGCGCAAGCATTATATGTAAACAATCATAAAAGTCAATTATTTACATAAGTCAGATATGAGAAAACTCACATAGACAGGGAAACACATAATCTATAGTGATCTGTTAAGCCAGGTTGTTTATGTTTATCTATTTATGTTTTCTTTATTTATTATTTAGTTCCATCAAAGTTTTGTTTAAATTGTTTTTGGTATGAATGAAAGGCCAATTTAAAGCAAGCAATATAATTCTGTGTTTTCAAACATCAACTTGAGAAAAGTAGTCAGTATGATGTAGCTGCATGTTGTACATGAAACGGGAAGACACTGAACTCGTGCATATTTTGGTTGGCAATGCACGTAAACATTCTTTTAAAAAGTATTTAAAGCTTTACCTTGGTACTTACATATATATGTTCCAGACCGTATGCGTATTTAGACCGTACGCGTACGGTCCGGACCGTACGAGTATATTTTCAAAATACCTGTACGGTCGGACCGTACGCGTATGGTCTGACTTGCATCTTCTAGATCAATATTCAATAAAATATATCGACCCTGTAATAATGCATCAATTAAGTCCCCCAAACAAAGTATGGGGACTTATTGTTTTTGCACCGTTTCTTCTTCTTCTTCTTCTTCTTCTTCTTCTTCTTCTTCTTCTTCTTCTTCTTCTTCTTCTTCTTCTTCCACTTAGTCGTGAACTTGTCCGGAGATCCCAGAGAAAACGACTCCACATATCAATATGAAACTTGGCAGGATAATAGATTGTAAAGAAAGGAAGCTTCGTTGACAATCGGAATTTTCAAAATGGCCGCCGTTTCCATGGAAATAGGAAAATGGACTAAATATTGGACATTGCAATATCTCGGTAACCTAGGTGCGCAGGGTTCTGAAATTTTGTAGGTTGATAGAGCAAAACATTCTCTTTAATAATATGAAAAAAAAAAATTTGAAGCTATATTTACGGTTTTCGAGATATAAATAAAAATGTGATTTCAAAGGGAGATAATCGGGTCAAAATTTTCAAAGTGCACCGATTTACATGAAAATTGATATTTAGGTTTTTTTTGACATGCTGAAGAGAGTAGTGGCAAATACGGGTCGTTTGGGGGACTTTGTGACTTGCTTGCAATCACAGTTAATACTTGTTTTTATTACATGTATATTTAACTTGTATATTTTTTGTACAGAGTTTACACAATATTTAAAATCAAGTTAGTGTTGTGAAATAGAAGTGAGTACTTATATACGTCAGCTGTAAATACTAAAACAGTCATTGAAATTTGGGAGGAAAAGTTTGAGGAATATAAATAGGAACTTTAGTCGACAGACCTTCCAATCATTTGTTTATCCGTGAGAAGACAAATAGACGTGTTTGGGGTGGGAACTGATTCAGCAAAGATTACGGCAATATGTTTAAGCCATTCGTCAGTTTTCCCAAAATATTAACCTACTTTTTAGCAAAAAAAAGTTCCATAGAACTCTTATTTTTTATATTATGTGCAGCCGATTTTACTTTCTACAGATAAAAGTTATATGCATTGTCGTCATCCTCCAACTTTACTTTACTGAATATAATTTTAGAATGATTTTCATGAAGTCTGACATTTTTGTGGACCGTATATTCCGGTGAAATCCAACAACATATAGAGCGGAGAATAAAAACTAACAAATTCTTCCAAATGAATATTAAACATCATATTTCCCAATTCCCTCACCTACCGCCTTTCTATATTTTAGCTATTTACAAATTCTGACTTTAATTTAATTTTGTTTGTCTTATTATTTTAAGTTTGCTTTCCTCTTTTCGTTTTTTTCTTTTTTTTTGAGTTTCCCTATTTTTTCCGTAGGAATCTGGGAGCTGGTAATAACACTTTTTAGGTTGAAAATAAAAATATTATTTCCTAATATTATATGAATAAATGCAAATTTAGAGAAATACCTATATGGTCTGAATACTTGTATGGTCCAGCTCGTTTTAGACCTTACGGGTATACTTGCACGGTCGGACCGTACGCGTACGGTCGGACCATATAGGTATACTCGTACGGTCCGGACCGTACGCGTACGGTCTGAATACCTGTACGGTCTGGAACATATACACTTCATAGTGATAACACTGACAAAACTGACATAGTGGAACACTGCCTCACTGAGACTTACAAATATAACCATTAAAACCTGTTCATTCTTTATTTATTTACAATTGCACAAACTGCATGCATATTACCTGCATATTGAGTTCTGCACCTTTTAATAAACATACATGACATTACCTTTGTTATATCTGTATAATGTCTTGTTCTTTGTATTGACATTCTGACAGTATTTAGGTACATGAACATATAACATATACCACTTATCATACACAATTTCACCAAGCATAGTTTTTATTTTTTTATTTTAAAAATCTTATTTGCTGATCTTTCATTTTTAAAGTCATTGGCATGTATGTATTTATTTTGTTTTTGTTTTTTGTTATTTGCAACCATTCTTTCACTCTTCAATACACACTTACCAGATCACAAGTCATTTATAACTTGAAAATATGCTACATTTCATTGTTATTTTGCATTTTTATTTTCACTTCCACGTAAACATACTCAATATACATAATATTATAAGCACCGATAAGCCATGCACACATTGCATAACGTGTAAACATATTATTAACACATACTTAGTATTTATTACTTTATAAAAGACTTAATCAGAGAGAAGTTTTATCAATGCCTACGTTTCGCCATTCAAAGTAACCTATACTGTACACTTCGTGTCTTGCTTGGTGCGGTCTTTAAGTTCTTGTATATTTTAATACTACGTTATATTTACACCAATATACACTTACAAACAGTATTTTTGAAGCTACATGTCTGTAATAGCTACTAATTAACTTCGCACACACACAGGCACACACACACAGGCACTACCCACACACCCACACAAACACAAATGTTATTAAATAAAGCCATAGAGAAACATGATAAATGTAATATACCGAGTGTTTCGAAAAAGTAGATGATATACACCACAGATAACACGGAGATTCTTCTGATCTATTGCATATTTTACATATTATATTGTTTAAAAAAATACAATACCAAAACGGATATAAAAAACGGTTAAATGGGTTATTCTGTATATCGATATTTCAAGGAGTAACCTCTCTTTCATTATTCCATATCAAATATTTAATCGCTGTTTTCATCTCATTACACTCGGCCTAGCTTATTTTTCCTCTTGTGAAGCATTTACGCACATATTATCCTACTAGCAGTAGCTTGTTCAAAGCTCGATACATGTACATGTATATGTTAACCTTCTAAATGTTAATACGTTATGCGAATATACATTATGTATTCATAACGCTTAAACAACCTAATTTGCAGTTACATATGCTAACAAGTACGTAATCAATCAAACTGATTTAACATCCTTTCACATACAGGAACATACACACCTAATAATGTCAAACACAGCTCCAACAGGTATACATTTTATAATCAACTAACGCTTTAGTACTTGCTTCACTTATTGTATAAATTTGTGCATAGATTATATTCTATGTGTTTGCACATACTTCATGTTTACTAACATAGGTCAAGTAGGCCATGCATTAAAGAATCGTTTATGTTAACGACACACACACACACAATCACATACACACACCCTCACTAGTTGGTTTTAAACTACTTAAAGTGTTAACATTCACACGATACTTATACTCACATATATGCACCAGTGTCCACATGCATACAAGAATACCTTCGATATCTCCCTAGCAGTTAGATTATTGGCATGTACATTTGTACGCATATGTATTGTACACCCTTAGATAGGTGATCTTTAAAGTAACATGGATGTACATATATCCTTATATACTTTAGTTTTAGGTATACATATATCTGCATGCACAATGAAAATTGCGACACAAGCATAACCTTTTATTAAAAGTGTTCTCACAGTGATATGGACGCACATGTTATTGTTATGTAAGCACCGCTACATCACATGTATTAGTTAACAAACGGGTTTATTATTCTGTTAATGCACACAACCGCATACGCACGCACGACCACACACACACGCTCTGTTTCAACAAAAAATTGCCGGAAATGGGCTGTATTTGCAAAGTTTAACACACTTACACTTACTGTTTGATCATGGAGACACTAATTTTCCTAGCCACGCACTTCACCTGGTAGTGCTGATTAGAGTGGCTACACGTATAATAAATAAATAAATAAATGTTTCACAGAGACCTGATGCCTTGAAACTACACTTTAGAACACGATCAAACTGCGATATTGTATACATGTATTGTATTTAATACGTACTTCAGATATGTTTTACTCATGCGAATATATAGACACTACGCATGCAACACACATGTACACTTCGTGGTTTCTTGGTCAATATTGTAAATGCATATTGTGCAAGTATTCTCATTTTAGTACAATACAAACCAATTTAAGAATTTGCATCAACACGTTTGGACATTCTAGCATAGATATAGGACATTGTAGGAAACATTCTTTTTAATTTGATTATTTTTCTTATGAGTATACAGGCAAGTATGTATACTGGTTGGTTAGTGTTAGTTATTCCCCTGAGGGCGGATGCCCGATGGGGGATAACTGATTTATACCACGGGACTGTAGAGGGTGCTAAATGAAAGTTTATGATAATTAATGAGGGGGGTCTTTCAGGAATTTAGCCTTATCTATTGATAAAGCATGATTAATGCAGGGTATCTCGTTACATTTTATGACATAGTGGTATAAATCGTTTAACATTTCTAGCAGGTCTAGGTGTATTAAATGTGCACACGTGATCAGTCTTTGAGACATTTTCTTCAAGATGTAATTTATGGACCTCGGACCATCTATATAATAAATTATTTGATATCTTTTGATTGAGAAAATGCTTACCAATTTAAGCTTAAAGTTTTTTACTTTCATAGTTACATATATTATTGTCGATGCTATATGACAGGATGGGCTCCCATTTGAAATTCAAGCTTTAGAAATTTGCATATAGTTCTATGTTAAATTCTTTTATTTACCAATTCAATTTATCTGTAAATCAAGTATCATGTGCAAGTTATAGGATTTATGCGTAAGTTGTCACAGTAGGCGCAGCTCTTACCGCTCTGTTGGCGGTTGTCATGGTTTCGAATTCGAAACTCTGGCGGCGGTTGTCATGGCTTCGAATTCAAAACCCTGACACTTGGCCTTTTCCGCTGCGGTTCCTTTATTCTTTTAGCATTTAGCCGCTGAGTTCCAGGGCTAATTGCGATTTTATTAGATATATGAACTTAGATACATTATATATAGTTTTATGGTCTGACATATTACGAAATCGTCGACCATACCATATATTAGTTTAGTAATAGTTTAAATGATTATTCAACTAGTCAGGCATTAGCCGCTGAGCTTACAGGGCTAGTTGCTTTAAACAAAATATATTTTCCATAGATTGACAATATAGTATAGTATAGTATTTATATATCTTCTGGCATTAGCCGCTGAGATTCCAGGGCTATTGCTTTAAAGAAATGATTTTGAATATGATATTTATATTTATTTGAGAACTAAGAAATAGATTTACTGAAATATGAATTATTTTATAGTAACAAATTATCATATTATAATAAAGCTGTGACAACTTTCGCCAAACCAATCTAAGTCTTGTTTTGATTCCATGGTGGCCATCTGAGATAATAGGATTTAAAATAGTATATTTTATAATCCGTTATCGATGGGGACACACACATTTATCTTGTTATTTATGAAGACATTAAATGATTACCATCCCGGGATTATAAGCTTTAAGTTTTAGATCAATCCTTTCAACAACGTCATATCCGCTGACGTCATTTGCGTTCATTCTAGAAAAGACGATGGATGAGAGAAGGTTATGTATTCTTATTGTTATATTTAACTTAAGTGTAGCTTAAGTTCTAAAACCCAACCCTCCCTTATGCCCCTTTCTTAGGAAGTTAGTTAACTTAAAGAATGAATGATATTACTCTTTTCTTTTGATTTGTTTATTTTCAGCACATCAGTTTAAGGAACTTTGTTATTGAACGATGGGACACCAAGTTCGCATGATTATTGATCCTAGAAGCTTTGATGACGACGTAGCTCTATAGAATTTACAACTGCACTGAAAGAAACGTACATTTATTTGCTGGAAGTCTACGTACTCCTGTTTCACTGTATCAAATGTGCTCTAAATGGAGATCCGATTACCTAGGGATGAAAAAATGTCTTAATAACAATTGCAACAGTTTAGCCCGGAATGTTACATGTGTACTACGGTATTGGTTCAGGGTAACTTAGGAATCACAGAACTTAAAATGATCATATACCTCATCGACCTGTTTTGTGTTCCTAGATGAATACATTTAAAAACTTTCACCTCTGATGACCTGTCTGATATGCCCTGAAAAGCTAACGAATAGATTTTGGACTATAATTACACATAAGCCAGTTTTATGAGAGTTCTACGGATAGATAAAGAAGAGTTTAAGCAAAGAAAGACCGAATAAAATCAGAATAACTTATTACTAAATAGGATTTATCTTTGAACTTTATTATAGCAGCTTGCCCCAGATTGATCTTTATGGCTAAAGAAGGACAATTGCATCCGCTACTTTAAAGGAAGACTGTTGCTTCAGTTAAGGCCTTTTCCGCTGCGGTTCCTTTATTCTTTTAGCATTTAGCCGCTGAGTTCCAGGGCTAATTGCGATTTTATTAGATATATGAACTTAGATACATTATATATAGTTTTATGGTCTGACATATTACGAAATCGTCGACCATACCATATATTAGTTTAGTAATAGTTTACATGATTATTCAACTAGTCAGGCATTAGCCGCTGAGCTTACAGGGCTAGTTGCTTTAAACAAATTATATTTTCCATAGATTGACAATATAGTATAGTATAGTATTTATATATCTTCTGGCATTAGCCGCTGAGATTCCAGGGCTATTGCTTTAAAGAAATGATTTTGAATATGATATTTATATTTATTTGAGAACTAAGAAATAGATTTACTGAAATATGAATTATTTTATAGTAACAAATTATCATATTATAATAAAGCTGTGACAACTTTCGCCAAACCAATCTAAGTCTTGTTTTGATTCCATGGTGGCCATCTGAGATAATATAGGACACCCTATTTTTACAATATTTTCAAAATTATTCACAAGACGTGTATAGGATATTACAAGGGTACAAAGTAAAAAAAGAAAGCCCATTCTTAAAATGATCATTTAAATTAACTTTGAAGGCTTTACAGAATTTATGTTCTCCCAATTCTGAAATTTTTTCGAAAATAGTCAAATATACATTTCCTTACCATCTTTAAGAAAAGGTTTGACATCGTATACTTTCGATTTTTCGTTCAAAACCATGACTCTTTGTAACATAATTGAGCCTGATATATCAGATGTCGTCAACTTTGCCTGCAACTTTGTGTGCGCCCTCTGAAGAACCCAACTGCAGGTTTCCCTAAGATTAGGGATCTTAGGGGCCCTACTCTTAGGGATAGAATTGACAGATCCTACCCAGCACTTGTTTTTTCCAGTCACAGTCAATACTCGATCTTACCTCACTTTCATCATCATTTCGTGTTCATTCTATCACTCTATACATGTTTAGCTTCTTGATAACGTAAATTCGACCTGTTTTGGACTAAAGCAATAATCAGCTAACTATATATATATGTAATGGTTAAAAAAATGATTAAAATATTATAAAAAATGTTCACGTCAAATTGCATATTTTATGAATTTAAAGTTCTAATACCCGCACAAGATCAAATTGGCTAGCTAAAGAAATATTTCATAATTTATCAAGTTTATATTGTCATGATCAGTTCTTATCAGTTTCATATTGCAAAATGACCTTGTTTGACTCACAAAGACGGTAAATTTAATAAAACAGGCCAAAAACAAGGTATGATTGCACACACTAAATTTTTAAATACAAAAATATTTAAATTGATAAGAAGGTCCTATTGATAAAATTAAATGTAAACTTGTTTTTCCCCCAACAAGGAAGTTTAAGTACTCGGAAATATCTTATTTATAGGTTGGGTAAACTTATTATATGACGAAGACAATAAATTAAAGATGTCCGAATCTACACTGTGCGTTTATGTATCTCTCGTTTTACTTTTTATTGTATCTTCATGTGTATCTTTAGAATGTGAGACTACCCAGCTCGAATCGACGGTAAGTTTCCTTTTCAATTCATTTTCTTATGTCACGGTATGTACCTTTATACGATGTCGGTGTCGTATTTCAAGATTGTTTACGCAACAAAAGATTCTGCATTGTAGTCTCCACATATGATACATTTACATCTAATAACTCAGATATTAAACATTATCGTCTAAGGTTCATGATATGATTCTTTAATATGTGTGATGAAAATTCAAATTAGATCATAAAATGGTGCACATTGTGCAATATCAAAAGTTGGATTGGCAAAGAATCAAATTATTTTTTAATCTGTATTTTGTTATCGAAAATACTAGTATTGTATTGACAGAAATAATTTTAAGAGTCTTGATATTGTATTTTTATTCTTATATTGAAATCTAGAACTTTGTTAAAAACACGTTTTCTTCATTACTAGTAGCAATTGTATAATAAATACTAATATTTGATATGGTTATGAATAACAATTTATTTTATTAGAAAATGCTTTGATTATTTTTTTACATTTTACATGCCTGGCATTATTTCATTCAAATCAAGATCATATAGGAATTAAGGAAACGGTCATTGGCATTATTCATCAACAAGTATATGATATGGAATATAGCAATTTAGGGTGGGGGAGTGGAGTGCCGTAGAGTAATCTAGAGATGGGAAAATGGTTCTAAATAATAATTAAAAAAACATACAAATAAAGGCTAACATACAGACAAATCGTGACTAACCTTTGATGTTTTCTCTTATTTATTTGGAGCGGATAGTTTTAACTAAATTAAATAATGTGCTGAACTGAGAATTGAGATTTACATGATAAATATTTTTTTCAGAATTCCATCCCTGAACCTGAAAATAACTTCATGTTTTAATCATCCTTCCATGTTCATCTATAAATGTATCTGATATCCCCGATTTTGTGTTGATTAGCAGTAAAATAATTTAAAAATAACCATATTATTTGAGACTTTTCTGTGCTTAAAATTGATCAATCCCAGGTTTAACTACATGTAGGCGATAACAGCGCTCAGTTTTTGGTAAACGTTCACACAGAAGCGCACAGTAAGTGCCGTGGTGTCGGGTCGGGCCACTTTGCCCACAAAGCAATTTGGATAGGTGTAACACGAGGTTAGATGGGATTGGGTAACCATGTCATTGTGCGAGCCATGTTGTCAGTCCAATATAAGGAACACTTGCACCCATGCGGGTTCCGTATGGCGAAAAGACCCGCATCAGAAATACACTTGTCGGTAGACTTCTACAAAACAACGCTCAAAAATCTAGCCACAAATTAACTGGGATTTGTTCTCCTAGTTGGTACAGCCCTGTCATTATAAATGTCGAGGTCGGCAGGCTACAAAGCGGAAACCATAATGGTGAATAGTGTTGGGAAAATGTAACGTTCCTCACCATTAAAGAACTACACTGCAGGTCTCGATAAGAATAGGAACTCTTGGATCCTCAAGCAGCGGTTAAATTTTCCGATTGCTAACCATCTACTAATTTACTTACAGTACATGTAATAACTAACTACACATGTAACTGATTGATTTAAACCATAGCAGTGTTCTGTGTTCTCTGTCCCTACCCACCTCTCCTCTTTACCAGCGAAAATTTTCTGTTCCCTCGTTTCCCACCGCAATCCAATATTTTTCAGCATTTCATGTTCATTTTATCATCCGCTTGATCTCCTTATAAAACCTAAACCGTGTTGCTAGGGCGTAAAACATCAGATAACTCACCCACTTAGCCTATAGGGTCACCTACAATAGTGTACAATACAGTAGTAGTTGCCTAATTTTATCCAAAGCTCCATTTCCAACTGGCAGTATCTTCATTTTTCACGTCCGTTTAATCACAACAATCATCCCCGTGATGCAGCCTTGCAGCCTGGGAATAAAACTTTCAAACTATCATTCTTAAGACATGTCATTTCATTAAAGTACACGCATTAATTTTTGTTGGATTCCAACATATTATTATCATCATGCATGTTGGAACTTATGCAAAGTACAATGGCCTGCCATATCATCTCATTTAGCATAATTTCCAACTCCAGTGGCAGTCAAAACTCTCCTACCCTATTGGCCTTGTGTCCCCATTTCCTCCACTTCATCATCATCATTTCATGTTCATTGCATCACCACTTTCAGGTTCATCTCCCGGATATAGCCGGAATCGTGCTGCTCGGGAGTAAAGCAATAACTAACTAACTAACTAACTAACCTAAATATTATATGTATAAAATAGTTATATTTGGGTCAAATATACTGTAGCTAGCGTCAAGAGGATGAGAAAATGAACACGAAATGATGATGAGAAACCTGCATGGAGGTAGATGGGAAATAAGAGGAAGTTAATGTTGTGATGCACTTCTTGGCGGTCCACAAAGTGATCTCTTTACATGCAGGAAGCGTTGGTGTTTTACATTGTTTTCACCAACAATGTTTAAACATGTCACAAATACATGTACACAAACGCGTACCGTGCCAACTTTAACATGTATCATAAAGATCTGAATTTAATAAAAACAAATCGTTTGAGTGACTCAGAATATAAGTTGAACCATTATCTTTAACATTGCTTATATGTTACTAAAATGAACATGAAACCATTATTTTTTACTCTATATCTTTTTTAATTGTAAATCACCGGCTTTTAAAAAAAAATGTATAAGAGGTAAAACAATTGAATGGTCATTGTGTCGTGTAAATGTAACAAAATTTTTCATGCAGAACTCAAAAATACTTTTGATATTTTACCATGTTGCGACAAAATATGTTTCTACACAAATATATAAGCGTAAACATTTTGTTTAGCAGAAAAGAAAAAAAGGAGGACCTATTTTCATGTTTAATTGATAAGTCCAGAAACGATAGATGGGTAATGTGATCTGTGCAGATTCTGGAACGTAGAAGGCTTCGTGTAGCTCCTATTACGTTCTAATATCAAGGATCCTCCTTATGCGGTATCATCAAGGGATATGATACTATTTACATGTGTAGTAGTGAATTTACGAAGAGGTCGGATTAATAGAATTTGCTAGTCTGGAAATGTCATCTAGCTCTTGTTCTGAACCCGAATATGTTCGAAAAACACATAAATGTTTCATTTATCCTCTGTTATGTTTGTCTAGAAGCTATCAAAAATGTTATTTTTAATGAAATAATAGACTGTAATATCACAGACTGACAGACTTCGTTCACGATGTTCTTATTCGCTGTTTGTCAGTTTTATTGTATCTTGTCTAAGATAAATATTCAAATCATGTTTAAAGCACTTGAGGCTTTAATCACTACAAAATCCAAAAAGTCTGAAATGGCAGTTTTTTTGGCTGAAAAGTCTGAATTCTGTCTTAACGTTCTAAAATGTATGAAATCTTCTGAAAAATTCTAAACATTGTATGAAACAGTCTTAATCAAGTCTGAATAATTCTTAACACTGTCTGAATTGTCTGAATGGTATCTGGATTTGTCTTAACTAGATTCTTAACATTCTTAACGCTATCTGAATTGTCTGAATGGTGTCTGGATGTGTCTTAACAGATTCTTAACATTCTGACTAGTCAAGATTGTCTAAATGTTGTCTGAATTATTCTGAATTGATTCTTAATATTCTTAACATTAATTTACACTTGATAAAATAAAATTGTTAATATTTTCGCTCCTTTTTGTGAAGCAGTTAAATCAAATCAGGGACTTAATTTTGTGCTTAATTTTGTAAGCAAATTTTTAAAGGTGAGGGGTTAGTGTTTTTTTATATATTCTTATTTGTAGGTGTTTTATGTTTTTGTTTGTATGTCCGTTTGTTAAGTTGTTACTATTGTACAAAAGTATTCGATTTCGATTTGATTCGATTATCTGATATCGTTATAACTTACAAAAAAAAAGATTTAATTTAGGAGAAAGTTGTCTCGAAAGTGAAGAAATTCAGAGCCAAAAAAAAAACCGAAAAGAAACATTTGGAACCGCAAGTTTTAAAGAAACTGTGTACCTGATTATGATAACAGATACATTTTGTTTTTAAGCCGACGTGCACGGTAAAGGATGTAGGCTATACATATTAATTAGCATCGAGATGTTCCTCTGTGGGGGACAGTTCAGTTTAAATTACGGTAATAAGTGCTAATTTCATATCAAAGAGCTTTATATGTTTAAATGATATAGTTTATTTAGCAAATTATTATTAAAACAATAGTTTTCAGGGTGATTTCAAATGGCAAACCGTTATAACACAATAGTAATCAGTATATCTAAATAAACATCACCTAGTTCTACCTCTGCTTCCTACGAGTTTTACAGGAGACTTTTTAATACATGTAGTCATAGCCAGCACAACACATGTTATAAAGACGGTCTGTGGCCTAATTTTTAATTGATATGTAAAAGTCATTGTGATTTAAGTAAATATTAATTGACTATATATATTTTAATAGCCGCTTTGAACACTATTGCAAATTGTATTAGCAGGAAGGGAGAGGAATAATTCGGACTACACATAAAAAAAATAATTTTTGGGCGTTCGTCGGTAATTAGGCCGAACTTAAATTTGGCAATATGCAAATCAACAAGTCATCACAGTAAAACATCTACTTAGTTCTATATATCATGTACCTGCAACTACAAAAACATTTTCTACAAAATATTGTTAATTAAAGTTTGAAATACATTTTAAAAGATATACATTATAAAATGAGGGTCTAAAGAAAACCAGAAAACCCATATCGTCGTAAAGCAGAGTGTATCTAAATTAAGAAGCAAATTTATTAAAAAAATAAAAAACAACTGAAAGTTTGAAAATATTAATAAATAAGATTGCTGGCTGTTAATTTTCATTGTGATTTTTTTAATTCCCGTTATGAAATATGGGGGTGGGGTGGGAAACAAAGGACCGGTAAATTTTGAAGAACCACAGGAAAAGGGAAGAAGTGGGTAGGGGCAGAAAACATTGCTGAAGATTAACACAACTCATAAAAATGGATATAAAAGGGTTTTTTAAACATTCAGGTTTTCAATTAGGGTGGCCCTCGTCCACGGGGATTGCAGGTTTATAATACGGAAACCCTGACCGCTGACCATAGCGGGCCAACGTGCAGTGTGGAGAGTGCCATGCTTTATGCACGTAAAAGATCCCTTTGTGGACAACCAAATAGTACACCACATAAGCTTAATTTTCAGCCCCTATTCACCTCTCTCCTTTTTTCCTGTGGTTCTTTGAAATGTACCCTTTCCTTTGTTTCCCACCCCACCCCATATTTCATACCATCATCATTTCATGTTCATTGCCTTCAAATATACTTAATACTGTTGCGAGGGCGTAAAAACTAACTCGCTAACTCACTCACTCATTTAGTTCCAAGCGAAAGCTAAGCGGACTGTGATCCTTTACATGAAAACATTGAGGTATCAAACTAGCAGGAGGTTACAGCCCAAAACTTAACATGTGTATCTATGTTAAAAAATGAAAATAAAAGCAGTAGCGTTCTAATTCTTTAGTTATTGTTTAGAACAAATTTTCTTTAAATATACATCAATACACAGACAAACAAGCTAAATCACTGTTCTACTTTAAATAGTTTTATGAGTAATAGAACATTTTAATATTTAGATTTAAATTATACTTTATTTGTTTGCGGTGGCATGCATTAATTTTGCAATCAAAAATATTTTAAAGAAATTCGCTGTTTGTAAATTCTTTATCAAACTTTCACTGGTTCATTTTATGCATTTTCATTTTGTCCACACATTTTGAGGAAGTTCTGCATATTTTTGTGCAGTATTATTTTGCCTCAAAAAATTTCCTGGTACAAATATCTTAAAAGAAATAAGAAGTACACGTAAGAATCTTAACGTCCTCTCGCAAAACTACAAGGTTTTATGCAGTTAAAGGTTGTTGGATATCAATAACTTGAATAAATTATGGAGTTTTACCAGTTATCATTAACGCTGACAAACTAAAGACAGTCCATATAATTACACTTGCGGGACTTTAAAGAAAGAAATGATGGAAAGCAGTCTGTTCATACCTCTTTCCCCTATCGTGTTCTAGCTTATTTGTCAAAAATAACACACTGTTGTTTTTTTTTACTGTTTCCAGTCTGTTGGGGATAAACTCTATATATAGCCGGTAAAGTAAAATCTTAGTCATTTGAGTTTTTTCTCTTACTTTTTGACACTATTAAAATGGTTTTGGTGATAACTATAAGACTATCTGTTAAACACGAGGGATTTCATTGGATTTACCTTGGTTTTGGGATTTCCTGCAACAACCTACACTGTTTTGAAACATGCAACAGGGAAGATGTTTATTTGTTTGTTATTTTTATTTAAGAACGTATGTTTTATGACATGGAAATGACCAATGTTAAAGTATTCACAGTTTTGAAAATACTTTTATTTTACCAATTTCTTCAATCTTTAGTAGATAGTAAATAGTAGAACCTTTGGTCTGTAAAGTCTCAGGTGGGCCCATATCTTTATTAATAAGTTAAATGATAAGACAACCGATAGTTAACATTTTATCTTAAAAATCTTGTGAAGATAAAACACATGCCATCTTCAAGCGTGTTAACACCTACTTGCCAAACTGAGTCGGTGCTTTTATTATCAATAGAAACCCAGTGGGGAATTAATTGTGTTAATCTTTTTTAATTTTGATAATTTGATACTTCTATGGTGTACATGTATTTTTATAAACATTATTCCGAACTTTTGATAATAAGTGAAAATTTATGCATATATGTTGATATCAACTTAAATTATTGTACCAGTTGATTGCTTGTAGTTTATACACGTTCTTCTTGTGTTATTAACTAGCATGTAAAACCTGTTATGAATACTCAGAACTAGATATTTTTAAAATAAATGGACATTCAAATCATTGTAAATCTTAATGTAGATTCATCAGAATAAATAATAAGATAAATAGATATAAATAAATATTTTAATTGATAAATTAAATATTAGAAAACTTGAATATTCAACTTGATTTTTTAAAAGCTGTTTCGTTGAAGAATATTAATCATTAATTTAAAATGATTTATGAAAATAATGTTAAAAACTGTTTTATAAACTAATAGATTAATAGTTCAATCTATTTTCTTTGAAGTTATTTTAGCCTAAAATTTTAATGAAATTAAGGTTCAGAATAAATCTAAAAAAATATATATAAGTATAATATCAAAATAATCTGCTCAGGAAAAGATCAATGTTCCGAGAGGATGTTTATTATTTAGAATGTAAAGAATATATTCAGACAATTTCAGGATGTTAAGAATGTGTTAAGAATATTCAGAATGTTAAGAGTCTGTTCAGACAATTTCAGAATGTTAAGAATGTTAAGAATCCGTTCAGACAATTTCAGAATGTTAAGAATATGTTAAGAATGTTAAGATTGTTAAGAATCTATTCAGACTGTTTTCAGAATGTTAAGAATTTGTTAAGAATGTTAAGAATGTTAAGACAATATTCAGACTGTTTTCAGAATGTTAAGAATGTTAAGACAGAATTCAGACTTTTCAGCCAAAAAAACTGCCATTTCAGACTTTTTGGATTTTGTAGTGAATATTTATTGAAGCCTTGAAAAACAGTAATGATCGTCATTTAAATGTGAAACAGAAACTCCAGTGAGTGCAGATGTTGGTTTGTCTTCCTTTACCGGATTTGACACACTGAATTGGAAATTAGCAAATCGACGGGTGTGTATAGCAGACAGGAACCTCTTACTCTTCCGTAGCACTTGAGTTCGCGTTGTTGATTTCCGTTCGGTTGATTTTGTGTTTTGTGTTTTTCCTCGTGCTGTTTTATTACGGACTTTTGACAGTCGAATGCTCCTTTGGTTCCTCTTTTCTTCTTTCATGAATATATACCATGGTGATATACAGCATAACAAACTCATTTTATCAATACGAATTGACCAAAAATGTTTATATTTTTTTGTCGTTTAAATTTCCGATTGTTAAATTCCAAATTGTTACAACCACCAGGTTCTTTCCTTGTACTGCAAATGGTCGAAATCCTCGGTGCTGAATTTGGCTTTTTTGATAGACTTTTTTAGTTTTGTAGTACTTTTTGTTCAATACTTTTAGTTTTTGAGATTCCAATATTTTGATCTAAATGCTGCCGATGAGAGTTTAATCCTTGAAATATGCATAAACAGTGAAAGAGGAGAGAATTTTAGACTAAGCGGTGCAAAGAGGGGATTTTGTTTATTTTTGTATAATTTTTATATATTCTAGATTCATGTTGTAACGAATTGATAAGTTTATACATGCATAACCAAACACTGATATTTTTAAAGAAATAACGATTAAAATATCGAATTGACGATATAGCATATCGATATAACGATATCTTTTTCTTTGTTCTTTGAGGGGCTCCGTATAAATCTTAGGACTGGTTTGCTGTAAGAAGGCCAAAACCTCTCAACTTTGAGTTGTTTTTCTTTAAAAGTTTTTGGCTATTAGCCTACCATTTTTAAGGTGAACATGCTGTATAAAACATCTATAATTATATTCATTTCAAGAATAACTTAAATTTAAATCTTCTTTCTTATTGACATCAAGTTTTGTGCTGCTGTGTATTTTATCTTCATTTCTCGGATTTTTTTTTTAGAGTGAGATCGATTGCACAGCCACACTTCTGTCAAATGAAGGTAGGCCAAGCAAAATAAATTTCGAATTAAACGCAATATATATGTGTTCTTCCGAACAAATTTACTACAATTACAAAGAACATAATTCTCAATATCAATTAAGTCCAAAAACAACACATAAGGCATGGAAGTCGGGCAATTACGTGCGAATCTTTTCACAGGAGATATTTGAAGCACTTGGGGGTAGCGGGGTTGTTCAGTATTGAAAAGCATACAATTAAGCAAGGCCGGACCCATGATTCGAAAATAGAGACTCGACAATCAAAATTCAATATTTAATTAGATTGAATTCAAAAACATTCTCTCCAAACTGTTCCTTTGCTTCCCTTCTCATCTATCGTCACCATTTCATGTTTATTTTATCAACCTTTTCATGTTCATCGCCTTTAAAAAAATTATATTCGAATTTCATATTTGTCTTTTACCTACATTTATCATTGTGATATAACATTTCAAAAACCTATTGTGTATGTAAGAATAAATGTTTTTATTCTAGCGACATTTTCTGTTGCAAGGTTTTATATTTAGTAAAATTCGATTAAATTATAATATGTAAAAAGCAGCAGCACGATTATTTTTATATTAATTTCAACGTATGAAAATATCATTTCATCATGAATTCTGTTTATACAGATTGTACCTCGCACAAACTCAAGGAGCAGTTCGATGTGCTTTACGAGCAGGATAGTTTTCCAGGTCGACCTTCAGACTTCATACTTACACCTATACAAGAGCTATATCCCGGCTATGAATCAAAAGGCCTTTACCCGGGGTTTGATGTTAGTATTAGACCCCCTAGAACAGGTATATATACTGTACTACAAGAAGTTGAAAAGAAAAAAAATGTCTATCCCTTTTCCAATTAAAGAAAAAAAATATCGATAAAACTAAATATGCTTTTACAACATTACAAAATCAATACTTGTAGTTTGACATGTGCATTTCCTCACCTTTTGGTAACATTCATGTCATATTACTGTTTTTGTTTTCTTTCAGCACTGTAAACATTGCTCTCATTCTAGCAGAAAAAAATGTACATGCACGACATACGAAAACCATTTTTAAGACAACAAAAAGAAAGGAAGTACACAATTTTTTGTTTGTTTGTAAAGCCTTACACTGTATGATCATATTTTACTTTTTTTGTAGCTGATTTCCGGCACGTCAAAGGATTCCAGATGAATTTTCACCATAATCAACATCATGATCGAAAATGTGCAGTCCTCCATATTGGCAATGCAACATTACCATCAGTAATTCATAACATACTATTTAGAATTTCAAACCAATGTATGAGGTTCTTATTGTGTCTCTCTTCCACCAAATTCATTTTTGTAAGAATTTCGTGAGATTTATACGGCCCTTTTGAACTTAAAATTTGACTACAGTTCGCGTTGTTAATTGATATTCAGTAGTTTTTGTGTTTTACATGTTGTCTGTGTTTTTATGTTCTCGTTGGTGTTTCCTGGTTTTGTCTCTGCCCTTTCGGACCTCTGCTTCTTTGAACAGAAGTAGATATCGTGTTGTAGGCAAAATCAAATTATATTTTTTAATCGTAATTCCATCAGTCTATGCCTATGCTTTACTGAAGTTGAAAGGAATTATAGAAAAATCCGAATTTCTTTACATTTACTTTACGGTGGTTTTCGACCCTATAGTTGTATTGAGTGTCTTTATTCGATAATATTGATATCAAATATCTTTTGTTTGGAGCACCATTACATTAACATTTTGGCGATTTCATTGATGTGATTGACAAGTCCCTGGTTGAACGCTGAAAAAATCTGTTATTTTCTAACTTTGTCATTTCATTTAAAGTATGCATAGTTGAGGAGTTGAGAAGAGTTATCATAGGTACACGAATGAAAATCAAATTTACATTAAGGGAGTAGGTAGATGAGAAATTGAACATTTTTGGGATTCTCTGTCTTTATCCATTTATATGCATTAAACAATTTCTAACATGTTTTCTTAAAATTTGTTCAGGATAAGTAAGAGAATGTCCTTATAAACACATTTTTAAAAGTTCAAACAATTCTAATTACTACATGTATACCAATGTAAAACTGAAAAAAGTTTCAGTGTTTTTCCTATGAAAAGTCTAGAGGAGTTATATTTCCCGCCATATTTTTAGGTGTTTATATCTTTACAACTCCTACATTGTTTTAAAAAAAAACTTTTTAGTTATTTTGAGTTATTCTTTCCAATTTAATTATTTTAAAGAATTTTTAATTACAAAAAATCTCAGGCCGGGATTTTCCTTAAAATTATGCTTCGCCAAAGCCCGTTATGTCTTTTCAAGACTCACCAGAGGTGCCCTATCCTTAAGATTAAAAATGCCAAACAATATATGAATATGTATGTGAAAAGCATTGAACAATATATGCATTTTTGTTGCAGAATATGGTTTCGTTTACATTAAGAATTTACCCATTATCACAAGAAGAGAGAATATATAACTTCACCACATTTAGTCTGCCAACCCCAGTATTGTTTAGCGACAAGGAAGTAGAGACAAGATTTGGAATGACCACGGATGAATGGGGTAAGCTGATAAGGGATTTAAGTTACTTTAAACACTATAATTATACCCCTACTCCAAATAGAGGGGCATATTGTTTTACCCTTGTCCGTCCGTAACGTCTGATACCGGGTATTTTGCACATCGCTTGATCCTGTATATAGTGCTATGATTATGGTTTATAACGGTATTATGCAGATAGTTGACACATGCAGAATTTCCGTAACAGTTTTCTAAGGAACTGAATGGTGTATTCTGAAGTCTGGAAGATTTCATATTACATTAACTAATAGAACCATATAGAATGCTTACATGGTAACATGATTGTAAATTGTCAACTTCCTTTTTGTAAAATAAGAAATTTAAGCAAAATATAAGTTTGAGACCTGAAATGTCACAAGTTAGCATTAGGTCACAGATTAACTTATTTATACTGATTCAGAAACAGTAATAGCTCTGGGTATTAGATTAGTAATTAGTAATTAATATTAAAACAAATAAAGGCACCAGTTTGTGATCGTATAGATAAAGATTGTTAAAAGTTGTTGAAAAACATGCAAAATTTCCGTCACAGTTTTCTAGGCCACTAAATGATGTTAACATAAGTCTTATAGATTTCATTCTGATTTTACTATTTATCATAAGGTATACATGAAAGCAATTTGAGACTTATTAAGTTGTTTTCTACGAAAGGCTCATACGAGATTAGAAATTCGGAATTCGAAATTCGAAATTCGAGATTCGAAATTCGAAATTCGAGATTCGAAATTCGAGATTCGAAATTCGAAATTCAATATACCGTATGAGTTGGGATTTTTGCGGGAGCGAGCCAAACTTTGCGATTTCAAACATAATTGACGGTCCTTCTTCGCAGAATTCAATTTTCGTGATTATTTATATGGAGGCAAATACTATTTACGATATTTTATTTTCGCGGTTTTTAAAAAAAATTAAAATAATAAATGCCCAAGAAAAAAAAAACACGGGGCTTAACTTCGCAGCTACTCAAATAAATGATTCATTATGTGTGCCTTATGCAAGGATAGTATACTGTCTAGCTGGAAAGGGGATCGCATGATGCTCTATACCTAAAAATTGAAAATGCCAAACATTATATGAATAAGGAGCATGAACGATAAAACAAAAAATGACAAGATGAAAACCAAATTATGACAAAGATCAATCTTAATCTGGAATAAAATGAGCTTAAGGTTTTTGAAAATTTTGAAATTTAAACGGATAATTTATAGCTTTGATGTGTTCTTCAAAACAAAAGTGTATACTTAAAATGCAATATACATAAGCATTTGCACTTGTTCGGCAGATAAATAAACACAACAGATGAACTTGACCAAGTCAACCAGGACACCTACATGTAAGATAAACAAGGAATTAAAGATATCCACTAATAAAATATTAATATTTACACTTGACTTTTGTGGCCGCTCACTTATCTCATTCGTCCGTCATTCGTCAATATGCTGATATCATACTCATTTCCCTTCCGTGTTATTGTCAAGTGTACTTCAGAGAATACGTAATCTTATCGACACAGAAGAAATGTCAATGTGAGACACTTCAATGATACTTATTCCGGCTCAGGATGAACAATATCGTACTCCAGGAAGTGATTTTGATGCATGATGGGGTGTCAACCGCTCTGTATATAATATCTTAAACTTTATTTAGATAAACTGGAGATGTAGCTCTTGTACGTGAAATCTTTAATTAGGTGGACCGCCCAACAAAAGGTGACACAGAAGCTACATTAGTGCAGCTGATCTTTGCTATGTCAGACTACGGGTTCTAGTTTGAAAGTTTGTGAAAGTCTTGATTAGTTATGTTAATTGGATATTGCTGTACTTCAAAGCAGTGCAAAATTGCCATTTCAAAATAAAGGATACGTATTAAAGGTTTGATAAAATGAACCGGAAACACTTTGGCATTGGGATGGGCGCAAAAGCCCTATCGGGAAACGCGTCACCACTGTAATAAAAAGAAAACTGGCATGATGAAGGTCGGGCAATTAGATTGACTGCTTGAGTGATCCAATGAGTAGTCCCATTTACATAATGTAAATGTATTTTAAATAGAAAATACTCCATTTTTATCCATAAGATCTCGTTGGCTGAAATACTTAATCAATGCACAAAAAACTACTGGAAGACTAGGTACACTTACATGGGGACCTACATGTATATGTTAGCGACAATAAGCAAAATCAGGCATTAATCCTAATTCATAAGCAATAAACTAATGCCTAGTCATTGACTAATTGCCTATTTTTGTAGGCATTTTGCTTATTTTCTGAAATCATAATTATAGCCGAATTCTGTCTTTATCCTAGGCAATAACAAAATAAAGAAAGACCTGAAAATTAATAGAGAAATTACATTTTATAAATGTTTTTAGATTGCTTGTGATCATTAAGAACACTTTAACTCATGAGACATGTAAGAGAACATCAAACTTGTCTCTTACCAAATACATAACACCCCATGCAGCTAACTAAAACATCGAGTTTAGAGTAAATATTTTTGCACTTTTTAGCTCACCTGGACCGAAGCTCCATGTGAGCTTATACCATCACTTGGCGTCCGTCGTCGTCGTCGTCTGTTAACAATTTTTCAAACGTTAACTTGTCCGACACCATACTTCCAATTGCAACCAAAATTAGTACAGTTGTTTAGTAGCATTATGTGTACAAAACTATCGTTCGGAGTTTTGAATCGTAAAAAACATGGCCGCCATGGCCAAAAATAGAACATAGGGGTATATTGCAGATTTTTTGCTAATAACTCATAAACAGTACCAGATATCAAAATTCTGGCATAGGATAAAAGTAATCAGCACCTCAAGATCTACCTGCCCAGAAATTTTCAAGAAGATCCTACAACCGATGTAGGAGTTATTGCCCTTTTTCTGGATTTTTTTCAAAATTTTGCACTTATAAAGCCCTATATCTTGAAAACTATACAAGATATTTTTAAAAATTCAAATTGCATATGATTAAGTACATCAAGATCTACATTTAATGTAATTAGGTCAAAGCTGTAGAACCATTTATCTTAGAGTTATGGCCCTTAAAGCGTCAAAATTGACAATTTTTCATTACTTTTCCCCTGAATTTCAAAGATTAACTTGTCTGACATCATGACATGTGAGGGAGTGAGTGAGTTGGTGTATTACGCCCGTGCAACGCTATATAGGTTATCCAAAGGCGATGAACATGAAAAGGATGATACAATGAACATGAAATGATGATAAATGAAATATGGGGGTGGGATGGGACACAAAGGACCGGTAAATTTTGAAGAACCACAGGAAAAGGGGAGAGGTGGGTAGGGGCGGAAAATTAAGCCTATGTGGTGCACTACTTGGCGGTCCACAAAGGGGTCTTTTACGTGCATGAAGCGTGGCACTCTACACACACGTTGGCCCACTATGGTCAGCGATCAGGGTTTCCGTATTATAGACCTGACAACCCCCGCGGGCGAGGGCCACCCTATTCTGCCACCTAGGGTACACACGTGGTCGCTCTGTGGGCTGAGCACTGACCCGACGTCAGAATCCCAAGACCCTTAGTCGCCTCTTACGACAAGCTAGGCGCTGCTGTGGGCCTATTCGCCACCTGGGCCCCGCACGGGAAGACTAACTTGAACCAAACTTGGCACAGTTGTTTAATCGCATAAATAATACAATTCTATCGTTCGGATTTTTGATTCGTCAAAAAATATGGCAGCCATGGCTAAAAATAAAACATAGGGATAAATTGCAGTTTTTTGCTTTTTACTCAAAAATAGTTGCATATATCAAAATTCTGATGCGAACAAAAGTGATCAACATCTCAAGATCTACCTGGTCTGAAATTTTCAAGAAGATCCAACAATCAACATAGGAGTTATTGTCCTTTATCTGGATTTTTTCAAAATTTTTCACTTATTTAGCCATATATCTTGAAAACTATACAAGATATTTCATAAATTTAAATTGCATATGATTAAGCACATCAAGATCTACATTTCACGTATTTAGGTCAAAGCTTAAGGACCATTTCTTTTAGTAGTTATTATCCTGAAAACAACAAAATTTACCATTTTTCATTACTTTTCTCCTGAATTTCAAAGATTAACTTGTCTGACATGGTAAGACCAACTGCATCTTAACATGGCACACTTGTTTAAAAGCTTATATGCTACAACTCTATCGTTCAGATTTTTGATTCGTACAAAAACTTGGCCGTCATGGCTAAAAATAGAACATAGGGGTAATTTTCATTTTTTTTGCTAATAACTCAAAAATGGTTTCAGATATCAAAATTGTGCAAGAATCAAAAGTGATCAGCATATTTTAGATCTACCTGTCCTGAAATTTCGGAAAAAGATTTGACTGCTGATGTGGGAGTTATTGTTCTTTTTCCTAATTTTTGCCAAATTTGCACTTATTAAGCCCAATATCTTGAAAAATAACCAAAATATTTCAGAAATTTAGATCGCATATGGTTAAGCACAACACTATCTACAAATATATGTATCTGTGTAGTTCAGGTGAGCGATTCAGGCTCTTGGGAGCCTCTTGTTTAAAGATCACTATCTTTATTATACACTGGTTTTTAGGGAACCTTACCAAAGATCTGTCTGTGTCTGTCATCAGTCTCTTAAAATTTTAAAATCATCTGCGTCCCATAAACCACTAAAATTAAGTGCTATAGAACTACGCTTAAAGACATAGAACCTATCAATTTCGCAATGTTTTTACATTGAATAAAAAGTACATATACTCTTCAAAAAGGTTACGCATAGATCGCTGCTTTTAAAGATATTGCAAGTAGAACTCAAGTGTACATTTTACGATTCAATTTCCCGTTTAAATCAATGCAAAACGTTCCGTGAAAAAACATCATTCGTGTTCTACTCACAATGTCTTAAAAACCATTTATGTTAAGATTTTGGTCTAAATTAATCAAACAATCTTTATTTTGTTTTCTTTCTACTGGATTTTATTTCGTGAAAATCGGTTGAAGAACAGCTCGGCAATAATGTTTTGAAATTGTTTCGATTTGCATTAAACGTACGGGGAATTTTCTATCTATGCGTAACCTTTTTTGAAGAGTATATATTAAAAATATACCTTCTAAAACTTATCTTTACCGACATACAGACTCAATTTTTTGCAGCTTTATATAGAATTATCTTATTTCATTGTTTGCATTGATAAGAACTGTCCAGCATAAATATTTACTTTTGGTAAACCGTCATTCACATGACTTTACTGGGTAACTGAGAAACGAAATGAAACCAAACGAGACGTAGGTAAATTAGGAAAACGACTGGTGTCGGGTAGAATCGATTCAGTTTCCATATATATACGTCGTATATGTACAGTTATTGATCTATCGTGTAATGGGGTGTTGTAGTACCATGCCATAGCATGTTAAATGTAATAAGACTAGCCAGTAGGCTTAATTATGACCGCTACACATCTTATAATCAAACTCCCACATTTTAAGCTTAGATTCTAGCTTTTAGTTGTTTTCGAATCCGTAAAAACAAATACATCTGCTCACCTGTTATATTCCCAATTTCAAACTTGTGCCTTGTATAAATTTCTTATTTTGCAAATAGGAAAACTAAGAAAGCCCAGAAGGCTCATTCGAGATTCGAGATTCGAAATTTGAGATTCGGAATTCGAAATTCGAGATTCGAAATTCAATTTACTTATAACCAATAGGATTGCTGGTTTTATGATCCTGTACCAATCAAAATAACGTAACTATCGAAATTCGAGATTTGAAATTCGGGATACGAAATTCGAAATTCGAAAATCTAGATACGAGAAACGAGATTCGAAATTCGAGATTCGAAATTCAAGATTCAAAATTGGAGATTCGAAACTCGAAATTCAATATACTAATTACCAACCAAATAGGTCACCAATAAATTCAAGAAACCCCAAATTTCAACAATGTATTCCATAATTTTGGTAAGCTCAATATATAAATATTTTTTTTCTATTTGTCATTTAGATATATTTACCTGCCATGATTTAATGTTACGTTTTGCAAATCACGTATGAGTCTTGGTCGGAGTTGTATAATTAATGTGTATTTCCAATCACCTGACTCAATTTTAATCTGACAGTTTTAATCAGATGCTGCAGAGGCAGATTCAGAAGAGGTTTCGTAATTGGAATAACCTCCTTTTCTTTTGGGTTATAAAAAAAAAGCGGGATTTTCTACAACCTGCCCAAAATTGCTATATCATGCCAAAACACCCCTATTACATGTAGCGACTGCTCACTTGAATACTCGCTGTGTGACATAAGTTGTTCAGCTCATGACACACCACCATCAGAGTTAGCTACTCAAGTAACAGTTGAACCAGAGCCAGGAACCTTCTCCCACTAGGTGGAAGGTCTTCGGGAGACGCCCATTGGCAAATCATTTCAGTATATATCACCTACCATTTTAGGTATCCCTAAATTAATGTAAACGTACTTATTTTCGCGTGTACTTATTTAACGATTCCACCCAAGTTCGGGGATCTTAATTTCACGAATTCTGCTCATTATTCTATTCATTTCATACAATTTATTTTCATTTCGCGAAAAATGCTTGACTGCGTATTCCGTGAAAATAAATACATCGCGAAAATAACGTTCACAGTATGATGCTTCAGGGCGCTTTGACACATACACATATATAGACTCTTTATGGACCGCCATGCTCCAGGTGCAAAGGCTTAATTTTCAACCCCTACTTAGCTCTTTTTTCCAGTGACATTCGAACTATATTGTTCCTTTGTTTTCCATCGCAACCCCATATTCCTCATTATCATTCAATGATAATTTTACCACATATCTATAATGTTCATTACTATTACATAACCTTCAAAGTGTTGTTACACCTAACGGGACAATAAAAAAAAAAACTAGCACAATCGATATTAGCAAGTTCCTCAGATACCCTGCATGCGATAACTTTACCCAATAAATCGACCTCACCTGTTTTCTATCGGCAACCAAAACTTTGCAACTTTCCACTTTTCCATAATTTCAGATTAATTTCAAATCTTCTTTCATTTTCAACTCCTAGATTCATTCGAATTTGTGCAGTTTGGAATAAAAGCAATAACTAAAATCATGAAAATCAACCTACAAAAATACTAGCCAATCCCTAACAATGTTTTACATTTATATGTGTAGATTTAATTTGTGTTATTATTAATTTCAAAAGTATATGAAAGCTAAACTCTTTTTCATCATTTAGTTTCAGGCAGCCCAACAAGTAACTGGAAAACAACAATAACTTATTTTCCTGATACAGAGAATAAGAAAATAGAATTTACTTTTGTTAAAGCACCATCGGCAGATATGGATATACTCTTCTATGACATTACATTTTACATCATAGTGGCAAACGAAAGCACGGATAATGAAGAAAGAATACTTCTACAGTCGTTCAGAACAAATATTGTAAGTTAACGTGGTCTTATTTACCATTTTGTTTTCATTACACAAAATGTTTGCTGCACAATGGCATTCACTTGTAGGAGTTAAAGCATGCGGACTTAGATTGCAATATTCCTATTGCTACAGTTGTGAAATTAAAAATCGCACTAATAATATAAAGACTAAAAAAAGTCATTTAGGTAGCAATACAAAATCAAAGTACCGTTGGTACCGTGTACTTGGAAGTCAAATTTGAACGAAGGCAAGCGATGTGTCTTGTGGTTTTTAACTTTTTCGACAGAAGAAGGCAATTACTGAATTTAAATATATCTTTATTTATGTATGAACCACGCTTTCTTACAACGATATGAAATCGAAATAACTACATGTATTTTTCGGTAACTTTTATCTGAGAAAATCATTATTTTAATTATCTCAGCTTTTATATAAGGCATTAATGGTTTTAATTTCTATAATTTGTATATTCCCACTAAAATATACTTCCCCATCGCACAGGTGACTAAAGTCACGTGATACACAAAATGTAGTTTTAAAAAGGTTATGAAAAATATAGCAAATACTATATCATCATTTAAAACGAAATAAATATACAAATCAAGTAATAATAAGGGGTTATACTAAAATAGACAAGAAAGCGTTGACCCAAAAAATAAACACACTTCAACTGGAGAGCGAATGCACAATAGAATAGGTTATAACACGGTCTCGGGAAAGTCTCGGGGAAAAACGCGGATGGATTTCTCCGAAATCATTACTATACTTTGGAAGTCCTTGATTTCCTAGTGAAAATGAGTAACAGGACATGCATGTATGAATACATTCAAACAAATGCAGGACACATACATCACAACAGTTACATGAGTTATATATTATAATGTTAATCATTGCATTTACATTTAAAACTATTTTACCAAGTCGGGACCACTGTGACCTTCAAATATCTCAAGTGTTTATAACATTGTTTTGTCTACTCTGCGTGGACATATTATATAATATAGCCGCGATGGGAGGTCCAGGTAGTGGACCCAAAAAGCGCTTAGGTTGTCGGTATAAAAACACATAAAAAGTACCCAGTTCACAGAGCGATTGTGATTTTGTCATCTTGCTAGCTGGCTTCGATGTTCATTATACTAAAACCTGACTGCAAACCGTAGTGGTACACCATGTGCGGGGAAATGTCACATTAAATAACACTGCTTAAGGTTTAAGTATGAATAGTACCCACTACAAAAAGTTAAAATGCCAATTCCTACCCATCTTGATCGTAGTTGCAGACAACTCAATTTCTGATTAAGGATTAACCCAAAATTGATCGACAAGTTATTTTCTTGCAAGCTAAGAAAACACCTTTTTGTTGCAAGGTAGGTATTTATAATGTAAGTATCATATAGAAAAGCATTGAAAACGATATGATTTTTTAAAAAGTAATAACAGTGTATTTCATCAAAGATTACTGACTTTGGTAAGCATGTTCTATTTCAGACAACGCACACCATTGGCATAAAAACTCCAGGAAAATATAGGATTGGGGTAAGTTCTTGTATGCAATATTTTCGACCAAACTGATATATTTTTTTTTTGATTCAATTACATGTAAATTTAAATTTATTCATTATGTGACGATAAGCGCTGCTGGCGGAATTTTGAATCTCCGAGGTAAGCCCTTTCCACTCCGTCATCAAATCAAAACTTCACGTCAAAGCAATGAATTTTTCGTGTACGTTGCAATATATTAAAACTCAAATTTCTTTCTACGCCCGGCATGTGTTTGGTTTGAGCTCTTTATATTTGGTATTTTGTTTTGTTCTGTGCTCTCCGTATTATTACAGTGTGTGGCGTTGCAACAGTTTTGGTAGACAAACTCTATTATGAGTCTTGAATGAGTTTTAGTTTTAAGTTATTCACATTGAACTGCCATTGTTGTAATATGTACATTATTTTATCTTAACTAGCAACAGAAAAACCAAGATTATTCTTTTAATAAGACTCTGATGCATTTTTTAAAAGGCATTTTGAATATAATAGATTAAAATTTGGTGCGAACCTGGTTATTAACGTTATTAACTTTTTGGAGATCTAAAGCTGAAATTCGACTTTTTATCTTCCAGGTTCAACCATTTGATGATGGGGATAATAATCCGTTTGCTCCAACATGTAAATGTAAAAATGGTGACACATGTAGTCCATGTGCAACGACAATAACTCATATAATAGAAATGCCGGATGGTAAGTTAACATGAGTAATCCAAAATATAAACCACCATGCGAAAATTCAAATCATTTGAATTCCTAGATATTTTCATTCCGGCTAAGCCCCAAACAGAATCTAAAGATATCGAAGGTCTGAATTTTAAAATAATCTATGATATAGCATACAATTTATCAAAACATATCCTTAGCGATTGTTAATCCGTACAAATATGTCTAAGATTTAACTTGTGTGCCCATTTATTATGTTAGACGAAATGGTTACATGTAGTAATTCTTTTGATAAGTGTTTGGCTGGTTGTTGTACTATGATGACCACCATAATATCCTTATTGTATCTTCACAGCCATGGCGATGTGGCGCGTCAATAAACCTGGATTCACCGTCAATTTCATATGATATGCCTGTTACCATTCAATCTTCAGTTTCTCCAGTATGTTTTCCTTGTTTTTTATTGGACATGTGAGATTGATTACCTTTATTTACAATGTTTTCTCTGTATACTAGATGGATCGTATCCCTCAACTGTTCCAACTGTACCAGATAACATCATTCCAACTACTACATCCAGAACAAGCAACACGTTTTCCTCTGAAAGCGCTGAAATAAGCCCAATTGATGATGGGTCATCACATATATTACCGAGTGTTTTGGGGGTTGTTGCCTTTATTCTTGTTGTTCTTATTGCTGGACTGTGCTACAAGTTCCAGCGGGACCGTAAGTTTTTGATTAAGGTTGTATGAGTTGAAATATCTTAAATACAAACATTGTCGTTCTGGTCAGAGTAACATGATTTAACAGTTTTAAAACAGGTAGGGTAACATTCTTGTATTATTCAATAATATATAAAACATTTTGTATAAAAATAATGTGACTGAAAAAATTGAATAAAAAAGGATATTCACTAATATAAAATGGTTATTCACCGCGGGAAAATGCATGCGGTTGATATTTATAGAATCTGGTTATTCCCTTTTTTTTTCGACCAATCAAATTAGATTTACAACGGCGATATTATCTATTATTAAAATCTACAGATAATTCGTCTGCTGTTTTATTTTCACAATGAAAGTGTTCCTATTGTAAGCAAAAAAGCGAGATTTACGTTCGTAAGCGAAGATGCTTGAAATAGCGAAGATAATGCTAGACAAGGACTCAGCAAACACCAAAAAGGCCACAGCTCGTTCAATAATTGTTAACAGAATTTAATTATAAATGTTATACACATGTCTTATATTGTTTTCGATGAGTGGAAATACCCCCTCCCGAAAAAAAAAATATAACAAAAAAAAAAAAAAAAAAAACCCAAATTATTTTGTAACACTACATGTATATGTAATCTTCATCATAAATTTGATATTTGATTTTTGTTGCATTATTGAATAAAACAATAACTGTCTTTTGATTCGGTAAATGTGTGGAGTTATTGACTTTTGAAAAAACTCTTTGTTATTCACCTCGCCCGCTGGGCTCGGTGAATAACGGTTTTTTCAAAAGTCAATAACTCCACACATTTACCTCATCAAAAGACAGTAATTGTATATTATTAAACTACATGATAATTAACAAAAATTAGAATATGTTTGTAAAAAGCAGATAATGGAAGTTTATTTATCGCGCGACTGTCCGCCGCTCGATATCCGCCATCAATTTCTCAGAAATTCACTAAGCGTACAAAGCAGTTAGCCTCAAATACCCTTAAATTAAGTTTTGCAAAAGCAGTATAAGCCAATGAAAATAAATGCACCACATTCAAAATAAATTTATCATACATGTCAGAGTAAGGATTTTTTTGTTGTTGACAACAATACAGAGACAACATTTAAACACAACAGATAATTGCATAAATATTCTTTCACTCTTTTTTATTCTTAAGACTTCAAGTCCTCAATTGTCCACATTCCACATTAATTTCCATGACCTGATTTTGTAGCAACATTTCATCCGCTTTACTTATGGGGTATACAAATCACAACTGAATTATTATTCCAGAGCTTGATGTACTTGATAAAGCGTTTACCTCCCATTCACACGCAAATTGCTAACACAGGGTTATAATGCTTCTTGATTGTTGTCTTTACTTAAGAAATTTTACGGATAACATCATGCGCTTATAGCCAAATATGGGATTTTTCTGTCTCAGATGAGTACAGATGTTGGTTTCACATAGGGATTTGTTTTGTTATCCATTTCGACAAACTTTATTGACCGTTTGCAGCGCGACTAATGTGTAACGAAAAGGAATTGCTAACCCTTCCGGGGCACCTGAGTTCACTCTCGGTACGACATAAGTTCGCGTTGTCAATTGCTTTTCATTTTTTGCGTTTTTTGTCTTGCCTGTTTCCACGGTCATACTGTATTCCCTGGTTTAGGTTTTTCCTTGCACTCCCAGACTTTTGACATTCCAATGCCCCATTGGGACCTCTCTGCTTCTATAACAACACATTTGTACAATGTACACAATAACAATCCTCGCTGTCATAGACTATTAGCCTAATGTTTTTTTTTATTTCTGGGTCAATCTATAATGGTTTTCCAAATTTCTTGTAAGTGTTTAAAATATTTAAAGGGTAAAAATGTTTGTCGTAAAGCAAATGGGTAGGACGCAACAGAAAAAAAAATTATGCACATATTTATGTATTTTAGGGATACACAGTTGGATCAACAAGGATGAAAAACGTCAAAAGCAACATTTCCACGCTGAGCCTCATACTAATCTAGCATTTCCTCGCAACGTTTATGAAGTGAAAGATTATGGTGAGTTATACATAGAAATTGAAAAAAAAAGATATCTATGCTTAGATTTATTTTTTTAGATGTTAAAAGTTGTAAAATTAAGTTTATCAATCCGTTATGCCAATTAAACATCCTGGTCTTAAGTTCTGAAACCGTAGAATTATCGTCATAAAGTTGCCTTGTTCGCAAATTTGATGGGCAAATAAGTTGACCTTAGTTTGCTAGTCCCGCCTTCCCGTGAGAGCATCGGCTTTCCGTACACCGTCCGATAACTTTTTTTTTCTGCAGTGATATAACATATAACATGTAATCTTGGTTGTTTGAAGTGAAGTGTGGGATTTGAATCATTTTTTTTCCACATCTGTCGATGAATGCTTCTTAGCTGGCTGTCAGTAACTGTAAATGTTCGCAAGAGAATTCCTCTACGTCTTGTTGTTCTCGTTCTCGTGTAGTGTTCTTGTCTCAGGTTGGTGAATTGAACTTTAATCGATTTTAATTTTAGAGTGTGTTATTTTTGTGCCTTGTACAAGATGAGCAAAAGTGGGAAGGTTTGGCCCCTTAAAATAGTTGAACCCCGCAACATTTTATGTGTGCCTGTCATAACCTGGGAATCCTTGTCAAAGCTTTTGTTTTTCCCTGTCATCTATCTGTCTTTTATTCCATGTCCAAAAATTGGTCTTTTTTGATGGTTTAAGGATTGGTTTAAAATCTTATGAATTGTATTTCTTTTAGTCTTGGGCCATTGCAAGACAGCGAGCAGTGACCTTTGGTCCTGTTGAAGACTGCTGGCTGTTTTCCATGATTGTGATTCTGTAAATTGCGGTTTCTTTATGTTGGTTGTGTCGCGTACATTTATTCCTTTTCCGAAGAACCTTTATAGAATTGCATTAAACTTACGCACATTGAAGATTTATGATAAGAAAGTAACTGATCTTTGGGTCAAAGGTCAAGGTTACTAGTGAAAAAACTATCAAAATTTGTTTCCGTGGTTAAACAGTTTTAATCCTTAATAGTATATCTTAAAACTTACTCATATTCAAACTCGTTTGGTTAGGAAGAAGCAAATATCCAGGTCACAAAGTATGCTTGGCGATGAACCATGAGCAATGATAATGACATAAAAAAAATTTGATGAGGATTTCATTTCATGCGTTAGCTTCTGGTATTCAATTCCTACCAAGGTTTTCAATCTTTGAACTAATGGCTTTGCGTTGAGTTCTTTACCTGTTTATAGTTCAAAACATATGCTTAACACCAGTTTTAAAAGTGGTTGGCCTTGTATTTTGTACTTACGTGAAATATAATAGAACTAAAGGAAAGTAAGTATTATAAACTGTCAATTTTGTTACTCGACAAATCATTATCTTAAGAAGAGTTTGGGAAAAATTGAAATTAAATTGTCCGTCTGCGGCAATGTACATCTTGCGTAACAAATCGAATTATCTTTTAGTTTAGATATCCAATAATACGAATTAAAGAAATATGTTGCACAATAAATCAAATCATCTCTTTTAGATTTGTAAAACAAAACTAAGTTAAATGTAAATTTTGTGTGAAAGACAATCGTCTGATGTTTAATTTCTTTAGAAAAAGAAGGAATTTAATTATACAACTGTAATTCATTTATTCTAGATTTGTTTACCTTTAAATAAATTCGATTTCAAATCTCAAGAACAAATTAAATTGTAGATTCGATGAGCTTAATTTTCGTGACTTTTATTGTTCTTATTTCTTGCATTGAATAGCATTTTGCAACTACAAGTGCAAATGAAGGACTAGAAAAAATCAAAATGTTCTATATATCATAATGATTTAAATAAATATATATATATATGATTGCTTCAGATTAATAGCGTTTGAAAAAAAATAATTTAGATTTGAAAATACTGATTTTCTCTCTTAAATTCATACATTCTTGTCTTGTATTTCAGATGAACATCAGCAACACTTTACTCATAAGAGAGTTGCAATTTTACCAACTGATGATGACGTATACCATGTTACTGTCGTCCAATCATTTGCATCTTATTTGCATACACATTGTCATTGCGAGGTTGAGTATTTTCCTTGGGCTTCCAATGTGGACAAATTTCGTTGGGTCGCTCGAACATTGGACACGGCTGACTTTCACATATTTGTTGCATCTGAGGCCGCATTGGCACAATATAATGCTTGGAAAAATAACCAATTAAAAGGGTCAAAAGATTTGTTCATTCCATATTTGTCTAAGCTTTTAAACAAACTAAATGTTCATGAAAATTATACATTTGTTCGGTTTGAGTATACCAAGAATATTTTGATGCCTGATGAGCTCTGTGAGGTCCAATACCTGCTACCAGACGAAATTCAAGAGCTTTTGGCCCGTATTCACAAATTTAATTTGTACAAAGACAATTTGTATTCGTACGATCTTCCTAATAGTCAAAATGTTCATAAATCTAGCGAGGGAAGTAACTTCATTAATGCCATCCATCAAGCAGCGAAGCAGAGAAAGCAAAGCCAATCAAGACTTGATTCAGGGTACAAAAGCCACAATGAGAACAGTTCCTTCGATGAAAACGAATGGAAAGAAGTTCGACAAAAATATATATTAAACGAGCTCATAGACGCATCTAACCAGCCTCCTAGAAACCATGCACAAATACAAGGAGCTTTCGTGTTTGACGAAGATTCTTCTATCGCCCCAGCAATAACCATTGCGGAAGGGGTGCGAGAAGAGCAAGAACACGAGCGAAGAATTGGTGCTTATTCCAACAGGACAGAAACAGATTTTACATATAACGAGAACGAAAATCCGTATCCACACCACGAATCACAAATCCAAGCAAAATCTTTTATCAAAAAATTGAATAATCAACAATCCTGCACCCACGAAACAGGTACTACCTTTCCACAAGAATTTCCGTTTGTGCCGCCAGTGTCAGATTGTGAGGACGGAGACATTTCATCTCAATTCCAGATGCAAATGATCGAAGACATTAATCGAAAATTTCTTCGTTCGAAAAGGCCGAATTCTTGTGAGGACGATGTCAGTGGATATAGCGTATAACGAGTCTTTTTTTCAAATTTGATTTATGTTATAATTTATTTTGTAAAGGTTTTGATTCTGTAAAATGAAGACTAACTTGACTTAACTAACATAGTTCAAAGATCTCGCTGATTATAGTATCTTTCATGTTAAAATTTTATGAAACACAGAAGTATTTTGATAGCCTAACACCGAAAAATGTGGATCTGTTATTTGTTTGTCCGTCCTTTTGTCTCTCAGTCATTCATTATGTTGCGTATATTAATGCATTTAAGATAAGTTCCTTAAATATAGGTCAAACCATAGATGGTCAGACATTCACAAAGGTTTGACGATTATTAACTAAAAGGGGGACAACTAGTTAGAGTATTAATGCAATTTCGACAATATATGTGATAATCGGCCATTAAGTGTCTTCGGATAGCCATTTGCTTGTGCTTTTATAGTAGTTTACCTTTTGCATTTTCTATGTTTTTATATGCGATGTTTTCTAATGAAACATTTGTTCATAACCGTGTTGGTATTTGTATATAGTAAATTAAACAACACACAAACTTTTCAGAAGCTACATGTACATATTATTCAATTTTGTTGAATCCACCCCTCTAAACAGTGATAGACCATGTTGAGAAACTTTAATGCTTGTGCTTGTGGCTACATTTCCTTACCCCTCCTATATCAATCTTAGGAAATTCTAAAACATGCATGGTTGAGCTAGGGTCAAAATTATGAAAAATGACAATTTGAATTTCACGACAACACGAAGTATTAGTAAATAATTAACCATTGCGACCATTATTTTTCCAGTGTTGTATATACACGCAGCTCAAAATAACATTGTGAGGAAAAGAAGAAAATACAGGTGCATAAAACACTGTAATAAACAAGCTCTGTGGGAAATCCATCTTAATATATAGACAACAAAAACGATACAAGCCTCATATGATGTCAGGTAATTTTAAGTTGCTCCATTACTATCAGAAGAAGAATGTACCCAAAAAGTCAGCGAGATGACCACAAAAGTGGCAACAAAAAATGAAATCATTATGATAAGGACGTTGGATGGAAGTACGATCAGACAAACGAGCTTTGATTGTCACGGGATAACGAAAGAATGGGTAAGGTTTGGTTACTAAGGAGTATCTCAAACGGGTCTTTTTTAATGTTGTGTGGTTAGGTTTACCGTTTATGAGGTGACGACCCTAGCATGTTAGATTCCAGGATATTATCATTCTCAGCTCCCCGATTCGCTATCAATAGGTTGACTTTTACTAAGCCTAGCGCTGCAATGGACCTTTTCGCCACCCAAGACCCGCAAGGGAAAATAAAAACGCCGCCCTCATTACATGTGAAGGCGAGAAACATTACATGTGATAATTGAATCACTAGTAATTTATTTATTGATTGTTGTTTTCTTAATGTGAAGTCGACAATATTTCAATCATTATC
The DNA here is from genome assembly GCA_963971305.1 of Arcuatula senhousia. Lineage (NCBI taxonomy): Eukaryota > Metazoa > Mollusca > Bivalvia > Mytilida > Mytilidae > Arcuatula > Arcuatula senhousia. The sequence continues at coordinate 36,543,136 of OZ020305.1, forward strand.
AGGACAAGAACAAAGTGAAGCAACACAATGGATTGTGTCGATCAAACCAGAATACAGCACTCATTACACGTACGCATGTATGTGATGCAAATATGACCAATGTACGACCACAATCGAAAGACATTTCACCAAATTCACATACCAGGCGATTTTACCCTCAACGTACCATAAGCAAATGCACTCATTATATGATGAAACAATCTGCAAATATTTTGCACAATCTTTTGAGGGACAATGAAGAACCCATTCCTGAAATGACGCCCCACAGGTGTGAACACTTACTTGGGTGAGACAAAGCCAAACATTACCAAATTTCACAAAACATCCCTTATCTATCAAAAATACAATGCTGAACTTTCAGAAAAATCTAGCAGAAGGATAGAAACAAAAAAAAGAAAGTGTTAAATCCAACGACAACTAAAGACTGGTCCATCGGAAATTTAATTTCGACTGCCAAACTAGTGTTTGGGCGTAAGGAATCCCTGTGGAAGTAATTAGCCATAGCAACTCTTACCAAACATTGCCGATGTGATCTTTCATTTGCCAATGCAGGAATTTAAAACTGATAAAGAGTTCAAATGTGTGACAAAGCTTGTGCTATGATTTTATTTGGAAAGCACATAATGAACATGATCAAGTAAAAAAACACCCTGCTGTTCAAACATTTAAAATAACTACTTTTTGTTATTTCCCACCTAATTCTTTCTATAGCAGGCAGGAACCGCTAACTCTTCCGGAGCCCATGAGTTCACTCTTGTCACGATTTGAGTTCGCGTTGTTGATTTCCGTTCAGTTGATTTTGATTTGTGTTTTGTGTTTTCTTCGTGCTGTTTTTGTTCGTGTTTGTCGGTTACGTCGTTGCCCTTTCGGACTTTTGACACTTGAATGCCCCATTGGTGCCTCTTTGCTTCTTTCATGCTACGCTTTATTCTATCAAATAAACATTTTCTTTGTATCCAAACAAGTATAATGAACCTATTCGAAGGAATTATTTCTTTCATACGGTCTGTCATCAAAAACCAAATGAGTCCAAATGAATATCTTGTGAATTATATCGGAAATTAATTATGCCATTCTTGAATTTTTATTTGTTTTCTTCCTGGTAATTTCTAAAATAATGTCGGTTAATGGAAATAAATGATCCGATGTATCCTGTTTTTTTGCATGACATGTAATAGCTAAAGAGTTTTACCTTAACAGACTAAGTGTTAGGTTACTACATGTATATACGGAAGCAAAACCTGACGCCTTCCATGTTTAAGGGTCTCATTTTATATGACTACAGGAATGCAATTTACACGTTTATTGTTTATTCTAGGTGTTTCTTTTTGTACAAAACCATCTAGACGTCAACTGAATATCATGAAAAACTAACACAACCTCTGAATTATTGACGATGGTGTTGTCCCAAATAAAACCTTGATCTTAATAAATCAGTCGCATGTGTTTTTCGTCAAAAGTAATAGTGTGAAAAATGATAATATACCAAATGGCATATTCAAATGTCTTTGATGTGAAAAGACAGACAAAATCACATGATTCGGTAAAAACATTTATCATCATCAAAACAAAACCATCAAACTGCAATCATCAACGTGAACTCAAGTAGAAATGAGAACTAACTCAGGTGCTCCAAACGAGTAGGCCGTTTCTGCTTGCTATTGGACATACGTGATGCTGCCACTGATCGATTTAGTGTGGGTCAAAGTCGTTAAAAGGAAATACTAAAACTATGTGAAACCAAAATCTGTACTTACTTGATAGATAGAAATCACGCATTTGTTAACTAGCATACAAGTAGAGACGAGAAGAAAGGTTTTAGTAGTGTATGTTTCGTAAGAATAGGGTGGGGTAGAGTAACCCCTGCACAACGAATGCCATCTTATTCAGCCACATAGGGTACACAGCTTGGTCGATCTGTGGGCCGAGTACTAACTAATTCGAAAGAAGCAGAGGTACCAATGGGGTATCCGGATGTCAAAAGTCCGAAAGGTCAGAAACAAAACCAGCAAACACCAACAAGAACGGGACAAAAGCAGACAACATGTAAAACATGGAAACACAAAATAACTGAATATCAATCAACAACAAGAACTCCAGTCGAAATAAGAGAGAACTCAGGTGCTCCGGAAGAGTAAGCAGTTCCTGCTTGCTATAGCACACCCGTCGCGTTGTCAATAGTCCATTCAGCGTGTCAAATCCGGTAAAGGAAGACAAAACAAAACCCTATGACAAACCAACATCTGCACTCATCTGAGAGATCGAAATCCCATATTTGTCTAGAAGTGCATGATGTCTTCCGTAAAATTTCTTGAGTGAAGACAGCAACCGAGGAGCAACATAACCCTGTGTGAGCAATTTTTGTGCCAGACGTGTCGCTCTGCTAAGGAAAACGATGAAACTCCCGCACGCTCTGGAGTAACGAATCAATTGAGAAACGTTAACTCCATAAGCTGGAGCGGACGGAATTTTGCTACACAAGAAGGAAAAGTTGAAGTCATCACGTTTGTCATAGAGCCTTGTTGAAAGTCTTCCTTGAGAGTCAATTTCGAGATGTAGATCTAAATATGAAGCAGACTTCCTAGAATCCGTTGTGTCCTTTATCTCAAGCTCCTTGGGACATATGAGATGGAGAAAGTCACCAAATCGAGAATTGTTAAGTGAAAAGACATCATCAATAAAACGGAACATGAGGTTGAAAGAAAGAGCTTGTCTATGGTCTTTTTTGTCTACAAGAGATTGTAAGAAGTCTGCTTCATATGAATGAAGAAACAAATCAGCAAGCAAAGGTGCACAATTAGTGCCCATTGGAATCCCTATTGTTTGATGAAAAACACGTCCACCAAACTGAACAAATATGTTGTCAATAAAGAAGCTGAGCATGTTGATTATTTGGTCTTCTGTAAATTTGTTCTTTTTCTTAGACTCATTGATGACAAAGTAAGTCTTGGTATAATCGACTACAAGATATTTGTAACTGCGTTTTCCATTCTTTTTGAAAAGGCTGCGTTTAATCAGCTTTTCCAATCGCAATTTCAGTTGTTGATGTGGAATAGAAGTATAAAATGTGGAGAAATCGAATGTTTTGATGCTGTTACAAGATGAAACTGATTTAGAGTTAATAATCTCCATCAGTTCTTTCGAATTCTTCAGGATCCACATTTGATTGAAACCATTTCTAGAATAACAACAATCGTAATATTTCTGGAGGCCGGATTTTATTGAAGTCAACAGAACTGAAAGAGGCTTAGTTGTACATTTGGTTGACCCTGCAATGAAGCGCTGTTTGTATGGATTTTGATATAATTTAGGAATCCAATACAGGGATGGAATGTCATTATTACTGACACAATACAGAAAGGCCGAAGGAGGAAATGACAGATTTGCGATTGTCAATGATTTCCTCCTTAGACAATGTTTTAGCTTTGTATGTGGTGCTACTGCTGGTACAACCAACCCCCAATTCAGCTGTCAAACAGTCAATATAGTGTTTCTTGCACACAAAAATGTTATTTGGTGCTTTGTCTGCAAGTAAAACAACATATTTGTCATGTAAGGTGGACAATGTTTTGGCAACATCAGCGTTGCTAAAAATGGATGTTGCCTTAGTGCTCATTGAGCCTTTCAAGAATTAATTCTTTTCAAAACCAATGACCTCACAGCTTTTACCCATTCTGACAAAACGTCACATTCTTTCTCCTGTTCTTTTTTGGCCCATTTTCTGGCATAATCCTCAACTGAATCTATAATTGTTTTGAAATTATAGCTCCAGTTGATTCGTCTTGGCTCACGATATTTAGAATCAGAATATCAAGACCGATAATCACCATTTACGACAAGCTGGGTTCGGCTGCTGGCCTATTCGACACCATGAATAACACGGGAAAAAGGATAGTTAATTAAGTTGGACAATTTAGCCTACTGCATGAGAACCGAAGCTATTATATTACTAGTACTTACATCAAAAATTGTAAAACGCTCAAGGGTGTGGCATTGGCCTACCCGAAATACAAATATGGCTTAATTGCACATGTAGTTTCTGCATTATGACCCGGCTCACTAGGGCTAGCTTTGCCTTAGTTTACCAAATTTGGTACATTGGCTATGTTCAAATCGGCCTGACACGATTGCAAGGGTACTTGGGTGCTGTTAGTGGTCTTTTTCTCGAAATCGTAGCCCTGATGACGGCCTTTGCTGTTTTCATATTCCGAATTCACCTTCATTTCCAATAACATTTGGACTCTCAGATATAATTTGTAAGGCCTTAAGACTTTTCCATTTAATGCTTGTCTTTTAACTTTCAACATTAAATTTCATCGATTGCTTAATATGGTCATATGCAGAGTGGTTTTGAAATTGCTTTTTTATTTTAGTGTCTAGATGATCATGTGTATAATTCACAGACTAAAGTCTAACTAATGAAATACCTGCTTTGTTCTTTAATATCATTATCTCGATTTCTGTACTAAAAGTTGCGAATTTGTTGTTTCTGTTGCATATTCCACACACACTAAGCGAACAAAATGTACTGTTTGCAGTTTATATTCCTAGGGGGGTAACTTCCAATATAAAGGTATACGTGTACATGCCCAAAAAATGGATAGTTTTTTGGAAAATTTATATGAAAATTGGTATAGTTGTAAGTCAATTTTATATAAAAATGGTAATGCTTTTTAATTTTCATTGAAAAAAAAACTAGTGTCATATAAATATGGGTAATGTTTTGTCCATTTTTATATAGATATGCCCCAAGAAACTGCATCAGCTATAAGCTGAGAGAAAAATTGTTCATCCCTTATTATATTTTGAAACAATTAAGAGCTAATATATCCTTGTATAGATATTCAATGAAATTCATAAAGATAACTTTACAGTTTACTGAATTTAAATATGGGTCATAGAAATTGTCGATTTTATATAAATATGGGTCATGAAAATTGGAAATTTTATATAAATATGGGTATTGAATCAAAATCAAAAATGGCACATCCCCACCGAAAAAACTATCAAGTTACCCCCCCCGGGTTTATATTAAGCCCAATCGCCTCGATAATAGTAAACTAAAATTTTGTAAATAGAAACAAAAACAATGGCCTCTCTGCTGTTAGTCGTCTATCACTTTCTTATTGAACACTAGTCTTTATTTGATAATTTACAACTATTAAACAAGCGCATTTTTGCAAATTCGATGGCACTAGAAAAACTGTTCATTACTGAAACGGACAAAATCATCAAATCTTCTTACACAACTACTTTTACTAAACTCTCAAAGTGTCCAGTATAAATTGAGTTATTTTTCAGTATACTTTCCTTGCAGTCAATTTAATCAAGAGATAATACACAGGACATTACTAGATCGACCTTAAAATTGAGTACTAAATAAAGGTAATAACAAAACTACCGAACTTGAATGATCAATCTCATAGTCCAGAAAAAATGACAAAAACGAATGTTTTGGAAAAGAAGGTAGACTTATAACCCAAAACAACAAAATTCCTAGAGTTTGAAACTAGTAGGCTTTTTCGAGAAGATTTTTAGGCAACATTTTAGTTTTTCGTGTGGCAAGGTAGTGTATAAAGTTGAAAAATCGAACGTTTTCAGAGAGTGAACCTCAGAAAATGATCTAGATTTAAAATGATCTAACAAATCTTTTGAGTTCTTCAAAATCCACATATGGTTAATTCGACTACGATTATAAATAGTGTCGCAGTATGCTTGTTGACCTTCTTTGACAGCAGACAAGAATTTAGTTAAATGAACGGACAGCTCTGTAGTTCAACATAATGAAGATCCAGCTATATACCTTTCTTTGTACGGATTTTTGTGAAGTTTAGGTATCCAGTACAAATATGGTAAATCTTTGTGTTCCTCTTTCATTGGAATATTGAAAGAGGACATAAAAGAGCTATGGTTGGCTATGATTTCAACTTTGTTAAATGTAGTCCGTGTGTATGTAGCACTAGCGGAAGTATTACCATCAATGCCTTGTTCTTTTATTAGACAATTATAATAGTGTGCTTTACATACAAAAACTTTATTATTGGAAGCCTTGTCTGCTGGCGTGACAACATACCTGTCATGTAAGGAAGAGAGACAACTGAGAGCTTCACGATCTCTAAATACAGAAGAAGGCCGGGAGTTCACACATTTGCGAAGTTTGTCTATTCGGCTTCGTACAAGAGATCGGATAGTCCTTACCCAGTCCGACAGTGATTCAAGCTCTGGTTCTTGGTCCTTTTCCCTCTTTATCCAGGCTCTAGCATAGTCCTCCACAGCGTCATGATGATCTTAAAGTTGTGATTCGAATTTACACGTTGCGGTTCCCTGAATTTAGATCCATGGGAAACCACATTACGTAATAAATCATTTTCAATTATCTTAAGATCACCCGTGATGACATGACCAGATGGACCATAGACAAAGGGAGAAGCATAGCAATCACATGTCAGAGGGGACTTTAGATATTCTTCAATGTTTAGGTCCTGCAATGCCTTTTTGTGCTTGAAAATTTTACTACTTATGGTTTTAGTGTAGCGGTAGGAAACAATTGGTGTTGACTGATTTTTGAAATATGGAGGAATTTGAGATGTAACTTCCTTACGATTTAAAATATTGCTGATGTTTATAGCATCTATCCCTTTGTTTTTAAATGGAATATGGAGAAATTTTCTATCCTCAGTAGTAAGAGGCTCACTTCTTACAGGCTTAAAAAGACGGAAAAGGGCAACGTCGCAAATAATGCTAGTAAGTCTGTAAGAAGGAGTAAATGGATCAGTACCTGCTTTTTCTAACCCAAGATCACGTAGGTCTTTAAGTTTCGTGACTCGTAGTGAATAGAGAATGGTACGAACATGATGGACTCCCAATGGTTGTTGTAGACTTGTTACCAGATCATCAAACGTGTCTGAAAGAGATCTGTTGTCAGTTTGACTGGCACCAGATCTCGGTTTGTATCGTTTGTGACCATGACTACGTTTGTGTCTACCATTAGGGTCAAACAGTTTCATAACATTCACCTCACTACATTGTGGGCTAGAAAGATTTCCTACTCCTTTGATGTTATCATTACATCCATAAGGCATTGCAGTACCTAAAGTTTTTATCCAGTGAAGCTCTCGTTTTTTACGGTGAGGTGTACTAAGATTTGGACTGTTGGTGTCGTGGTAAATCTTTTCGATAAACCGGACTTTCATGTTCAAACATTGGTCATGGTTAGGTTGATTAAAGTGGTTATACAAAACCCGATAATCAGAATTAAATAAAAAATTAATCTTGAGCTTTTAACACCACGGTGCTTTCAACAAGTGCAGTGTAAACCAGGATTGTAGAGTAAAAAAGGTCTGGTCAAGAGTATTTTGGGTTAGGAAAAAAACAAATATTCATCAAAAAACAATATCAAAAACGGGTTTAAAATGATTAATTTGGTTATTATTTCAATATTTCAAGGAGTTGTAATATCATTCTAAAATTGTAATACTTAATTTAGACTTTACATATTTGTACATGTGTATCAATGATGTTTCATTCCCCGTACTTGTAACTCCCCTTCTAATAAACATGCTTGAACCAAACGTGTCGTGACTCATGTAGCCTGTTATTACAGGAGTAACCTCTCATCAGCAACATTTGATTCAAAACATTGGAAGATCAAAAACCCAAAATATTGAATGAAAAGTTCTCAAAACCAAAAAAAGTTCGAACAGGAAAACCAAATCCAGCACCGAGGATATCGACCATCGTGTGTTCATAATAATCATATCATCTCTGCATAAAAATATCAAAATGAAACATGCTACATAAAACCACCAACTCTGCAGGTAATAAATTTAGTTTACTATGATGAAATAAAGATCAAGTATACGTTTAGATTCGGTCTGCAAATTTTTGGGGGAGTTATTGCCCTTTGAACTTTGAAATAAATGAAATTTCAATTTTCCGCAATTTTAATCTACAATCTTGCAGGTAATGGGCTGATTATTAGTTATGTGTGTCAACCATAATGAATTACACATCACGTTCACGTTTTGTTCCGGTCCACCCTTTTTTACGGGAGTTAAGGCCCTTTAACCTTTGAAAATTCTTGAAATTTCAGTTTTTTAAAAACGTTTGTAGATTTCTGATATACGAATGTACCATAATATTAGGAGTTGCAGATCAAGTTAATGTTTCGTACCGGTCTGCAACTATGTAGGGGAGTTTGCTCATTGAACTTATGAATAATAACAGAATAACTTATGAAAAATGAATTCAGTTTTCCACATTCTATTTTTACCGTTTGTAGATAATGAACTGATCCAGCATATGTTTTGGTTTTACCAGAATAAGAATTGAACATTGAACATAGGGACCGGTAGGGGACTATTTACTCATATAATTAATAGAATTTGTGCACTCCGCTAGTAAAATGAGACCAACACTATCATCTTGCATATCGGGTTATAAAAAATAATCATAATAATGCTTCAGGCTAAAGTTTTGCTAAATCAAAGCACCAAAAGGTTGAAAGAGTGGCGAAAACGAAACATTCATGCATGTTTAAAAGGGTATTGCAGGTTTATATACGAGTAGCCGAAGGTCCCCTGCAGTTTTCTAAACTATCCGATCCCTACCAATTCCTATATTTGTCAGTTGGAGTCGAAACTGGTTCACACTTCTGGTCTAGTGTCCCCAATACTTACTTTTCACAAAAAATGTAGTTGTCATTTTTGGTCCCGTTCATGTTCATCTCCCTTACACACAGCCATTTTAAAATTATGAAAGTAATGTACCCTAGATACTGTCAAAGAGTTTTCCTAGTACATTGTAATATTGAATACGTTGACATTTATTTAAATTCTACGTAAGATTTCCTTTGAATTCACAAGTCCTCATTTATTATTGCTTGACAAAAAAATATTTAATATTCCAATCGCACGAGGAATATGTAAAGTCTAATTGGTATGCTGCAAAATGTGCCTTAATTACCTACAAAATAATCAGCGTTAAATGTTTTCAGTGAAAAATCTCAAAGTTCTAATCTTGTTACATAATCGACAGACGCTAATTCCTAGGGGTTTCCTTAGGATCCAATGTGTAGACTGGTTGAATTTACATAAGCTGAAGCTTTATGTAATTTGAATTTATGCTGAAATTTTCGGTCAGGTGCAAGTTGCGAATTATGATTTCACTCGTCACCAGGGAGGTATTTAGTGGACTTTCATGGGCTGCAGTTTTTCTTCCACGTTAGTGTTCCCTGTAGATCATTGAGATTGGAAACAATTTTTCTACTTGTATATGTAGACTAGTTTTCCATTAAAAGAAGCAGAGGTACCAATGGGGTATCTGAATATCAAAAGTCCGAAAGGGCAGATACAAAACCAGAAAACACCAACAGGAACGGGACAAAAACAGACAACTTGTAACACATGGAAACACAAAATAACTGAATATCAATCAACAACGCGAACTCCAGTCGAAACAAGAGTGAACTCAGGTGCTCCGGAAGAGTAAGCAGTTCCTGCTTGCTATAGCACACCCGTCGCATTGCCAATAGTCCATTCAGCGTGTCAAATCCGGACAAGGAAGACAAAACAACACCCTATGACAAACCAACATCTGCTCTCATCTGAGAGATCGAAATCCCATATTTGTCTATAAGTGCATGATGTCTTCCGTAAAATTTCTTGAGTGAAGACAGCAACCGAGGAGCAACATAACCCTGTGTGAGCAATTTTTGCGTCATACGTGTCGCTAAGGAAATCGATGTAAGTCCCGCACGCTCTGGAGTAACGAATCAATTGAGATACGTAAACTCCATAAGCTGGAGCGGACGGAATGTTGCTACACAAGAAGGGAAAGTTGACGATTGGAAAGTTGAAGTCATCACGTTTGTCATAGAGCCTTGTTGAAAGTCTTCCTTGTGAGTCAATTTCTAGATGTAGATATAAATATGAATCAGACTTCCTACAATCCGTTGTGTCCTTTATCTCAAGCTCCTGGGGATATATGAGATGGAGAAAGTCACCAAATCGAGAATTGTTCAGTGAAAGGACATCATAAATATAACGGAACGTGAGGTTGAAAGAGAGAGCTAGTCTACGGTCTTATTTGTCTAGAAGAGATTGTAACTTGGAATGTACTCGTTGATTTACTGCTGTTTCGATAAACTGTTTATAAGATTGAAGTAGACTTATATAAATATGTGAAAAAGTCCGCATTATAGTCCCGCTGAGTGTCGTAAGAGGCGCGATGAATCGTTAAATTCTTCGAACGGGTCAGTGTTTGCTCATAGAGCAATGAAGGTGTGTACCCTAGGTAGCTGAATAGGTTCGACCTACCGTGCGAGGCTTGTTAGGTCATCATGTAGAAGGCCTGGCCGCTTACCATGGCTGTCGAACGTGTGTGGAGTGCCACTTTTAATGCACGAAAAGGACTCAGTATGAACAGCCAAGGGTCCAAGGGTGCACCACATAGGCTTAATTTTTAGCACCAATCACTTTTCTGATGGCCTTTTACAGAACATTGTACCTTTTTTTAGCTCACCTTGCCGAAGGCAATGTGAGCTTTTGCCATCACTTGGCGTCAGTCGTCCGTCGTCTGTCGTCCGTCGTTCAACTTTTCAAAAATCTTCTCTGAAACCGCTTAGTCAAATGTAATGAAACTTGTTAGGGTTGTTCTGTAGTATGTCCTCTACTACCGTCAACAACAAAAATGGCCGCCACGGCTAAAAATAGAACATGGGGGTAAATTGCAGTTTTTTGCAAATTACTCAAAAACCGTATCAGATATCAAAGTTCTGGCATTGGTTAAAGGTATCAGCACCTGAAGATCTACCTGCCCAGAAATTGTGAAGAAGATCCAACAACCGATGTAGGGGTTATTGCCCTTTTTCATGATTTTTTTCAAAAAAAAAATACTTATTTAGCCCTATATCTTGAAAACTATACAAGATATTTCAAAAATTAAAATTGCATATGACTAAACACATCAAGATCTACAAAAGTTGTAACGGAGTCAAAGTTGTAGGATTGGTCCTTTAGGAGTCATACCCCTTGGATCGTAAAAATTGACCATTTTCACAGTTTTTTGTTCAACGTTTCAAAAATCTTCTTCTCCGAAACCGCTTGGCCAAATGAAATGAAACTTGGTAGGGTTGTTTTGTAGTAAGTGGTCTACAAAATTAGCGTTCATAATTTTGATTCAACAAAAATTATGGCCGTCATGGCTAAAAATAGAACATAAGGGTAAATTGCAGTTTTTTTGCAAATTACTCAAAAATGGTAACAGATATTAAAATCCTGTTTGGGTAATAATGATCAGCACATCAAGATCTACCTCCCCTGAAGTTTTGAAGAAGATATGCCAATGGTTGTAGGAGTTATTGCCCTTTTTCTTGTTTTTTTTTAAATTTTGCTCTTTTTAGACTAATATCTTAAACAGATCTAAAACCGGTAAAAAATCAACTTGCAACACCTGTGATATGCTTATTATTTCTCCTGAATTTACCAGTAACTTAAACAGTAAAGCTTACCAAACCCTTTCTCACGACCCTTTGGACTGTTCTACCCGAAATGTCATTTACGGAATTGAATGTACTTTATGTGGACTGTTGCATGTTGGTGAAACCTAAAATTCATTGCGTTCTCTCATGAATGCTCATAGGTATGACACCAAAAACTCTGATTATCGGGTTTTGTATAACCACTTTAATCAACCTAACCATGACCAATGTTTGAACATGAAAGTCCGGTTTATCGAAAAGATTTACCACGACACCAACAGTCCAAATCTTAGTACACCTCACCGTAAAAAACGAGAGCTTCACTGGATAAAAACTTTAGGTACTGCAATGCCTTATGGATGTAATGATAACATCAAAGGAGTAGGAAATCTTTCTAGCCCACAATGTAGTGAGGTGAATGTTATGAAACTGTTTGACCCTAATGGTAGACACAAACATTGTCATGGTCATAAACGATACAAACCGAGATCTGGTGCCAGTCAAACTGACAACGGATCTCTTTCAGACACGTTTGATGATCTGGTAACAAGTCTACAACAACCATTGGGAGTTCATCATGTTCGTACCATTCTCTATTCACTACGAGTCACGAAACTTAAAGCCCTACGTGATCTTGGGTTAGAAAAAGCAGGTACTGATCCATTTACTCCTTCTTACAGACTTACTAGCATTATTTGCGACGTTGCCCTTTTCCGTCTTTTTAAGCCTGTAAGAAGTGAGTCTCTTACTACTGAGGATAGGAAATTTCTCCATATTCCATTTATGAACAAAGGGATAGATGCTATAAACATCAGCAATATTTTAAATCGTAAGGAAGTTACATCTCAAATTCCTCAATATTTCAAAAATCAGTCAACACCAATTGTTTCCTACCGCTACACTAAAACCATAAGTAGTAAAATTTTCAACCACAAAAAGGCATTGCAGGACCTAAACATTGAAGAATATCTAAAGTCCCCTCTGACGTGTGATTGCTATGCTTCTCCCTTTGTCTATGGTCCATCTGGTCATGTCATCACGGGTGATCTTAAGATAATTGAAAATGATTTACGTAATGTGGTTTCCCATGGACCTAAATTCAGGGAACCGATCATCATGGACGCTGTGGAGGACTATGCTAGAGCCTGGATAAAGAGGGAAAAGGACCAAGAACCAGAGCTTGAATCACTGCCGGATTGGGTAAGGACTATCCGATCTCTTGTACGAAGCCGAATAGACAAACTTCGCAAATGTGTGAACCCCGGCCTTCTTCTGTATTTAGAGATCGTGAAGCTCTCAGTTGTCTCTCTTCCTTACATGACAGGTATGTTGTCACGCCAGCAGACAAGGCTTCCAATAATATAGTTTTTGTATGTACATTTTTGTAAAGCACATTATTACAATTGTCTAATAAAAGAACTAGGCATTGATGGTAATACTTCCGCTAGTGCTACATACACACGGACTACATTTAACAAAGATGAAATCATAGCTCTTTTATGTCCTCTTTTAATATTCCAATGAAAGAGGAACATAAAGAGTTACCATATTTGTACTGGATACCTAAACTTCACAAAAATCCGTACAAAGAAAGGTATATAGCTAGATCTTCATCATGTTCAACTACAGAGCTGTCTGTTCATTTAACTAAAATCTTGTCTGCTGTCAAAGAAGGTCAACAAGCATACTGCGACACTATTTATAATCGTAGTGGAATTAACCATATGTGGATTTTGAAGAACTCAAAAGATTTGTTAGACCATTTTAAATCTAGATCATTTTCCGAGGTTCACTCTTTGAAAACGTTCGATTTTTGAACTTTATACACTACCTTGCCACACGAAAAACTAAAATGTCGCCTGAAAAAACTTCTCGAAAAAGCCTTTTCAAACTCTAGGAATTTTGTTGTTTTGGGTTATAATTCTACATTCTTTTCCAAAACATCTTTCAAAGATAAAATTTGTTACACACTGGAACAAGTTTGCAGTATGCTTGTTTTCCTCATTGACAACATATTTCAATTGTCTCCTTCGGAGGAGAGATTTTTCAACAACAAATCGGCATTCCAATGGGCACAAACTGTGCTCCTCTCCTCGCCGATTTGTTTTTATACTCTTACGAGACTGAATTTCTTCAGGGACTCGATGAAAGGGGCAAGGTCATTTAATCTTACATTCAGATATATTGGTGATGTCCTTTCTATCAATAACACTTCATTTGGTAGTTGGATTCCTTCAATATATCCTCCGGAATTGGAGATTAAAGAGACCACCGAATCTAATTGCTTCACGTCTTTCTTGGATTTGCACCTCGAATTAGACCCAGGTGGTCATTTCAGTACAAAAATTTACGATAAACGAGACTATTTTAATTTTCAAATTATTAATTTCCTAATCTACAGAGCAATATACCTACTTCTCCTGCATACGGTGTTTATATTTCACAACTTATTTGATATGCCAGAGCTTGCACACATTTCACAGATTTTTTTATCAGACACCGATTTCTTCGTGGCCGACTTTTGGAGCATACGTCTCATACGATCAATAAAAAAATTCTTTCTTCGTTATCAGCCACTAGTAGAAAAGTTCAAAATTGAGTTAAAAGATATGATAGTTAATTGTTTTAATTAGTGTTTGACTGGTCTGCTGTACTGAGATGATCACCTCAATATCCTATTGTGTCTCACAACTATTTTGTGTTCTATGGTCATTACCGGATCTTAAGATCGCAATGGAAGAGGGAGGTTTGGCGCCATAAAACCTGGTTTAACCCACCATTTATTTTAAAATGCCTGTACAAAGTCGCACCATTGCGATCCACCAATTCTCTGGTATGACTGATTTGTGTTTTTCATTTTCTCTGGACTATGAGATTGATCGTTCAAGTTCGGTAGTTTTGTTACTACCTTTATTTATTGAAAACTATACAAGATATTTGAAAAATTTAAATTGCATATGGTTATGGACATAAAGATCTAAAAATTATGTAATGGGGTCAAAGTTGTAAGACCTTTCTTGATAGGAGTTGTTTCCCTTAGAATATTAAAATTGATAATTCTACAGAGTAGCAGTCGACTCCTTTGTTAAAATACCCAGCTTATAAGTATCATCGAATACAAGGTGAGTGATTCAGGCTCCTGGGAGCCTCTAGTTTTATTACTGGTATCGCATTCAAATCCAGAATTCATCATTTTATGTTATTTTTATCATCTTTATTTATGTTTATCGCAATGATATATAGGGTTGTTAGGGCATAAAACAAAACTTCACTCATCTTTAACAACTTTCTGATACGTCATTTTTTGTCACAATGATTTTTCGTTGGCCATCAATGCGTAATTGGGCTTTTTAAGGTCTCTCATGGCCACCGTTTTCTATCAAATATACATTTTCTTTATATTCAAACGGCTCTAATAAACTCAATCGGAGTAATCATTTCTCTCATACTATATTGTCATCAAAAACCAAATGAACCCAAATGAATATCTTGTGAAATATATCGGAAACCAATTATGCCATTCTTGATTTCTTTTATGTATTCTTCCTGGTAATTTCTATAAAAAAAGTTGGGTAATGGAAATAAATATTTCAATGTTTCCTGTTTTCTCGCATGACATGCAATATCAAATGTGTTTTACCTTTAGGGACTGAGTGTTGACCGTCATTGGGCTTCTATATACGGAACGAAAATTTATTTAACGCCATCTATGGTTTGAAGGGTTGATATTATATGACAGCCGAAATTCAATTAAGATGTTATAGTGTTAACTAGAGTTTTTTTCACTAAAAGTTTCTATGCTTCAATTGAACATAAATATGATTAAAATAATAACTTTCGGATTATTGTCGATGGTATGGTCCCCAGTAACAGTAAAGTTTAAAAATCAGTGGCATATTCTTCATCATAAGTAGTAGTGAAGGAAGCAAAGGGGCGTGTACCAAATGGACTATCGAATGTCATAGATCCAAAAGACCAAGACAAAATCGGTAGATATAAAATCATGAATATAAACAAAACAGACAAAAAACAAAAATATATCAAACAACCCCATTGCCAAAGTATCGTGAACTCAAGTCGAAGCGAGAATGAACTCATGTGCTTTTGGAAGAGTAAGCAGCAGTTACTGCTTGCTTCATGTATATATTTTTGAAAACGGTCAAAATCATAAATAAAAAAGAGAATCTTTGCCCACCTTATGGATACAAAATCACTTATTTGTCTACAAGCGTATTTATATGGTTTGGTATGGGTAGAGGTCGGGAGTGCAATGGAAAATCGAAAAAGTGGCACGTGTCTGGGTTTATTCCGGCACGGTTATCAAAATAAACGAAGAATTAACATATTTTTTTTATTACTAGTATGTTTATAGGAAATACAGAAATGTTTAAATTACACCTGAATTTTTACATATGTAGTAGATAGCTTTCCACACATAGATATACCGGTATAGCCACAATACTGAATTAAGTTTTCTTTTTTTCAAAAACGGAAAGGCGTGAGAATCAACCTAAAATTTTCGATATCAATCTCCAGCAAGATTTTTCCCTTTAAAATATAAATTTCAACAAAGTTCCAGACTATAAATTTTGCTACGCCTGGCGCTCGTGTCGTCTATTCAAGACTCATTGGAGGCGCTCTACCAAGAGTTGAAAATGCCAAACATTATATGAATATGAAGAGCAAAAAATTATACCAAAAAATGTCGAAAGAGAATCCAAATTATGACTTAGACCAACCTATGTCTGAGGTAAGAAGAACCTTAGGGTTTTGACAATTTAAAAATTTAAACGGATAATTTAATGCTTTGATGTGTTCGTCAACACAAAAGTGTTAATGCCGGAGCGGGTTAACCTCGGGGAATTAAAACTCCACCAGCAGCGCTAACCGTCAAGGATGTTAGAAATATTAATTACAACAAAGTTCTAGACTATAAATTTTGCTACGCATGACGCGCGTTTTGTCTATTCAAGACTCATCAGAGGCGCTCTACCAAAAGTTGAAAATGCAAAACACTATATGAATATGAAGAGAATATGGAATGATAGAAGAGAACAAAAAATGAAAACTATTATAGATCATAAGGATATGAAACATTCTGGAAATTTTGATAAGTTTTCTCTTGTGAAATACTTTAATCGTCTATTTTTCATGATTGTAAGGAAAATTTGGTCCGATCATGAGTAATCGAGACAAAACTCACAGTTACGACTACAGAGCTAATATAATGTTTCTAATTAAGAAAAGACCATAACTTCTGCTTTTGTTCAGATCTTCTCGCATTTAGTTGTCTTAGTTTGTACTTACAATTAGAAATCCCATGTTTGTACTCCATAACCTTTCTTGAGCAAGGTCAACAACCAACAAGAGGCTCCCAGGAGCCTGAATCGCTCTCTTGAACTACACAGATACAAATATTTTGTAGATATTATTGTGCTTAACCATATGCAATTTAAATATCTGAAATACCTTATTTAGTTTTCAATATATAGGGCTTAATAAGTGCAAAATTTGGCAAAAATGACAAAAGGGGCAATAACTCCCACATCAGCAGTAGGATCTTTTTCAAAATTTTGAGACAGATCTTAATATGCTGATCACTTTTGATTCTTGCACATTTTTTATATCTGAAACCATTTTTGAGTTATTCGCAAAAAGCTGCAATTTACCCCTATGTTCTATTTTAAGCCATGGCGGCCATGTTTTTTTTCACACATCAAAAATCTGAACGATGTAGTTGTAGCAGATATGTTATTAAACAAGTCTGCCAAGTTAAGAAGCAGTTGGTCTTACAGTGAATTCAGGGGAAAAGTACTGAAAATGGTGAATGTTGTCGCTTTAAGGGCAATAACTCCTAAAAGAAATGGTCCTACAGCTTTGACTTAGTTACAAGCAATGTAGATCATGATGTGATTAATCATATGCAATTTGAATATTTGAAATATCTTGTATAGTTTTCAAGATAAAGGGCTAAATAGGTGAATTTTTTTTTTAAAATCATTTTTCGTATTAGCATGATTTTTATATCTGTAACCATTTTTGAGTTATTAGCAAAAAAATTGCAATTTACCCTTATGTTCTATTTTTAGCTATGGCGGCCATATTTTTTGACGAATCAAAAATTTAAACGATAGAATTGTAGCAGATATGTTATTAAACATGTACATTCAGTTGGTCGCATGGTGTCAGACAAGTTAATCATTGAAACTCAGGGAAAAAGTAATGAAAAATGGTAAATTTTGATGCTTTAAGGGCCATAACTCCAATTTAAATTTTTGAATAATCTTGTAAAGTTTTCAAGATATTGGGCTAAATAAGTGAAAAATTTTGAAAAAATCCAGAAAAAGGGCAATAACTCCTACATGGGTTGTTGGATCTTCTTGAAAATTTTAGGGCAGGTAGATCTTGAGGTGCTGATCACTTTTACCCTATGCCAGAATTTTGATATCTGTGACTATTTTTGATTTTTTTTGCAAAAAACTGCAATTTACCCCTATGTTCTATGGCTGCCATGTTTTTTAACGAATCAAAAATCCAAACAATGCTTTTAAAGCACATATGCCAATTAACAACTGTACCAAGTTTGGTTGCAATTGAACCTATGGTGTCAGAGGAGCTAACGTTTAAAAAAGTTTACGGACGACGGACGCCAAGTGATGGCAATAGCTCACATGACCCGTTGGGTCAGGTGAGCTAAAAAGCATAAAACCATGTGTTAGTCCTATGCGGGGCCCGGGAAACAAATAGGCCCACAGTGGTGCTAATGTTCTCCGTGAAAGTCCACTAAAGAGAGCGCAGAAACCCATTATTAGGTCAGGTTGCTTAGCCCTCAAAGTGAATGGGGTGTGTGCCCTTGGTTGAATTGGACAGCCCTGCCATAATGGGGTCGCCAGGCGATAATGCGTTAAATCTGACCGAAAATCATTGTGAGCAAATGTGTGTAGAGAGTGCCACACTCCATGCACGAAAAGATCCCTTTGTGGACCGCCAAGTATTTCACCACATGGGCAAAATTTTCGCCCCTATCCACCTCTCCCCTTTTCCAGTGGTTTTCAAAATTGCAATTCCTTTGTTTCCCACCCATCCCCATTTTTGCAATTTTTCTGGAGTGTCTTCCTTGTTTTGTCTTTGAAATGGTACTCTTTCACACTCACATACTCTCCATGTCCCTAAATAACGTAGAATCAGTTGTATCTCGCAAGCTTAATAAGCTTCGACGGGCGAATGCAGGTACATAAAGTGAAAAATAACGAAGAGAAAGTTAGTCAACGAGTTTGTCAGAGAGCTTTGTACAAAGTATTCATTGGTATAATGTATCAAGTAAATTTATTTTTTCAAACTCTATTCTGAATACTAGTAGCTGCAAAATATTTAAAGTGGTATTTGAAGAACCACAGTTATATTGAATGTCTTCAAGAGCAAAAAAACTCGATATCACAACAAAGCTCCTGACAATAAGTTTTGTTGAGTCAAAAAGTTGAAATAGTTTTGCACTGTATGGAAAATCGAAACATTCTTGTTATGTCAAAGAACACTGCTTCAAGTTTTGATATGCAACCCCTCAGATCCTCTACAGGTTGCTAGATAGTATGACCTTACCCATTGCCGTTTTTCAAGGAGTAATCGAAACGGATGTAGTCTACTGAATTCGTGTCCCCATGCATCCAACTTCTCACGAAGTTTAATGTTATCTTCATGTCATATCCCTGTTCACGTTCATCTCCCACATATAACACAGTTAAGGGGATACGTTACTTTGGTCGACCATCTTACTTTTCAAAACAAATTTGCATAAGTAATGTTAATACCATGACACATTGAAATATTCATTTGAAATATGGGGTCATGGGTCGATTTTTCAAGTTATTTCACTTTGAAATTATCGTTTTTGGCGGGAAATTTATATAGAAGTAATGGGAAAAGATCCAATATTTTCAAAATTTTGTAATTCTCCATTGATTAAAACAAAAATTTTTCATTACATTTCAGCTAAAAACTAACATAAGAAAATCCAAATCTTTCTCTAAACAACGATATATATTTTGTCATAGGTCATGGACCTTCTTTTTTCAAGAATTTACATCAAAGATAAACAATAGCATTAAGTGTTAACGCTGTTCAAGTAAAATTGACGTTGCGTTTGAAATCGGAAATTGGCGTTTTTCTGTTTCACAGGTAAATTTTATCGATAACGTCGTTTTTAACGTAACGTATCCCCTTAATTGAAAGTAATGAAATCATTAATAAAAGTAACGTTTTCTAGGTAATGCCAAAGTGTTTTCCAAATGCCTTGTATTATGTTGCGATTTATTTTAATTGTAAATCAGGTTTGCTTCCCAACTGCTCATTTATTTTCACTTGACAGACAAAAAAATCAAATCTTTCCAGGCAAATGCTATTAACATGATTAAGTCTTATTGATATGCTGCACAAATACCATGATTACGCTGAAATAAATCAGCATTGAATATTGTCAGTGATATAAACCAAAATTTATGATCTTGTTACAAAATAAGCAGACACTATTTCCTGTGGTTTTCTACATGATACAATGTATAGACTGGCTAAATTGACATTACTTGGGAGCTTTACCATGTTTACGTGATTTGGATTTAGTGATGATATTACGAAATACCATATTATATTGGTGATGAGATATTTCCCTTTGAAATGATATATCCGTTTAAGAAAGAAGACTATGACAGTTAGAGAAAACAACTTGCCTGATTAAACCTTAAGCGCATAAAATCTACGAAACCCCACATTGATTTTGAATAGTCCAATAGCCTTTTATAAAAGTTGTTGCTCTTAAAGATGGTCACATATTTTGATTCTTCGTGTATTAATACACTCACCAAAGATTTTCATCTACACGGTGCACTAATAATAATAATAACCTGATTCGACACGAGGAAGCTATTATTTAGTGGTCTTTCGTCGTCTTTACCTGGCTGCGAATTTATTCGCTATCCGAAATCTTTTAAAATCATGTTGGTTTTTATTTTGGTCGATGGAAGCTAAAATAATTGAAAGTTCCAACACAGTGTCCATGCCAGTGCGAGTCACGGAGATTACCAGGAAACTAATTTGGTGGGCTGAGCACAAACCCATATCAGGAAGACATCATGTGGGCAAATACAGGATGAGTGCAAATACTGGTTTGACAAAGCGGTTTAGTACTGTCCGTACCGGACTTGTCTCACACTTAAGGTGGACATGTGACTTGCCCCAAATAAAATGAAATTTGAAAAAAAAAATATCTTGAGATTTTTATGTTTTTAGGATCTTTACAGCTAGTTTAAGCACATTTTAGCAATATGATTGACATTTGTATTCTAAAAGTAGTATAAATTCCTAGCTGAAGTATGGTCAAGGGACGTAATTTGGCAAAATCATGAAAAATAATCGTTTTGCTGCTATCTTTGCTTGTATTTAAAAATCAAGGGAAGAAACCCCACTTTAAATTGATTTAAGAAGATGAATTGTTGCAAGATCTATAAATCATAAAAAATTGGGGAAATCTATTGACAGGTAAAAAAGTAGTGGAACATTTTTGTGGTTTTTTTGTGTACTATATAATTCATATTAAAATATTGATACTTTAACTTGATATAACTCGAAAAGTAGGGAAGAAACCCATGAATTTTGATTCAAATTATCAGAGTACATCATTTTGGACATTAATGCCAATTTTGAAAAAAATCTATCGACAAATTATTTTGGACTCAAGTGTCATCCTTAGTCACATCTTAATACAAGTTAGGCTCTGCTACGGGCTAATTTACCATCGGGCTATACACGAGCCACAATAGTGGAGAAATCTACACTAAGTCCGATAAATACAATATCCTAAAAATAAGCGGGAAACATGACTTTGTTGGGTTGGGATCTCCTGTTGGAGCTTTTTAAAAGTGATCGAAAGACTTTTGATATGATGGCCCTTGAGCCAATCCATGAACAATCTAAGACGGAGGAAATAAAGAGTTATAGCACACATCATTCTTGGCTCTATATCGACCGAAACCCAAGAGAAGGAAGGTGGCGCTACTTTGCACATAAATTTAAACAACATCTGGAGGCTTCATTTCGAAATGTTTGCATATATGAAAAAAGTTCAATACTTTTACGTGGCGAAAAAAAAAATAAAAATCATTATCAAAGCTTTTTAAAGGAAAAAAAAAACAAGCCCTCTTCTGCCTAAATGGTCGGTCCCTCATTTACATCTCATTACCTTCTATAGTTAAACTTCAAGATAGAAGTCCACTGAAGAGCTTATTTTGATGGAGAATCAGAGCGCTTTTCCCACAGGCCGGCTGCATTACTTGTCTTCTCTATGTGGTTGGACCGGGTAGAATTGTTATCTTGTTTGCCCGGGTCGTTGCACCATTATACAAAAAAAACCGAAAAAATTCGGTACATCTTGTGGGGAATCAAAAATGTGCTCGCTCGTACAAAAAGAATGCTGCTGCAGGTTTTGGTAATAGTGGGATCACCTGTAGCAGACAAAACTTACCGACCTTACCCATGCTTTTGTAACAACCCGTTTTGATGCTTCCTTTTTCAAGTGTCAGTCAAAACTTGTTTCTCTGACTGGCCTTGTGTCATAATCCCGCTTCTAGCTACAACAACTTTTGTCTTCATTTTATTAAATCTCTTATGTTCATTTCCTTGGTCTTGATGTAATCGAATTCAAGCGACTTGGCTGTAAAGCAATTACTAGCTTACTCCTACTCGACCTTATTTCATAAATTTCCAGCTAAATACAAAAATTAATTTATATACTAGCTACTTGAAGAAAAGTCATAGATATCCAGAAAAAGGTCAATTTTTTCGTCATAGCTTTTAGAATGACGGTTTTAAATACATGTTACTATATATATTTTTTTAAATGTCACATTTCAAATAATGATTTACAATGGAATTTTAACATTTGTACTTTATATGGTTGGAATAAGCATTATTAACACACTTCAGGCAAGTGCTATTCAAGTTGACATGTATCCTGGTGTTTATCTGCGTATTTATAATAATTTAGCAAACCTAAATATAGAGACAAACTGCCAATTCTGACAAGCTTGAAATGAAGCCAGTAGACGGGATTTCCTATTCTTTTCCACAAAGATTTACGTAAATTGATTTATAGATGGCTTCAGTAAAGGAATAACGTGTTTTGACCATTAAGAAACAATGATCCTTTATTTCTAGAGATTGATAGAAAACTAGATAAAAAATTAAGTGGTTCTTAAAAAGTTTTATAACAAATCTTTAAGTAAATGTATTGAGATACTTTTGTCATAATTCAAAGTTAGCAAATGCCGAAATACTGTAATTTATATAATAGTCATAAGCATCCTTTTCATTAAAGATTTTACTTGGTTATTATATGAATTCTGAAGTGTACTTACTGAAGCACCATATTCGACAATTTTCGTGCTTCTTATTGTACATCAAAACACAAAGGACTATGTTCGGAAAGGGCCAAAACGGCCCTAAATTTCAAATTCGAGACAGCTACAAAATAATGCTGCTAAAATGGTCATAAGACCCTATAGTTAACGAAATGTCATAAATTGTGCATTAATTGTTTACTTTCGTGGACAACAGACACCTTAAAGCTAGTGAACTTCTTTAAAAATCACTGTTTTTGATATATTTACCCTCTTTTTCGGTAAAAAATGATGTATATTATGTTGGCCGCATATTTTGACCAAAAATATTTTTTGGTTAAAATATACACTTTTAAGTAGTGAATTGATAAACAAAAATCTAGTATGTTGGTCAGAACATGCCGCCACTTTTGATTTTGGCACAATAGCTGTGAAAAGGGGTAACAAATTAACAAAAATGAAGATTTTCCTGATTTTTCTCATAATTAGGGTGCCATCAAAGGAAAACTATTATATTTATTTAATACAGGTACTCTGTGAGCTATTTTCAAAGCATTCATTTTGATTTCTGGAAAATCAAAAATCAGCCAGATTACAGGGCCAATTATAGGCCTTGTGAACATACTCCTTTATATTAATTAATCATTTCGCATGGTACACACTTATATTGCACTCGGAACTGATTTACTATTTTCTTTAAATCTCCTTACAGATGTAATCTGCCTCATTCAGATACACAGGCAATTTGTCTTAATAATGTCGAACTAAATATTTAAAATTAAAAAAAAAACCAACAACATTAGATAAACGTTAATTTTTTTAACGTGAATTAACGTTAAACTTTTTAACATTACTTTTTCTATTGAATTATATAACATCATAAAGTTGACAATCGAAGAATAATTAGACGTTAATTCTTAACGAAAACTTAACGTTAACAAAATAGCCCGTGATAGTGCGTATATCAATTGAGCATGAAAGGCGTTTATAGACGCAACCGATATATGATCGAATTCATCACTATGGACGCTTATTCATAGCAACAGACTATCAGTTAATTGAAACGGTAATTTTCATTGGATGAAAATAACATCGTTGATCGAATTCAAATGCTACTCAAGCGGGAACCTTAAAGCTATGTACTCCAGAATCCACATGCATTTTGCGTGCATCATAAGCTCTACGACGTGTAAGTTTTATGAAATTATACCAAGGCGTTTGGAAGTTATGCATGGGAAACTAATATCACTCTACAATATCAAACTTTTTCTTAACTTGGGACCTTAACTTCTAATTCCTCCAACACAAATGGCATATTTCATACACCATAAGCTTAAATGTGCGTATTTCTGAGTAAAATTATGCTTTGGGAACCAATATCCCTACCTTTTCTAAGTTTTTCATGACTTGTGACCTTGTTCGACCTTTTTACCCAATAGCTACAAGCTTCTTCCTTATTTCTCAAGTCGAAAGCTACGATTTGGATTTTAGAGGACGGACGGACCAAAAGCTAAATTTTATATTCTAGTCTATATAATTCGAAATTGTATGTTGAGAAGGTCGCGGGATAACTAGAGCGTGGTCTAAGTTGCATCAATGTGACTTTCACTTTTGATATTTTGACACCGTAAAGAACAGAAAGTTGTTGTATTGTTGCATTGTTCTTTATAGGTGTGTTTGTTTGTTGTTTGTTTTACGTCCAGTCAACAATATTCCAGTCATAATAAGGACAAAAACTAATTGAAACAACAAATTGAATTGTGTGACCCACCCAGAGCACATCAACCATAACACTGACCCATGCATGTCATGCTAAAAGGTTTAATGTATGACCACAAACCAGAAAGAAATCAAATGCACCATTATATATAAGGCTTATGCACCCAGAAAGTGACAAAAGCCTTCCCAAAAATTTCACACAACCTGGAACCCATACCTATGCCATAGTGACTGACAATGAAGAACCCTTACCTGAAATAAGGTCATACTACTATGAACATTTGCGGGAACATTTGTTGGATATAGCTAAACCATTACCCAGTTTCAAATAAGCAACCCTTTTCTGTCGAAAATACAATACTGAATTCTGGTTGAACCTACACTCACCGAGAGAGAAAAACGGGGGTGGGGTGGGAACTAAAGGGACTGTAAATTTTGAAGACCATTAATTTATGACAGGGTTTCATAAGCAAAG
The DNA here is from genome assembly GCA_963971305.1 of Arcuatula senhousia. NCBI lineage: Eukaryota > Metazoa > Mollusca > Bivalvia > Mytilida > Mytilidae > Arcuatula > Arcuatula senhousia. The sequence continues at coordinate 36,568,196 of OZ020305.1, forward strand.
CTAGGGGTATCTAGAATGACAGTAATGAGATCACATGCCGGTATACGTATAGTTCATATTGGTCCAGCCAACTCTTTTGAATTAATTTATAAAAATACACACTAAGCATAAATCTCATGTAAATGCATAGCAAATTTGCTAATACATACGTTTGTAAATTTGCACATGTGTATATTTACTTACGTATGTATAATTTGTGCATGTAAATGGGGCTTTAATACAAAATCGACTTTTCATTTGTTTATAATTTGATTAAATTCATTAAGGTCTTTCCCTTCCACAGAAGGAAAGACCTTACTGTATTTCTTATGATTATTATTATTATTATTAAGGTCTTTCCCTTCCACAGAAGGAAAGACCTTACTGTATTTCTTATGGTTTTTATTTTTCTTCTTTTCTGCCATCAATATACGAAAAGTGTCGCGACATATCTATTCGATACTTGGTACCATTATTTGGTCATACGTGTACTCGCCTTGACCGACCCTGTGAAACCGATCTATTTTTAGTAACGGAGTTATCTGCCCGGAACCCAAAAACCTTGTTTGCAGATTAACTCAAAAACTGTAACCGTTATCAAAAATCTGAAGCGGGGAAAATGTTGCTAGACTCCTGGTCATGATTCGTCACGCAAAAAAAAAATTTTCGATCAACTTCCTGGTTACGCGTTTTTGACTCGAAAAGTGTTGCGACGCGTCAAAATTTTTTTCTTCAAAACCGTAAGTCCTAGAGACTTGGGACCACCACCAATCATCCTAAATGACATATGTTACATCTAAAAATGTCAAGGTCAAAGGTCAAATCTCAAGGTCAGAGGTCATGGCACACCTTGTTTGCAGTATAGCTCAAAACCCATACAAAATTGAAGCAGACATGTAATAGGAAAAATACTCGTCTCATTTAGACCTTTATTTGATATAAAGGGTCGAACACTGTACGACAAACCGTTTTCGAGTTATGGCCCTTAACGCGTTTCGGCTTATCCGTTTTTGGCTTATAACTTTTAAACCGTCAGAGATAATATAGTAAACATATGGGTTTTTTGTGACCGTCATTATATGTCCTTCAATTTAAGACCAAAGTCGATTGGTTACGGGCAGCCATTTTCAAAATGGCTGACACAGTAAACAGTTTTTATGAAATAACACTTAAACCGTACAAAATTGAAGCGGACAATACATGAAAAAAATGTTCGCTATGTCGAAAGCTACAAAAAGGGTTTCAGGTGCGAAAGCGTAAAACTTGTCGTTTTTGAGTTATTGCCCTTGATTCGTATTTTAAAAATGATTTTTTGTTTATAACTTTTTAACCGTAAAAGATGGTGAATTAAACATAGGGTTCATTTGAAAGAGGATTAAATTACCTACAATTTGAACCCAAACAGTACATGATTCGGTTGAACGGTTCCAAAATGGCGGCCAAAACAATTTTTGCGAAACGCGTTTTTTGCCTATAACTTGAAAACCATAACAGATAGTATAGTAAACATGTATACTTAAATGAATCAGTATATAAAGAGCTACAATTTGAGTCAAAGGTCAAAGGTCATAGGTCAAGGTCATTCCCTAGCAACAAGGTAACATTAATGAAAAGTCCATAGCAACCATATATATTCTAAACCAAGACTACTTTCTGAGTTTAGATGTAAGTTTTTGCAACCGGAAGTGACATTTAGTCCATAGCAACCGACATAAAAGTCCTTAGCAACCATACTTTTTCTGACTCTAGGACCCCTAATCTTCATTCTGGAGCCTATATCACAATAATTGGCAACATCTTGTAATAAACAAAGTGACTCAAATGTCTTTAGTACTTAACAAATACATAAGACAGGGAAAGACCTCACATTTGTTCTCTGAACAAATGACTTTTTAATTATTATTATTTTTTTTTTTCCGCCACAAAAAAAAAAGAAGAAATACTTAACGTAACATTACGAAACTTCATACCATTAACCGACACTATAAGGGCATGACTTGAGTAACCCTGCGTAACCGATCTATTTTTAGTAATGGAGTTATCTGCCCGTAACCCAAAAACCTTGTTTGCAGATTAACTCAAAAACCGTAACCGTTATCAAAAATCTGAAGCAGGGAAAATGTTGCTAGACTCATGGTCATGATTCATCACACAAAAAAAAAAATTTCGATCAACTTCCTGGTTACGCGTTTTTGACTCGAAAAGTGTCGCGACTCGTCAAATTTTTTTTCTTCAAAACGGTTAGTCCTAGAGACTTGGGAACTTCACCAATCATCCTAGGTGACATATGTTACATCTAAAAATGTCAAGGTCAAAGGTCAAATCTCAAGGTCAGAGGTCATGGCACACCTTGTTTGCAGTATAGCTGATAAACCATACAAAATTGAAGCAGACATGTAATGGGAAAAATACTCGTCTCATTTAGACCTTTATTTGATATAAAGGGTCGAACACTGTGCGACAAACCGTTTTCAAGTTATGGCCCTTAATGCGTTTCGGCTATACCGTTTTTGGCTTATAACTTGAAAACGGTTTGAGATAACATAGTAAACATATGGGTTATTTGAGACCGTAAACTTATGCCCTCCAATATAAAACCAAAGTTGCATGGCTACGGACAGCCATTTTCAAAATGGCCGCCATCAGAAATTGATTTTTTTTTTTCCGCCACAAAAAAAAAAGAAGAAATACTTAACGTAACATTACGAAACTTCATACCATTAACCGACACTATAAGGGCATGACTTGAGTAACCCTGCGAAACCGATCTATTTTTAGTAACGAAGTTACCTGCCCGTAACCCCAAAACCTTGTTTGCAGATTAACTCAATAACCATAACCGTTATCAAAAATCTGAAGCGGGGAAAATGTTGCTAGACTCATGGTCATAATTCGTCACGCAAAAAAATTTTTTTTGATCAACTTCCTGGTTACGCGTTTTTGACTCGAAAAGTGTCGCGACTCGTCAAATTTTTTTTTCTTCAAAACGGTTATTCCTAGAGACTTGGGACCTTCACCAATCATCCTAGGTGACATATGTTACATCTAAAAATGTCAAGGTCAAAGGTCAAATCTCAAGGTCAGAGGTCATGGTACACCTTGTTTGCAGTATAGCTTAAAAACCATACAAAATTGAAGCAAACATGTAATGGGGAAAATACTCGTCTCATTAAGACCTTTATTTGATATAAAGGGTCGAACACTGAACGACAAACCGTTTTCGAGTTATGGCCCTAAACGCGTTTCGGCTTATCCTTTTTTGGCTTATAACTTTTAAACCGTCAGAGATAATATAGTAAACATATGGGTTTTTTGTGACCGTCATTATATATCCTTCAATTTAAGACCAGAGTCGAATGGTTATGAGCAGCCATTTTTAAAATGGCTGACACCGTAAACAGTTTTTATGAAATAACACTTAAACCGTACAAAATTGAAGCGGACAATACATGAAAAAAATGTTTGCCATGTCGAAATCTACAAAAAATGTTTCAGGTGCGAAACCGTAAAACTTGTCGTTTTTGAGTTATCGCCCTTGATTCTTATTTTTAAAATGATTTTTTGTTTATAACTTTTAAACCATAAAAGATGATGAATGAAACATAGGGTTCATTTGAAAGGGGATTAAATTACCTACAATTTGAGCCCAAACAGTACATGATTCGGTTTAACGGTTTCAAAATGGCGGCCAAAACAAGTTTCGCGAAACACGTTTTTTGCCAATAACTTGAAAACCATAACAGATAGTATAGTAAACATGTATACTTAAATGAATCAGTATATAAAGAGCTACAATTTGAGTCAAAGGTCATAGGTCAAGGTCATTCCCTAGCAACAAGGTAACATTAATGAAAATCCATAGCAACCATATATATTCTAAACCAAGACTACTTTTTGAGTCTAGGGTTAAGTTTTTTCAACCGGAAGTAACCCCAAGTCCATAGCAACCATCATAAAAGTCCTTAGCAACCATACTTTTTCTGACTCTAGGTCCCCTGCTCTTCATTCTGGAGCCTATATCACAATAATTGGCAACATCTTGTCAAAAACAAAGTGACTCAAATGTCTTTTGTACTTGTATAAAATATCTTAACAAAACATAACACAGGGAAAGACCTCACATTTGTTCTCTGAACAAATGACTTTTTAATTGTTTTATCATTTGTATAATTCATAAACGTTTGTACATTTATATAACAAAGCTTTTAAGTATTTACTCCTGAAGAAAAGCTAAATTTGATTGTTAAGGTAAATAAATACTCGGAAGTCAGTGGGAAGTTTTCGCCATTAGCAAAATATTCACTAACGAAGTACACAATTTTTGAAAATTATATGTACATGTATATTAATATAAATAATTGTCGAAATTCTTACCGACTCAAAGCATCCGTCGTCATATATATTTATGAGTATGAGACAGACTGCGTCTCTAATTTAAAAGGCTATTATATTCTTTTAATTTCCCCTTCTTTTATCTGAGTCTTTTATAGACCATTCTTTATTCTACATACACGTCAGTCTCATTCAATACTGAGTAAGCCAGAAAAGAACCCATGGGTTTCCGAGGATGCATACACGTATTCTCTTTGTAAACTTTAACTTTACAAACTTCAGATACATCTCTTTCATTAAGTCTCGGCATAAACCTCCAGCTAGTTGTACTAGCATTCAGTACTTTCGCATATCTTAAAAAAGCATAATTTTTAATGCGCCGACTATGTTTTTATCAAGATAGTACTTGGTTAGAATAGGACTCTTTTCCAGATTTATGTGTTAAATTTGATTTTCCTGCACCTATGGGCATAAAGCGTTAGCAAAGAACAATTAAATGAAATCTTATTGATTTTGATTTTGAAATCAATTATGTATTTGAAAGTCTTCTGTGCATTAAAACTGGTAATTACGTAATTGTAGATATGCTATCAATCAATCTCTTATAGATATCCTGTTTTTCTCCGTGATGAAATAGGTTAATGTTTATTACTTCAAATGAATGATCTAGGAACATAAAACTAAGCAAAGACACAAAACAAACAGCATTTTTGACATTCATGATTTTTATAAATAATTTTAACATTACTAATTGCTTAAGGACATGTTTATATCACTGAAGTTTCAGCTTCAAATATCATTGTCCCTAATTGATACAAAATTACTAGTATTTGATTCCATTTTAATTCAAATTAATGTTTTCAAATAAAACCCCTTACATTTGCTTTTGAATCTTTGGAGTGTTTAGTTTTACGCTCTCGTATTAGGCGGAAAAGGAGTATAAAAAGAGTGAATGTTGGAAAGGCGGTGAAGATTATTCAGAAACTGCCTGTCACAGCCTCTTGATATTGAGTGAGAAGCACCAGCGTGGGGCTCTACATCGTGTGATTCGAATTCAGGTCTGTCACCTACAGCCTGTTGAACCCAATCTGACCTTCTTGTCTTTATTCAATTTTAATGAGGAACAAAAAATGATAGCTATATGACCAAGACTTTATGAATATTCCTATCAATACGCAATTGGTATTGACAATTTAAATATACTCGTACATTTCGACAATTATGTAAATATTCGGACCATATGAGTACAACGGGCCCAACCATATGGGTACATATATACGGACAATAAGTATATTTCATATTGTCAAAATGTTTGAATTCAAAATTCTTTTAAACTCAAGGGTTCTTTCCTTGTACTGCACTTGCACTAGAAGAACATTTCAATACTAGAACGGACAAAAGCGATTTGATAATTGCTAGATTTGAGAGTGTTCTGTATTTAAAGAAATTCAGTAAAAATCAGTATATTCTTTTTGCAGTAAATCAAGTAAAATCAAGATCGTCTACAGTAAAATCAAAAGTTTATACACTGGGGGAGCCTTGAAGATAAACCACTGAAATTGAACCTTAACTCTTAACACTACTGAACAATTAACAAGTTCAGTGTAAACAAGACTTGTCAAGTAAACTATGTATTATGTCCGTTCAAGAGATTTTGGCTTTACAAGTCATGGTCGATATCCTCAGTGCAGAATTTGGCTTCTCCGTTCGAAGGTTTTTGGTTTTAAGTATTTTTATTCTTTACTTGTTTTTTTGTTCCAATGTTTTGATTCAAATGCTGCTAATGAGGTGGCAAAAAAAAAATGCATACAGAGCATCACCAGTTTAATTAATTTATATTTTGTACTGGTACATGGTTCGGTTGCCTTTCAACAGGTTTGATTTTATAGACTATCCTAAGCCTGCTAAGCAGCAGCATGTACTGAAAATACCCTTTGTTGGAGTTATACTGAAAAACAAAACGACGGACAGACTAAACGTTTTAACACCTTTTGGTTATGGCTTTTCATGTAGAAAAAAAAGATCCGAAACCTCAGATCGTCTCTCATTACATATAATCTATATTATTTAAACTGATGTTTTTGATATCCTAAAGTTTTACGATTGAAAATGTTATTATTTGAAATAATTTTATTACAAAAAATAATACAATTCCAAATTCACCGTGAAATACATATGTAACAGTCATCATTTAATATATGCTTTAGTTCCATCATTATAATCACTAATGATTAGGCTAACCATACGGATATGGCTGAACTTTATTGATATATGAATATGGTCATAGCTACACGCCTGAGCAGGGGATACTCATTCGATCCAGAACATATACATTGCACTCCATATCGAATATATCAATTGATAAACAAGCACAACATGAACTTGGTAGGTTTATTGGTGACCTGTACGACGTCTTCATAACAAAAAAATGATGCAATATTTTATCTTTCATGTTTTGGTCGCTGTTGAAATATTGTTCATTTGTTGATTTGAATATTTTTTTAGTCCTCTACCGGCGAAAGCCAAAGAGGACTATAGGTTTGCGCTCAGTCCGTCTGCCCGTCTGTCACGCCTCAGTTCTCCGTACTTTTTCCAAAACACTTATAGATAATGATATGATTTTCGCTATTTGAATCTACCATGATGAATCACAGATCAAGTTTAAGTTTCGTGCCGGTCTGCAAATTTTTATGGGAGTTATGGCCCTCGAACTTTTAAAATTCACTGAAATTTAAGTTTTCCACATTTTTTTCTGAACGCTTATAGATAATAAACTGATGTTTAGTGTGTGAATATATCCTGCTGAGTTACAGATCAAGTTTATGTTTCGTTTCCATCCGCACTTGTTTGCACGAGTTATGGCCTTTTAAACTTTGAAAATTCACTGGAACTTTATTTTTTAGACTTTTTTATTATCCCTTGTAGATAATGAACTTATCAAGTTTAGATTTTTATTTATTTCACAACTTTTTACGAATGACTGAAATATGAGGCTTAAGGGGACTATGTATTGTTTTGCAATACTTTCAGAATGTAAACAGTAATTTTAATAAATTGATTTATTAGGCAGAATTACTAGATTTCAAATCTTTAACTAAGCAGAATTTCCAAAGTAAGATATTACTCCGGCTTGATCATGCATGCCATATGCATTTCACATACCAGTCGTCAAACGTGTCTGACAATTTTTTCCATTAAATTGCTTTTCACAAATGGTCGAGAGAATTGGCTTTTTTTAAAAATTTGTTTTAACTCAAATGCTGCTGGTGATATAGAAGTTACTTTTTGAAATATGCATACACAGCACAATCAAAATTTTAAGTTAAATTGATGCACGTTAAAGTACAATGTACTTTTTATTTCAAATATAACTTTTTGGGCAAATGCTATTCGAATTAGCATGCATCCTGGTGTTTATCTATGTATTTGCACGGCTAAAATCGTAGGGTCGGGCCGTATGCGTACATATATATTACTATAGTCATCATGTCAAACACATATGGGATACTCAAAAGGTCCGACACATATTCATTACAATTTAACACGTCAACTAAATTTCGAAATAAACTGCTGATTCTAACAAGTTTTTAGTGAACGCAGTACACGGGATTTCCTAATAAATTTATAAAGCAACTAGCTAGTCTATTTGCCCTTACTTAATGAAATGCAAAACAGGGTCATTATGGGAAAACAGGGCATTATGAGAAAACGGGGCATTATGATAGGGCCATTATGGATCGGAAACAAGATGACCGACATAATTTTGTAGGAAATTAAAACAATATTACAAATAATGCAAATTGAGTGAAAAACATATCAAACCAATATCAGATTATGTGTTAAACTACTATTATCATTTTCTGTGGTTAAATCTATTTTATTTTATATGGCTTATGCTGTTACTCTGTCAACAGTATATTATTTGACATTATGCTTTTTTTAACGTTTATCATACAAGCTAATAGATATCTTTATATATATTTTATAAAAATAATCATATACAATAAAACCCCTTTCAAAATGTGCTGCACTGATAATTTGCAGATTACTAAACATAATAAATGGTTTCATACCTGAAGATAAATCTAGAAACAGAGACCCTGTCTGTTTTTGTCAGGTTTCTACATGTAAAACAACCTTCTGAATGTCAATCGTTTGAATAAAATATTGATATGCAGAAAATAATCAAAAGCCTGGCAGATTTTAATTTGTTTACATGTTAGTTTGGTGTCTGCTGAAGGGGGAAACTCTAGTTTTTGGAAAGAGATTGGTTGTAATTTGGTACCTGTTGAACTAGAATACTGACAAAGTCAGAAAGGGCCCCGCGGCAAAAACTCTAAGTGTTTTCAAAATTATACGAACTTTGGTTATAACCACTAAGCCATACTCCATAGAATGTGTATGCAACTTCAGGATTGTATTGTTAATAGCATTTGACATGTTTGAGTTTTATCGTTCAATAATTTCAGTTCTCAATTTTTTTCATCAATAATGAAGTTCTTTGAAAAAAATAAAAACAGATTTGCATATCATGAGATGCTACTTACCAGCTGTACAAAATTTCAGATCTGTAATATTAAAAGTTATTGAGTTTTAATATTCACAAAAGCGAATTCTCAAAATCTGTGATTTTCACAATCTCTCATGGATTTGCATAAAAATTTCTAATGCAAATCATGGCATGCAACTAATCAATTGTACAAAGTTTCAGGACTGTAGTGTTAATGGTTTTTGAGTTAAAGGGTTCACAAAGTCCAATTTTCAAATCTGTGAGTCCCGTGCGGGGCCCGGGAGGCGAATAGGCCCGCAGCAGCGTTAAGTTTGTCGGTAAAAGTCCACTAAAGAGCGCTAAGAAACCTGACATCGGGGTCAGGCCGCTTTGCCCACAAAGCGACTGGGATGTGTGCCCCAGGTGGTTGAATGGGGCAGCCCTGACATCGAGAGATGCGGGGTCGTCAGGCGATAATGCGGAAAACATGACCGCAAACCAGAGTGATGCACCGTGTTGGGAAAAATGTCACGTTCCTCGCACGTTAAAGAACCCTGCTGCAGGTCTCGGTAAGAGTAGGACCCGTAGGATCCCCATGCAGGAGGCAAAATTTTTCGTCCCTGCCCATCACACCTTTTACCAGTGGCAGTCAAAACTCTCCTACCCGATTGGCCTTGTGTCCCTATTTCCTCCACTTCATCATCATTTCATGTTCATTGTATCACCATTTTCATGTTCATCTCCCGGATATAACCGAAATCGTGCTGCTTGGGAGTAAAGCAATAACTAAGGTAGTAAGACACAGTTCGGTTTTGTTTACAAGTTAGTTTCGGAGAGTGACATCCTAGAATTTCTAAAGTAAAATACAAAGGTCGAATTTAAGTAGCTATAAATTAAGAATGCCTTATAATTAGGTAACGAAAGTGTGCTCAACTGATAGGGAATCTTTCAGAGATAACATTTTTGACAAAACATAAAAATATTCGAAAAAACGGAAGTTTAGCGTCCCTTTTCCGGCATAGTGTCATTTTTATTTTACCGATCTTTTGAACGTTTTTATTAATGCTTGTTTTTAAGGTAAAAAATGCGACGTCATTTCTTGAAAAAATAAGCCGGTCGATGTATAGGTTTTTTACTTTTAATAAACAGCCAGGTTTATGTACTTTCAGAGCATGTATAGCACTATAGAGGATTTAGTGCAGGTTTGAGTCTAATCTAGGCTTGAATTATGGTAAAAATGTGTAAATTTTAGTGTTTTTTCATGTATAATTTGTTTTCGGAGTTATCGGTTTGTGATGAAAAGATCTTATTTTTGCAAGTAACAACTAACTGGAAGATAATCTATGGAAGGTAAGGATTTCAACGATGTATGATAAGTGTTTATAAGGTTAAATATAGTTTTAGAATAGTTATTGGAAGAAGCATAGGTGCTGCAAAACTATGGACGTTTCTGACGTTTTACCTAGAAGTGTGTTTTACTACCATTAACGTAATAATCAACAATTATACTAGCATTGAACGCCAACTAAATACCCATGTTAATTGGTGGAATTAAAGCTAAATAAATATACAACAGATTAGTTAAAAAAAAAATTGGAAAATATTAGTTGCCTTGGAAAAAAGGCCATAGCAACCAAAACAGCATATTTTAAAAATTTCGAGCAAAAACGTTACGTAACGTTTTGCCAACTTTTCAGCTACATCATTTCTGTTTTTATAAAGGTGAAAACGACCAAATAGACAAAATCTCTTTAGAATAAAATTAATGTATGGATACTTATTTATTTGCTGAACTTTTTCGACAGAACTCCGTATTTTGATGCAAAATGTGACGATTTTGTCTCTTAGGAACACGATATTCAAAATTGTGGTACTTGGTCTTTACTTTGCACACTGTGTTAATTTCATAGGTAAAATCTCCCCGGACTTTAAAAAATTATCAGTTAAAAGGTAAATGTCAACTATTTTATCAATAAATAACAAAAATGTGTAAAAATGTTGATTTTCATCTAAGAAACACAAAGACACCATGATATGATATACTTTTCAAAAAATGTTGCAAAACTACGGTCAAAAGTGAAAATAGGGTTCCAACTTTGACTGGCCACAACTTGGCTTATATATGACCTAAAAGAAATTGCCAAACATCATTTTGTTCCAAATATAATCAAGTTTTGAAATATACAAAGCACTTACAAACATAAAAAAATGTTTATCTATTAAGGTAGTAAGACACAGTTCGGTTTTGTTTACAAGTTAGTTTCGGAGAGTGACATCCTAGAATTTCTAAAGTAAAATACAAAGGTCGAATTTAAGTAGCTATAAATTAAGAATGCCTTATAATTAGGTAACGAAAGTGTGCTCAACTGATAGGGAATCTTTCAGAGATAACATTTTTGACAAAACATAAAAATATTCGAAAAAACGGAAGTTTAGCGTCCCTTTTCCGGCATAGTGTCATTTTTATTTTACCGATCTTTTGAACGTTTTTATTAATGCTTGTTTTTAAGGTAAAAAATGCGACGTCATTTCTTGAAAAAATAAGCCGGTCGATGTATAGGTTTTTTACTTTTAATAAACAGCCAGGTTTATGTACTTTCAGAGCATGTATAGCACTATAGAGGATTTAGTGCAGGTTTGAGTCTAATCTAGGCTTGAATTATGGTAAAAATGTGTAAATTTTAGTGTTTTTTCATGTATAATTTGTTTTCGGAGTTATCGGTTTGTGATGAAAAGATCTTATTTTTGCAAGTAACAACTAACTGGAAGATAATCTATGGAAGGTAAGGATTTCAACGATGTATGATAAGTGTTTATAAGGTTAAATATAGTTTTAGAATAGTTATTGGAAGAAGCATAGGTGCTGCAAAACTATGGACGTTTCTGACGTTTTACCTAGAAGTGTGTTTTACTACCTAACTAACTAACTAACTAACTCAAATCTGTGATTTTCGATAAAATATGAAGTTTTTCCAAAAATATTTCACATTTTTGCATGAAATTTTAATATGCAAATAATGACATGCTACTAAGTACTGTATTGTTAATAGATTTGAGTTTTAGTGTTCACAATAATTGTTGACGGACGGAAAGACGGACGGACAGACAGACAGACAAAGTGAAAACTAATAATTTCCCCACTGAGTCATGTAAGTTTAAACCGTATATTTTTTAGTTGGTTAATAAAAGCATTAATTATGGACGATTTGAGAATGGGTTTTTTATATGTTCTCGGTCTGCAATAGTGGTCTCGGTCATTTCAAACACCTCGGGGCCATTATTGCATACCTTCAACATTTAACAGAGCCATTATAAAAACATCAATTTATTAATACCATATGAATAGTAGATGGCTTTCCTAAATGTAACTTAAACAAACATCTATAACGCTACCTTATTACTCGGGATTCATCTCGAGGCTGGTTAAGACGATACAGATGGCTGCACACATAACCTGTACGTTAAGCTTACTTGAAAAATAGACATAAAGTTAACTTCAATAGAAGAAAATGAGACATTGTGAGATGTGGAATAAGTGTACGCAGCACAACTACAATATAAACGTCAATTAAAAAAAAAACACGATGGAAAACAGCCAGCAGCCTTCAATGTGACCAGTGGTCGCTGCTCGCTGTTTTTAATTGGCCCTGGATTGAAAATAAACTACATATGATTAAAGCCCATATGACTAAAGTGCAATGAAAGACACTTTTCTTGACCAAAAACAATTAACATAAATTCGACTAAATACAAACATAAGCTTTGATAAAGATTCCTGGTTTAGGACAGGCAAGTTCAAAATGCGGAAGGTTTAAACTAGTTTTTGGCGTCAACCTCCCCTATTGATAATCAATAACAAAATACTAACTAACACACAGTAAAAATCAAATCGATATAAGTTCAATTCAACAAGAGAGTACCGGAGACAAAAGGACAACAAGTAATTAACGGGACGTAGACATGGTAGAGATACTTTCTTGAGAACACTCGAAGTTACTGACAGCTAGCTAAGAAGCATCTATCGACTGATGTAAGAAAATCAAGTGTGTCGATTTTGAATCCGACACAACACGTCAGACAATAAATGATTTGGTGATGCATCATCACACAAAACCGACACATTTGACCGCTGTAATGCTAAAAAATGACATAAGTATAAAAAACTATAAAAAGACAATTTTAAAACACTTTAAAGTAAGTATCAAATTATCAATATTTTCACCATGGAAACATGGAAAACTAATTTCAAAGATATTACTAAAATGTCCATTTCATTACTTTTATTCCATAAAGTTTTAAGTTAATTTTTCATTCCAAAAGGATTGATTTTGAATTTATTTGCTTTATAAACAACATAACCGTAGAAATCGGGATGGGTAATTCCTTTTACAATCAAAATGCAACGTGACCAGTAATATTTTTCAATAATGTATAGATATTTATGATAAAACTTAGTTCACGACTTCACTAATTTGTGGTAACGATATCCTTGTTTTAGTATATTTTTTGTAATACACCGTTTTTTTTTCAAAGTTCACTTGTGACTCGTCATCCCACTGCTTTAAGCAGCTGACGCACGACTTGTTCCAAATACAAATGACAACAAATTTCCAGACAATACATTTTGCTACGCCTGACGCGCGTTTCGTCTATTCAAGACACTTCAGAGGCGCTCTACCAAAAATATTGAACATGCAAACATTTTATGATTATGAAGAGCATAGAACAGTAAAACCAAAAATACCAAACTGGGGAACCAAATTATTACTAAGATGATCAACTTATGTCTGAGGTAGGAAGAACCTTAGTGTTTAAAATTTTTTGAAATTTAAACGGATAATTTCCAAGTAAACTTGAAAAGAAGTAATAATTTCATGTCTGCTTTTAAAAGCAGTCGCGTTCCAATGACAGACTTAATGGAAATGCATTCTCAAGACGCAGTGCTTGTTTTACCGACTGAACTGTCATCGAAATTAATATTTATTTTTTTTTATAATCGGTCGCATTATCAAATCGAGTCCGGTTGGATCAGACCTGTTTATGGGTGTGCTATAGCTGGCAGGAACCGCTTACTCTTCCGGAGCACCTGCGTTCAGTCTTGTTACGGCTTGAGTTGTTGTTGTTGATTTTACCTTGGATTTATTTTGTGTTTTGTGTTTCTTCGTGCTGTTCTTGTTCGTGCCGTTGCCCTTTTTGACTTTTGACACTCGATTGGTACCTCTTAAACACTCGATTGGTACCTCTTTGACACTCGATTGGTACCTCTTTGAAACTCGATTGGTACCTCTTTGACACTCGATTGGTACCTCTTTGCTTCTCTCTGTTACACTGACTGGCCTTATCTTGTTATCTTGAGCAGTCACACCTAATATGTGATTCGTTATGACCTGTCATAAAAGAGCAGTAGCAACTTAATGTGTACTTTCGTACAGGTTATGTGTGCACCCATCATTTTTTTATTAAGTAAAATTTCAACAACAGAGCTTGCAATACGTATTTTTTGTATTTTATATAAAACATGTTGCTTAGTTCCTACACCCCTAGCACTATTTGTATTATTGTATGAAGCCTTGAAGATTCAGTGGAAATGACGGAAATTATGTAATTTGGAGTATACATGAGTACAAACTGGAAAAAAAACGTGATTTAAAATACAATCTCCTATATATGTATCCTTCTTGTCCATGATGTAAAAACTAAATGGGTTTTACCTTTAAATTCACGGAACACAAAGCTAAGCAAAGATACGAAAAAGTCTAGTTTAATATCATTTCCTTTTATCATTTTAAACTTGGACGTCAGACGGAGTAAACCTAATTATCTGTAAATTTAAATGACAACAAAGTTCCAGACACTAAATTGTAACTTTGATGTAATTTTGTTTTAATATATTACGTTTAAGAAATGCAGTCACCGCTTTTAATGTCATTTTAACATTATTGTATAAAATATGACTAGTGTTTTACATTGTTTCCATATCAAAAGTTAGTTTTACGTGGCCAATTTTGGATGGGATCCGGCTATCAAAATATGGAATATAAGCTAAGATGGGCTTGGAAAATAAAACTTTTTAAGTACTATTCCACATAAGGATCGACAGGGGGTGGCAAATCGTTAATTTCCAATTTCAGATTTTGGGGTATAGATGCATTCACTTTACCATTAAAACAAACCCAATGCAGTTTTTACATCTTAATATGTATTTGGTGCCTAGATATTTTTTGACTGGTTACATAGGAAAAAAAGTATGGCGGGAAATTTCCCCGTACTTTTCTCTATACAATATAACTAAATTTTGACTTGTAATATCTCCTAAACCCAAGATAGACTGAAAATTTAGTGGTCAAAACAAAGTTTACTGGGGTGATGTACCTAATTCTGTTGAATTTTTTTGTGTATTTATTATCGATGTGCCACCCTATTAATGGTATCTGCCCGATTCTTAGAAAAAGTACTACTAAAAGTACCAATCGATGATATTTGGTCAAACCATTAGCATAAGGCTCACATTTAGAGGGAGGCTATCACTGTCCTTTGCTAAAACTACTTGTTAACTAAATTTGCTGTTTCTGTGAAAAAAATGTAGACTGGTAAAAGTGATGAATATACTACATTGTAGGTTATATCGGATATCATGGATATCAAATAATCAAATTAAAAAAAAAATAATGTGATAACTTGTGACCTACCATGTCGTCTGCAATCTTAACCGACCCAAACATCGTACTGTTCATTTGTTGATTTCTGCGTTAAATAAATGATGTCTTTTAATCGTAAATATTTATTTCCATAATATTTCAAAAAAAGGAAAAGAAGTATTTAAGGTGTCTCAGGGCTTTTAGAATTCTACTATAGATTTTTTTTTCATTTTGGCAAATTGACAGACCTTTATGAATAGATAAAAAAAAATCAAATAAAAAAAGGGAGTCACCATTCATTTTAGAGCTCTAGCAGCTTTCTAAAAATAGCAAAGTTTCAATAGGCCTATTTGTATATAGAATATATAGGAAGAAAAGCTATAGGGGCATCTAAGGAAGAATTCCTACTTCAGAATCAGCTCAAAATCTGAAGGAAAATCCCTTTTCTAAAGCTCTTTTGAATTTTATAAAAAAACATAGGGTCACCGTTCATTTTTTTCCTATACATCGTATATAAATTACCCCCTTGATTTGATTTAGTAAAGTAGTTTTAATTCTTAAAATGATTAAAAAGACCATTTTGTATTATAATTGCTCCTTATTTGATCAAATATATTATAATATATAGTTTTTGTCTGCCATGTCCAGTTAGTTTATCAAGTTTATACAAAATACTAACATGTGCAAAAAGATGCTCAGTTTAAAAGCCTCGAGCCACCTCAAGTTGGATCATCACTATTCAAATAATTCACCTACAACTCAGTTTTCGAAGGAACGTCACAGTATTATTTTTTCCCGATTATATATATTTACGAAACCAGTTGTTAGACTGATCTGATATGAACTTTACATTGCACCAATAATAAAAAAACGTAAAGGATTTTTTAGATTTTCTTAAGGTAAAAATGTTGAAAACACTTTTGGGTTACTGGAAATCGTCGTTTCCCTTAATGCTGGATTTTCCTTTTTTCGAAAGAAGCAGAGGTACCAATGGGGTATTCGAATGTCAAAAGTCCGAAAGGGCAGAGACAAAACCCGTAAACACCAACAAGAACGGGACAACATGTAAAACATGGAAACACAAAACAACTGAATATCAATCAACAACGCGAACTCCAGTCGAAACAAGAGTGAACTCAGTTCCTGCTTGCTATAGCACACCCGTCGCGTTGCCAATAGTCCATTCAGCGTGTCAAATCCGGTAAAGGAAGACAAAACAACACCCTATGACAAACCAACATATTGTACTTATAATAATATATTCGATTGGATTCGACCTTTCAATGCTTTTGATTCATATCTGATATTTGATATATTTCAATTCTTTTGATTCATATCTGATATTTGATATATTTCAATGCTTTTGATTCATATACTGATGATGATATACTTTATGATAAATGCATATTTAGAACAACCAAATAACCAGTTTCATTGAAACATCTTTGGAACAATGCACTTTGTATAACAAATAAATTATTCCTGCAAATGATTACAATCTAATGTTCATTCATGACGTATTTGATTCTAATAAACTACGGATAAATACAGAAATTTCCGTGCGGGGCCTGGGTGACTAGAAGCTAGCTAGGCCAGCAGCAGGGCCTAGCCTCTCATAAGAGGCGAATAAGTGTCCGCGTCTTGATATTCTGATATCAGGTTAATGCTTAGCCCAAAGAGCGACAAACTGTGTATCCTATGGGTCAACCTCGGTGGTTGTCAGGTCAATAATACGAAAAGCCTGCCCACTCACTGACCATATTGGACCAACGTCGTGGCTTCATGTACGTTAAAGATTCCTTTGTAGACCGCCAAGTAGTGCGCCACATAGACTTAATTTTCTGCTACCCGATTCTCCCTTTTTATATTGCTGTGCCTATGTTTCCTACTCGACCCCAACTTTTATTCATCATTATTTCATGTTCATTTTTTTCCTCCTGTTCATGTTCATCGTCCTTATATAACCTACATAGTGTTTATACGGCATAAAACACCAACTAACTACTGTAACTTGCTAAATGCGGCAACAAAACATTCCATACTGATTTTGACAAGCTTGAAATGAAAATAGAAGAAATGATTTCCTGTTCTTTTCAGCGAAGATTGTTTTAACTAATTGTTGAACTTGCCTTGACCGTAAAATTCCTGCATAACAGGAGACTTGTATAAAAGTTTTTATCATATTATGTTAAAGGTTTAACAATCAAATTATTTTGTTTCTTATATAAAACATGTTGCCTGGCACTAATACATGCCTAGCGACATTTTCATAACACTGATTTTTAAAACAAAGAACTGTTATTGATTCTCTATAATAAGTCGGAAACCAATTACGTACTTTTGAAAGTCTTCCGTGCATCCAAACTTTTTATTACGTAACGTGTAAGAAAAATTATATGATGGATATCCTGTTTTCTTTATGGTGTAAGTAAGTTTATGAGTTTTACTTTGAATCCTTAGATATCCGAACATCAAACTTAGCAAAGACACGAACAAAAATCAGCACTATTGACATTCATGATATTTACGTCATTTATTGTCTGGAACTTTGTTGTTATTTTTATTTTAAAAGATGGGACGTTCCTTTAAAACCAAGTTGTATGGTAAAAATTCACCTGTACACTGGATAATTTGTCGAAGCGTTGTGAAACGAACTTCAATTTGGGGTAGATACCACTGCTTATGTATATAAAGGCAAAGTTTACAAAATCATAAATCCTTGAAACTATGTCTGTGACAAATCCTTTATTTTACATCAATGAATTCTAAATTCCAATGACAATTATGTTTTTTATGCAATTAAGCGATGTCGAGATTGTGGTTCTCCTATGCGTGTTTGTAAATTTCCCGCCAAAAATGCCATTAACAAAAGCCTTAATTTAAAAGACGAGGTCCGTGTATTTTTAAAAATGATATGTCTGCATTGACAATTTTCATTTAAATCTAAGTATATTTCATTTTGTTTCTCAAACACAAGATAGAGTACATTAATGTAAGACACATCATTGACATTTTCACTTTCAGTTAAGAATTAAATGAAGAATTAACTGAAGGTCAAAGTGAGATATTGCCATCACTTGGCGTCCGTCGTCGTCGTCTGTTAAAAATTTTTCTAAAATATTCTCCTCTGAAACTACTGAACAGAATTCAATGAAACTTGGTATGACTGATCCTTAGGGTGTCCTGCAGTAAAGTTGTCTTTCGATTATTGATTCGTCAAAAACATGGCCGCAGTGGCTAAAAATAGACCAGTGGGGTCAGACTTAGTTTACTGCTTTTGGCTTGTAAATGAAAAAGTATAAGAGATAAATGAAATCTGATGCGACCATACTGCTTCAGGATCAAAAGTTCTACAAAAATCTCCATTTGGTCTTAGTTATATAGTATAAAAACTATTGCAAACAGAGAAAAGCTGTTGCTTGTTTAAATGTTCAGCCCATTTAGCTCTTCATTAGTTTACATTAGGTCGAAGTTGTTAGATGATCCCTTATAGGGGTTACAGCCCCTAAAATAAAGATTTTAATGTTTTTGGTCTTATGAATGAAAACTTTAACAGATTGAGAAAAGCTGTTGCTTGCTTAAATGTTTAGCTTATTTAGCTCTACTAAAGTCTCCATAGGGTTGGAGTTGTCAGATGACCCTTTATAGGGGTTACGGCTCCTTAAATAACTTTTTTGTTCATGTTTTGAGTCTATAGAATATAATCTATAGCAGATATAGAAAAACTGTTGCTTGTTTTAATGTTCATTTCATTAAGCTCTACAAAAGTCTCAATATGGTCAAAGTTGTCAATCCACCCCTTATAGCGGTAGCGGCCTATACAATAACGTTTTTATGCTTTTGGTCTATGGAATGGAAACTATAGTACATAGATAAAAGCTGTTGCTTGCTTAAATGTTCAGCTCATTTAGCTCTTCAAAAAGTTTCTATAGGGTCGAAGATATCTATATGACCTCTAACAGCGGTGAGGGCCCCTAAAATAAGTTTTTTTTATGTTTTGGGCCTACAGAATGATACTATAGTAGACAGAGAAAAGTTGTTGCTTGCTTAAATGTGAAGCTTACAATGTATTTAGCTCTACAAGATACTTTATAGGGTGGAAGGTGGCAGATTACCCCTTATAGGGGTTTCAGCCCCTTAAAGCTGATAAATAACGTTTTGGCTTATAGAATGAAAACTATTGCAGAAAGAGAAAAGCTGTTACTTGCATATACATTCAGCTCATTTAGCTCTACAAAAGTCTTCATTGGAAGGAAGTTTTCAGATGACCCAATATAGGGGTTATAGCCTCTAAAATAATATTTTTTTCATGTTTTGGACCTACAGAATGAAAACTATAGTAGATAGAGAAAAGCTGTTACTTGCTTAAATATTCAGCTTATTTAGCTCTACAAAAGTCTTTATAGTGTCAACATCAAGACCAGGTAAGCGATTAAGGCTCCTGAGAGCCTCTTCTTAGCTAAATTTTTTTTCAAAAATCTTCTCCTCTGAAACTAATGAACAGAATTTAATGAAACTTGGTATGATTGTTGTGTTTCAATTTCAGATTAATCAAAAACATGGCTGTCGTGGCTAAAAATAGACCAAGTACTATTGTTTTTGACTTGTGAATCAACAAGAGGCTCCCAAGAGCCTAAATCGCTCACCTGTCTTGATGTCTACCCTATATTTTGTAGAGCTAAATGAGCTGAACATTTAAGCAAGCAACAGTTTTTTCTTCATCTACTATAGTTTTCATTCTTTATGCCAAAAACACGAAAAACCGTTATTTTAGGGGCTGTAACCCCTATAAGGGGTCATCTGACAACTTCAACCCTACGGAGACTTTTGTAGAACTTTATGCGCTGAACATTTAAGCAAGCAACAGCTTTTCTCCATCTGCTATAGTTTTCATTCTAAAGGCCAAAAACATGAAAAAGGCTATTTTAGGGGCTGTAACCCCTATTAAGGGTCATCTGACATCTTCAATCCTATTGAGACTTGTGTAGAGCTAAATAAACTGAACGTTTAAGCAAGCAACAGCTTTTCTCTATTTGCTATAGTTTTCATTCTATAGGCCAAAACATGAAAACGGTTATTTTAGGGGCCGTAACCCCTATAAAGGGTCTACAGACGACTTCGATCATATGGAGACTTTTATAGAGCTAAATGAGCTGAACATTTAAGCAAGCAACAGCTTTTCTCTATCTGCTATAGTTTTCTTTCTATAGGCCAAAAACATGAAAAAACATAATTTTAGGGGCCGTAACCCCTATAAGGGATCATCTGACAACTTCAACCCTATGGAGACTTTAGTACAGCTAAATTAGCTGAACATTTAAGCAAGCAACAGCTTCTCTCTATCTGCAATAGTTTTCATTCAATAGGTCAAAAACATGAAAAAACATCATTTCAGGGGCCGTAACCCCTGTAAGAGGTCATCTGACAACTTCTACCCTATGGAGACTTTTGAAGAGCTAAATGAGCTGAACATTTAAGCAAGCAACAGCTTTTCTTTATCTGCAATAGTTTTCTTTCTATAGGCCAAAAACATGAAAAAACATCATTTTAGGGGCCGTAACCCCTATAAGGGGTCATCTGACAACTTCGACCCTATGGAGACTTTTGAAGAGCTAAATGAGCTGAACATTTAAGCAAGCAACAGCTTTTCTCTATCTGCAATAGTTTTCATACTATAGGGCAAAAACATGAAAAAACGCTATTTTTCACCTTTAAGGGGCTGTGACCCCTATAAGGGGTCATCTGACAACTTGGACCAAATGGAGACTTTTGTAGAGCTTTGTCTTCCTTTGCCGGATTTGACACACTGAATTGGAAATTGGCAGAGCGGCGGGTGTACTATAGCAGGCAGGAACCGCTTACTCTTCCGGAGCACCCGAGTTCACTCTTGTTACGACTTGAGTTCGCGTTGTTGATTTCTGTTCGGTTGTTTTTATGTTTTGTGTTTCCTTGTACTGTTCTTGTTCATGTTTACCGGTTTTGTCGTTGCCTTTTCGGGCTTTTGACACTCGAATGCCCCATTGGTGCCTCTGCTTACTTACTTATTTGAATGCTGAAGCAGTAGGGTGGCATCAGATTTCATCTATCTCTTATACTTTTCGATTTACAAGCCAAAAACAGTAGTCTGACCCCCTGGTCTATTTAAAGAAACGGCGGCCATGTTTTTCGACGAATCGAAAATCCCCACATCAGTTCTGTGGGGGATACCCTAAGGTACCATCAGACCAAATTTGGTTCGAATCTGTTCAGCCGTTTCAGAGGAGAAGAAGTTTGAATAAAAGTTAACGACGACTGACGACGACGACGGACGATGACGACGACGACGGACGACGACGACGGACGCCAAGTGATGGCAATAGCTCACCTGGCCAAATAAAAGAGATAGAGAAAATCTGATGCAACATTTTTTCTTCAGCATCAAAAGCTCTACAAAAGTCTCCATTGGGTTGACGCTGTCAGATGACTCTTTATAGGGGTTATGACCCTTTAAAGTTCAAAAATTGCATTTTTTTCTGTTTTGCCCTATAGAATGAAAGCTATTGCAGATATAGAAAAGCTTTTGCTTGCTTAAACCTTCAGCTCATTGAGTTCTACAATAGTCTCCATAGGGTAGAAGCTGTCAGACAACCCATTAAAGGGCTTTAAAGGTAAATATAGCTTTTTTCATGTAACTCCTATAGAATGAAAACAACTGCCATAAGATAAAAGCTGTTGCTTGCTTAAACCTTCGGCCCATTTGGTTCACAAAAGTCTCCATTTGGTCGAAGCTGTCAGATGACCCCTATAAGGGACTAAGGCCCTTTACAGGTAAAAAAATAGTGGTTTTTTCATGTTTTTCCTTGTAGATTGAAAAAAAAATCCAGATAGAGAAACGCTATTGCTTGCTTAAACCTTCAGCTCATTGAGCTTTGCTAAAGGTTCCCCATTGGGTTGAAGATGTCAAATGACCCCTTATAGGAGTTATGGTCCTTCAAAGGTCGAAAATAGTGTGAATGAAAACTATTGCAGATAAAGAAAAGATGTTGCTTGCTTATATTAAAACTTCAGCAAATTAAGCTTTACAATAGTCTCCAGTGGATAAAAGTTATCAGAGAAGAGCCTTATAGCTTAAGGACCAGGTGAGCAATTTAAGCCCCTGTGAGCCTCTTGTTTGAATTGAATTTGAATTTGTTAAAAACCTTTTTGTTTTAATTTGAGATATTGTGTTAAAGAATTATCCAGTGAGCTAATAATCATTTAAAATCAACTGTTGAAATTCTTATTTCTTTTTTTCAAAATACAAATACGAGAACGAGTATAAAACGGGCAATTAGTTAATGCTGTATATATATAGTTCACAGAGTAACATCTCATCAGCAGCATTTAAATCAAAACATTGGAAGGTCAAAGATCAAAAGTATTGAACAAAAAGTACTCACATACCAAAACAAAAAGTTCAAACATGAAAGCCAAATCACGCACCGAGGATATCGACTAGCTCAGAGGAAGGGGTACATGTAATAATACTATTTAATGATATGTCTTTCTGTCAGAATTCCCTTCGCTTAAAAAATGTATGACATGCTGTATATAAGATGCGTTTTTGGAGTTAAATGGGTTAAAGTCTTTAAAAGATCTGATTGCTTTGTCTCAGAGCCGGCTTGAAAATTGTAAAATTTGGCGTAAGCGTTTCTAATAGCTGTGTTTTTATCAACACACACATCATTCGTGCTAATACATGAAACAATAAATAGAGTAATGAACAATAATGGTTTAGTCTTTATGCTAGAAACAACACAAATCTAAAAAAATATTTCATAAGTTTGTATTTGTATAATTATGAAAAATTGTTAAGATCATTACATTTTTCTAACTTTGTTCAAAATAGAAAAAATGAATATTTGACCAAATGTGATGGCAAACACGGTTTTTTATATCTAAACAGATAAGGAAGGCGATATATATGATTTTATTGGCTCAATTCGAAATTGTTTGAACCACTGAACTGCTCATTGTCGATATCATCAGTTCAAGGTTTCAACATTGGCTTCCCTGTTTGAACGTTTTGAGTTTAAGTACTTTTCCTTCAAAATTTTGGGATGAACCTTCAAAATTTTGATTCCAATGCTGTTGATGATATGTTTTTCCATGAAAAGCTTCCTTTATTATTGCTATAGAGTCTGGCAAGATATGAAATGGCTTGCATTTTTACAAAAAGATTCAACGGGAAGTCTATCAAGTTCAGCTCTAGTTGACAAATTTGAGGAACTAAATCTAATGTAATTTAGACGGTACCAACCTGATTTTATTGTAGAATTGAAATTAAAAAGGTTTGTCACTCTTTAATACTGTGATATGGAATGGAAATGATAGATAAATCTACTTTATCAAATGTCAAAATGAAAGCATAATGTACATTTGTTCATTTCTAAGACATGTGACGCAAAAATTGATTGGAAACTGGAATGTTAGATTTTGAATGACTTAAACATTGTCATTTTTTTGCCTAAAACAATGAAGTTTTTTGGGGGAAATTTATGCAGTGGTATTCCACGGTCTATACAATAAGATGTCGTCATAAAAAGTAGGAGTCAGAATGTAATATCGGCGTAAATCTAGAATTTTACAATTTGCCTCAAATTCCAATAAACGAACAGAGACCATCCTTTTCATGACAAAAGGTGTCCAATTGTGTAACCATATATATATGTTGTGTTCAAGTTGTAATTTTTTTACAAGGAATACCATGTACAAAATGTATGTACACATGATATTTTGTACAGGATAAGACACAAATTACAACATGACCAATTTAAGCCTGTACATGTTATAACTTGACGTACAAAATAATGCCGAAAATCAGGTTTTACCTGTTAGATTTTTTTAAATATTAAAATGTCTTTATCATTAGTTTAGAGAAAAAAAAATGTCTTAAGTTGTAAGCATTTATACATCTAAATGAGCAGATTTATTCAAATCTATTGTTTATTTTGATATTGTGGAAGATTGCTCACAGCTTTCTAATAGTTCAAACTCGTTACTGCTTGTGTTCCGCAATGGATTTTCAGAATTGCACAAATTCTTGCATACAAAGGCATGCCTAAGAGAAGTCCGTAACTGTTTATCTACAAACCAAACGATTGGACACACTACAGAAGTTATAGCTCCAAGCCAGGTTATGCCAATAAGAATATTATAAGGCGGAAAACACTGTTCACAATAGACAAGAAGCACACTAACGAACTGCTGTGGAAACCATAAAAGTAAATAAATGTAGCTTGTAGCACATATGCTTGAAAAAGATAAGTTTGTTTTATCATATGTCGATTGCCTCGTGTGGCCGGTGATAGATAGTCCTAGCTCTAATGCTCGTGTAGAAAGATTCTCTCGTTTAAACTGTCTACATATGAGCAAAAATGTCAGAATAAGACAAATCCAGAACGGAATGAAATATGTCATAATTGGTGATAACAGCGCTGCATCTTTTTTCAAGTGCACTAAACATAGACCAAGCCCGTCTGGCGAGGGCATTGCTCCTTCTATCCATATTGGGAATATGATCAGAAGAGCTATTATCCATGGGAACACTAGCTCAAAGACGCAAAACAGCTTAGACCGGTCAAAGCTTTGTCTGCAGCATCCATATACTATCAAACGCTCTCCTTTAATGAAAATAAAAATAATGATGTTCACAAAAGGGAGGTAAACATCCATTATTATCCAGAAATGGCACGTGGATTGACCGAGTCGCCATAAACTTGATTCAGAATAGATAGAAAGCGGAATAACCAGCATGCCTGTCATTAGGTTAGCAAAACAAGTGTTTACAACTTGCAAATATGACGACTGGCTTTTTAATTTCTTATCACGTAAAATTGAATAAACCAATAAAAAGTTCAGAATCAAAGTAAATATTTCCAGGAATATTGCAAAATTAACTATATTATTTGTATGATCACTGTGTTCTTTGTCAATAAATCCAATCAAGTCTGTTAACGTTGTTATGTTCAAAGTTTCGTCCATCTGAAATGAAAAAAATAGAAGCAGTGAATAGAAGCTTATAAAATGGAGGCCAAAGACGTAAATATTATTAGATATATATATACATTATCACAGGCTTTCGATAAAAACAAAATACAGCACCACAAACTTTATGTAAGAAATATTTATACAGTGCCGGATTCGTAGGAGAAACTGGTAATTATAAATACGAATACATACAACCCATTCATATTTTTGTCATAGCTGCCATACACCTGTTGTCGAATAAGTTAAAGTTGATGATAATGCGTTTTATAAAAAACTTATTTCCAGGAATACTTTCTGATACTATAACAAAAAACGTCAAAATAGAGCATTTAAAGTAGAAATTACACAATACTTATTAACCAATGATTTTTTTTATAAATACATGTACATTTAAAAAAAAGAATAATTATTACTTCATAGTCATATAATTAATGTTTTCCAAAAAAATGTCAAAACTAGATTTCAAGCTTAAAAACATTTTTTATGTAAGACACTCGAGAATAACGTATTTTATATGTTTTAACAACGATTATAATATTTATGATTAAAATGATACGAGAAAAACGACTTTTTACATCACATGTAAAGAAGTCGACCAATATATTTATGCATATTTTAGGGAGCATCAATTGATATCTAAAGGCATTTTCCATCAGAGGAGGGCGTACATCATCATTACATTTATTTTGAATCCAGATGTGGTGGCTGCAAAAATCAAAACTCACAAGAGCGAGATGCACATTGTTCGTCAAAAGAGGGCGTACACCATTTTGACATTATTTCGAAACCAATGTAAGCACCTTATCACCCGACTGTTTTGTTATATTTTTTCTTTTGTTAAAGAAATAAATTATACTCAATAAACTTTTTACACCTTCTTCACTTCTACATATTGTACTGTTTGCCATTGCCTTCGTTGAAAAAGTCAATGTCCGTGTGTCCTTTTTTTTGCCACAAACAGAGAGGAAATAATAGAGAATATATTGCTTAATAGGCACCACTGTCGTGACCGATGTAAAGACCTCATGAAAAGGCATTCCAAGATATATTCCAATAAATCAGACTTAATGAAAAAAAAGATATCGGTACATTATTATTTCTTAATAAGCAGCCTTAACAATACTGAGTCACGCACCAAGCTTTTTGTTTGCATGTTAGGAGATTGAAACTGAATGAAGGATAGGTATTGAGCTTAGAAAAAAAGGTACTGATTAAACGGGTGTCTTCTTTTTAGTTCTTACTTCATTAGAGTCGATTCTTGCCATTGTGTATTCTACAATGTACGTGACGATGCTTAATATGCTCCCACTGTTTGCTAAAGGTTCTCTAATCGATTTGATTTTTATCGTGTGTTATTCTTGTTTTTGTCCCTTTTATAGTTATGATTCTATTTACATACGTTTTGGGATTGGTATATTTAATTGTATTTATCATACTATTCAATTTTTGGAAATGCAAACCCCGTATAACCATCACTGGTCAAATTGAAGGCTGCTATAGCTAGCTGTCTTTTATTGTGGATTTTTTAAATTGCCATTTGTTTACGTATGTTGTGTCGTGTACATTTATTCCACATCACATTATCGTCTATTTTTGTGGTTAAGATTTCTTTAGATAGTTATAAGATTCTCTAGTCTTTTCTATACCTTTTTATTATTTTCTATTGTTTGCATTATTTTAAAGCACTTATATGCTTTGCATGAAACATATCCACAACGAAACTGTTTGTTCCGATTACACGTACGAGAAATATGGTCTGCACTTCGGAACCCTAAATCTTTAAATCATAGGGTGAGCGAGTGATCAAGTTGGTATTACCCTTTCTTAGAAACTCTAACTTTCTAAACGGGGTATTGATTTAAGTTACCATTAAACTTTTAAAGCATGGTAACCCCTAGACTAATTTTAGACTCGTATAAATAGTGATGACCAATAACTACTGACTATAAAATAAATATGAAATAAAATGAATTTTTAAATACTACAAAACAGAAAGGTCATCTAGAGGATTTTGAGATTATATAATCCCGGTCATGCATGTAAATCAAAACGAAATACAAAAAATGGTCAAATTAAAAGCAATTTTAAATTTACACAGAACAAATCTAAATTGATCCATATTCTAACTTACTTAAAAGCGTTACAAATTTGACTCAAACTCCTTCGGGGGTTTAGTTTATTAAACGGTTGAAGTTGCACTGTTTGGACAAGCAAAACAAAAGGTCTCGCATAACACATCGTCACTTAAGTAAGCAGATTCAAAAAGGTCTTTATTCGGGATTGTTTTTTGACTTCATGTAGAGGTATTCGAAGATCATTCATATGAATTAGACATAATATGAAAATATAATCTAGTAAGTACCTAATTATATCTTCAAACAGCGGTCATAACAATAGTGCAAGTCACGAACTAAGCTTTTCTTTGCGTGTTTTGGCATCAAAACTTTATGAAAGATTGGTATACCGCTTGGGAGAAAAAGACTAATTGAATGTCTCCTTTTCAATTCAATTTGACTTCGTAATAGTCAATTCTTGGCAGTGTGTGAATTTTTGGTGAAGACAATAAGCAAGCCATCAAGGATAACTTTGTTCTTTCTAGTTAAGATTCTTAAAAGTATTGTTAAGATTTTGTTCGCAGCCCTTTTAAATTTTTCACGATCATTTTCCATTGTTAATATTTACATTGCTGTTAATACTTGAATGCTTCACACGAGACATATCCCTGAAAACAAAAACTGTGTTTTCAGTTCAAAATTCGAAATTGTCTATCTGTCTACCCCAGACATAGGTTGATCTTATTCATTATTTGGTTCTCCTGTTCATTATTTTTTGGATTCATAGTTCGATGCTTTTCATAGTCTAGATATATTGTTTGGCTTTTTCAATATTTTGAACGCCTCTGATGAGTCTTGAATATACGAAACGCGCGTCAGGTGTAGCAAAATAATTGTCTGAAACTTTGTTGTAAAGTTCATTTCTATTGCAAGGAATCTTGTATTAACATTTTAGCCTTATCACTAAGCCTCAGGATGAGTAAGTGAGTTGGTGTAATATAATCTTAGAAAAGAATGAACATTCTTAAAAGGAAATAAACTTGTAGAAATAAAGGTGCAGGGGATTTCTTTAGCTTACTCAATCGTGTAGACTGGTATTAATTATGTTCGTAATGGTAGAAGTCACAAGAAAGACATAGAACCTGTCAGTCTCACTTGGAAGATTTATAGATATTAACAATACTTCATTTCCTTAATAGATAAAAGAAATCATTGATTGTATTCCCATGAGCTTTTTATAAGAGAAACCATTTGCCAAGCTTTTTACTTTTTCTAACAGTTCTTTTTGTAACTAATATAAATATGTCTCGTTTTCTTTATGGTTAATTTGTATATTCAAATAAAATTGTTACGAAAAGACAATAATTCAACCAGTTAAAAAACAAACATTTCGAAATCTGAATCAGTATGCACAAGCAAAGTTATGGTGTTTTTATCTAAGAAACACATATCTAATAGTTATGAGTCGTGGTACCAAATAAGAAAATGTCGAAGAACTGAGAGTAGTACATTGACCTCTTGTTTTTTCCTGAACAAAGACATCTCATTTCATCAGCTTAAGCTCTTCTAGTTGAAATAATAATTTACATTCATGTACATGTACAGCAAAATCAAATAAAACCATGCCTTAGAAAATTGTCCAATGGTATATATGGTTTAGATGGATAGAACCGAATGATAAGCACAGTTTAACCTCTATTTAATCTACTCACTGCGTGTATATATTAGTTTTCTTTTATATGTAAAAAAAAAAAACAAAAAGAAATGCCTTCTTTTAAAAACGAATGTTAGTGAGTGGATTGGCATTCTACATCCTAGGAAGATTGTGTTGTTGATATTAAAGCAAAATGAATTTAAATAGATATTTAGTTTGATTATCACAAATTAACGAAACAAAAAAAAAGCAGTTAGTGGAAGTGGAGATTAATTAATGTATGATACCTCCCATTGTTAACAATAAACTTCAAAGTGGCAAAAAGACCCAATTAGTAAATACCTTGAGTTTTACATATATTCCTAGGAACATTTTCAAGTTATCAAAATGCGCTTTTCAGACTAAGACTGAGCAAAACAGAAGATAAAGGATCGTGGAACAACTATAGGGAGACTTCGTTCGCGCATCATTACACTTAAGCAACTTATGCTTTTCTATCAAAATAACAAATATCTACTTCTGAGGAGTCGGATAGGCATATAAGAATATTCAGATGGTTTCTGAGAAAGACGTTGACCCCTTTT
Organism: Arcuatula senhousia; assembly: GCA_963971305.1. Lineage (NCBI taxonomy): Eukaryota > Metazoa > Mollusca > Bivalvia > Mytilida > Mytilidae > Arcuatula > Arcuatula senhousia. The sequence goes on from OZ020305.1 coordinate 36,597,934, forward strand.
TCTCTTGTTTCACATAGTCCTAAACTCTGCCAGTTTCAGATGATTGGAAAATCTTTTATAAAAGTAATGGTTTAGACGGGTACATGTACAAACTAATGATGATAACAAAATGTTTACCATTTTTATTCTGCTATTATATTAATTTTCATCCTCGGAAATCCAGGGGTTCTTCATTTGCATACTCATTCATCACCCCTGGGTCCATTCGTATCAATTCCATCGTTTTAGACAGCTTTACAAATTTTCCTATCAAGCATTCTGATTGGACGCATATTTGTGCGTTCTTTTCCCCTGATCTTGAACTTTACTAAGTTGTAATAAAAGACAATATAAATCGTCCCTTAACAACATTGTTAAGCGACCAATCAGAAGGCTCGACTCAGAACTGTGTAAAACGAAGGAATTGATACGTATGGACCCAGGGGTGATGAATGAGTGTGCGAATGAAGAACCCCTGGGTTTCCGAGGATGATTAATTTTGTACATATAATTTGTAAAAGTTATTTTATAACAAATAAAAAAAAATCTTCCTGTGAGGATGGATGCAATCGCGTGAATGGCCCGTGTCGACTAATACCGTAGAGCGGGTTATTTTCGCGGTGGTTTAATTTTCGCTTATTTTCGCGGGTCGAGGGATATCGCGAAAATAAATCCTGCAAAATATCTATCTAATAGAAATCATAAACAAATGCATTCACACACCGCGAAAATAAAACACGCACAATTTTTACATACGGTACCTTATGACACAAAAAACTGCAAAAAATTCACCACCGCGAAAATAATCCGCTATACGGCAGTTATTCGATAAATTAAAGACTGAAACAACAAGAGGCTCCCAGGAGCCTGAATAGCTCACCTGGTTTTGATGTCAACCCTATGAAGACTTTTGTATAGCTAAATTTTCAAGCAAGAAAAAGTTTTTTTTCTATCTGCAATTGTTTTCGTTCTATAAGCAAAAAACCACTATGTTTCACCTTTCAAAGACCATAACCTGCCAACTTCGACCCTATGAAGACTTTTGTAGAGCTATTTAAGCAAGCAACAGCTTTTCTCTATCTGCAAAAGTTGTCATTCTATAGGCCAAAAAAACATTATTTTTCAACTTTAAGGAGCCGTAACCCCTATCAGAGGTCATCTGATAACTTTGACCGTATGGAAACTTTTTAGAGCTACATAAGCTGAAAATTTAAGCAAGCAACAGCTTTTCTCTGTCAGCAATAGTTTTATTCTGTAGGCCACAAACATGCAAAATGTTATTTTAAGGGCCGTAACCCCCTTAAGGGGTCATCTCAAAACTTTGACTCTATGGAGACTTTTGTAGAGCTTAATAAACTGAACATTTAAGCAAGCAACCGCCTTTCTTTATCTGCTATAGTTTTCATTCTATAAGCCAAAAACACTATTTTTCGCCTTAAAGGGACTGTAACCCCTATAAGGGGTCAACTGACAACTTCTACCAAAAGGAAACTTTTGTAGAGCTAAATGAGCTGAACGTTTAAGCATGCAACAACTTTTCTCTATCTGCAATACTTTTAATTCTATAGCCCCAAAACACTATTTTTTGCCCTTAAGGGGCTGTAACCCCTATAAGGGATTATCTGACAACTTCGACCCTATGGAGAGTTTTGTAGAACTTTTCATGCTGAAGCAGTAGAGAGGCATCAGATTTCATCAATCTCTTATACTTTTGAATTACAACGAAAAATACAGTAGTCTAACCCCCTGGTCTATATTTAGCCACGCCGGCCATGTTTTTTGACGAATCAAATATTGAAACACAACATTAGTGCAGCACACCCTAAGGATCAAGCATACTAAGTTTAATTGGATTCTGTTCAGTAATTTCAGAGGTGAAGATTTTTTAAAAATTGTTAACAGACGACGAAGACGACGACGGACGCCAAGTGATGTCAATAGCTCACACGGTCCAGGTGAGCTTAAAAGGATATATTCTACAAAACTAAACAACAAAAAGGTCAGTAAGAATTAAGAAAATGAATTTGTATAGAAGAAATCTAAATTGATCCCTATTCTAATTCACTTATATAATAAATGCTTTACAAATTTTGACGTGAACTCCTTGCAACTTTTTCACGTTATCAAGCGGTACAAGTTGTGCTGTTTCGTCGATTACCGAGCAAAACAGGAGGTCTCACATAAAAAATCGTCGCTTCTTAAGTAAACAGATTAAAAAAAGTTCGTGATGGCAACATAGACTGCATGTGGAGTTATTGGAAGAATAAGATTTAATAAGAAAAAATATTTAAGCACCTTATTATTTCTTAAGAAAGCGGCCATTACAATATTAAAAGTCACGTACTTTGCTTGTTATGCGATTGAAACTAAATAAAGGATGGGTATCTTGGAGAAGAAGTACTAATTGAATTGAGTACAGATGTCTCCTTTTTAGTCCAACATGACTTCGTATTAGTCGTTTCTTAAGAGTGGGTGTATTCTAGGTGATGATACTCAACAAACTTTCAAGGATAACTATGTTCTTTGTAGTTAAGATTTTAAAAAAATATTTACAAGATTTTATTCGCCTATTAAAATTGTCATGATCATTTTCTATTGTTAAAATTACTTTTCAGTAATTGTATGCTTAAAACGAAACATCAACAACGAACACTGCATGTTCAGATTACAATGAATAATGTCTGAAAATTCTAGCCTTAACCACTCAATCTCACGACGAGTTAGGGAGTTGGCGTTACATAATCTTATAATTTATAAAACTGTCTGAAGGGGAAATGGGGAAATTGACATAAGTGAATAAAGTAGCATGGGATGTCCTAGCTTACTGTATCATGTAAAGTAGTATAAATTATGCTCGTAACGGTATAAGACACAAGAAAAACATAGAACCTGCCAGTCTTACTTGTAAGATATATTGATGCCATCGGGTCTTGCTGTTAACAATACTTCATTTCCTTAATAGATAAAAGAGATCATTTAATGTATTCTCATGAGCTTTATATTAGAACAACCACTTGCCAAGCTTTTTTAGCCGTTTTTAACAGTTCTCGTTTTATACTATAAATGTATCTCGTTTTCTTAAGGGTTTTTGTGTTTTTATATTGAATGTCACGAAAAAAGCAATATTTCAACATGAAGCATCAATCGATAAATGCTTCTTAGCTAGCTGTCAGTAACTGCGAGTGTTCTCAAGGGAGTTCCTTTACGTTTCGTTGTTCTCGTATAGTACTCTTGTCTCAGGTTCTCTCTTGGTGAATTGAACTTTTATCGATTTGATTTTTAAAGTGTGTTATTTTTTGTGCTTTGTACAAGATAAACAATAGGGGGAGGTTGGGCCCAAAAAACTAGTTTAACCCCGCCACATTTTATATGTGCCTGTCCTAAGCCAGGAATCCTTGTCAAAGCTTTTGTTTGTCCTTGTCTACTATCTGTTTTTTTTGTTTTATGTCCAGAAATGGGTCTTTCTTTGATATTCTAGGGATTTGTTTAATTCTTATATATTGTATTTTTAGTCTTGGGCCAATGCAAGACGGCGAGCAGTGACCTCTGGTCATGTTGAAGACTGCTGGCTGTTTTCCGTTGTGCTTTTTTAAATTGCCGTTTCTTTAATGTTGGCTGTGTCGCGTACACTTATTCCACATCTCTTTATCGTCTATATCAAAAACCGAAACAGTATGCACATCATTCCACGTACTTCTAGCTCACTTCTATTTTTTATGAAAAGAAATATCTACTCTTTCCGATGATTTCTGAGAGAAGAACATTGACCTCTTGTTTTTTTCTTGAAAATTGAAAAGACCTCTAATTTTAACAAATTTACAATGCTTAATTGAAAACAAAATAATTTAGGTGTACAGCAAAATCCAAATTAACCGTATATAATAAGACGATTCAGCGAAATATATGGTTTTGAAGGATAAAACCGAATAAAGCATTAAAAAAACCTATTTCTCTCATTTTCATCCGAATTATCAACCTCTCAACCAATTGTGGAAAAATATACCTCATCTCTAGAGAGAATTTTGTTCTCAGCGTAATCGCACGTGCAATTCATGAGCAACCTTTTGCAATGTCTTATCTGTAGAAATTAGAGAAAAACCTTCTACAAGTTTATTCTCGATGATTATTGAATTTCTAACATCTCGGGAAACAAATTTGAAATTCTATCGCTCGGCAAGCCTCGCCATTAAAATAATCAAATTTATTTCCCTTGATGTTAGCAATTCCATAATCAACTCGATTGCATTGTATAGTCCGTTTGAGTTTTATAAATCAACGAAAAATGGCTTGTAAATTTACGTCTTGCAAAATATTTTAACTATTTTAGTATGTCATGACTTTTTAATGGCATACGAACTAAGGCCAAAAAAAATTCAAAATTTTTTCATGATTAATAAAAATGATTTCCATAGACTTTAATAGTAAAAATGGACCAAAAATTCATAGAAATCCATGGGAGTAAAACCTAGTGACCAGGAACAGCATTTGCTCCGTATACCTTTAAAAATCCTTTGTGGAGCTAATTGGTCATCTATTCTCCTATTGTTAGTCCTTTCAATTATGTTCAGGTGGGCCCAACCCCTGGCTGTTCCGTCAAATTAACACACCATTTTAGTTATTATAAAATTGGTGAAATATTTAGCATTAGACCACATGAAAAACTTTTTTGTTTTAGAAGTTAACATCTTGATTTTTGTTATCAGAGTTCGTATACTAATAAAAGTTTATTTGTGTTTAAAAAATAAATTTTATTTGAGAGACAAAAAAATTTAAAAGGATTTTCGTTGATTAATAGAACTCAAATGGACTATAGAAGCTATATTTCAACAATTCACTGTATATATTTATCATTTTTCTTTGAAAATGGAAATAAAATAGAAAAGTTGTCTTACCGAGTAGATTGTACGATAACAAGTTTGATAAGCATACATCATGTACATGTAACTCTCTCTTTTTGTGTTCTTTATCAAAGCAAAAAGTACAAATAAAACAAAAAAAGTGCAATTCAACCAACGAAAACCTATAAAAAGTAAACAACAAGAAAAAACCCGAGATATATATTAACTCTTTTGAGTTCCCGTTCTGTTAACTGACAACAAGCTTAGAATCATCTATTGATTGAAGTAAACATCAAAATCTGATAACACCTATTATATGTATTAATAATTCAACACAATATTTCAAACAGGTACAAATATTGCTATAGTTATACGTAATGTTTCATCACATATCTCTTACATACCTGATCGCTTGGAATAAACATTTGTCGGCACTAATAACGATCAGATATACAACAAAGTTCAAGCCAAATTTTGCTACACCTTACTCGCGCTTCGTCTAATCAAGACTCATCAGAGGCGCTTTACCAAAAAGGTTGAAAATGCCAGACACTATCTATATTAAGAGCATAGAACAATAAAACAAAACTTTGCCAAACTAGATCAAAATTAATGAATAAGATTATCCATGCCTTAGGTAAGAGAAACCTTAAAGTTCAACAATTTTGAAATTTACACGGATGATTTTACAGCTTTGGTGTGTTCTTCAACACAAAAGCGCTGATGCCGGAGCGGGCTAACCTCGGGTAAATAAAACTCCACGAGGAGCGCTAACCATCACGGATGTTCAAACTTTATCTATGTTCATCGAAATCAAGTGTCATTAATTTTTAAACCGTAACCCATTTCTTTGTTCATCTTATCATTGAATTAATTTTATTCACGAAACATATATTGTAAAATATTTTATATTATGCATTTTGTTTAAACAACCTTTTGTTTTTGAAATTAAAACCGTAATGTATTGATTTTGAAAAGTTGGCCTTTAGCATGCTATAAAGAAACAGAAAATTCCCCAAAACTTTCTTTGATTCAAACAATTCCTAAAACTATGGTGACCGTCGTCTTTTGACGCATTCTTAAAACGACACATAAATTAATTCATCTTTAATGAAAGACTGGCAATTTTCCGTCATTAATAGTAATGGAATATTTTTGTAAATGATTAATAGTAATGGAATATTTTTGTAAATGATTAATAGTAATGGAATATTTTTGTAAATGATTAATAGTAATGGAAAATTTATATCAATGAATTAATTTTCTTTCATTATCTTCAGTTCGTATTAAGTAGAATGTATTGCTCACTTAATTTTAAAAAGTTTTTAATTGAACAGAATTACTGTAATAAAGATGCCTTATTGAAAGGCAGATAATTGATTACATTTTAGGCGTTTTTATTGTTTAAGGTTGGCATATAAAAAAATAAGAAAAAAGTCTTAACGAGATGTAACTTTGGCGTTAGAGTTCACAATTGATTATCTCCGATTTTTGAAAACAAATATAGATTTCAAATCTAACACAAAAATATTTCTTTGGATTTGTAACTCCGTGTTTTGAACACAATAAATGGAGGGATCTTTATAAAACACATCGTTAGAATTATGTTTTGTGTGGGACTTTTATCATAATATCTCCCCTTTATAAAAAGAATAATGCTCCTCTTTATAAAAAAGAATAATGCTCTAGAAAAAAGAAATTACAGACCTGTAAGTGTCTTACCGTGCATTTCAAAGCTCTTTGAGCGTGCCATTCATGATCAACTAATGGTTTTCATGGAGGACCACTTTCACCCAATGCTTTCAGCCTTTAGACCTGGTTTCGGCCGTCCAACGGCCTTGCTAAAAATTATCGAGGACTGGAAACATGCTTTGGATAATAACAAACACATCGCAGCAATATTAAAGGATCTCTCTAACCACACAACCTACTTTTACTTAAACTCAAAACTTATGGTTTATCTAAAACTTCATTAAATTTACTTGGAAATTACCTATGTGATAGAAAGCAACGGGTGAAAGTGGGGGGGGGCACCTTTAGCAAATGGAGCCAGCTCATTAAAGGTGTTCCTCAGGGCTCTGTCAAAATTTATCTTTTAATCTGAGTGGAAACATTATAAAATGTGAGGAAAATGTCAAACTTTTGGGTGTTAATATTGACACTGATTTAAATTTTGATAATCATATTGCTGACATGTGTAGAAAGGCTTCCAGACAATTAAATATTTTGAAGAGATTTGGTAAATATATGAACAACTTGGGAAGACTTACAGCTTACTCCTCATGTATACTGTGTGATTTTAATCACTGACCTGTTACTTGACATTATTGTTCAGAAAAAACTCACGTAAAATGGAAAAAAATCAAGAACGTGCCTTACGTTTATATATGAGGACTATGAATCATCTTATGAACATTTACTCGAAACATCCAAACTACCATCACTAAAGGTTAGACGCATTCGAACTATTGCAATTGAAACATTTAAAATTATTCATAAAAAAAGTCCACAATATTAACATGATCTTATTGACATAAAATACAATCCTATAATTTCAGGTAAAAAAACACAACAGATATACCACGAGTCAAAACTACAAAGTATGGTAAAAAAATCTTTTAGATTTAATGCTGCGCAAATCTGGAATGAGTTGCCCAATCATTGTAGACAGGAGTCCAACTTTGAACAATTCAAAAGAATTGTTCAGACTTGGGATCTAGATGGTGGCTCATGCCAGTGCACCGCATGCATATGATTCTCTCTTTTTTTAGTTTTATAGTTATACAGCTTTTGCCATTTTTTAGTTTATCCTTTTGACTGTCTTAACTATTTATGGCATGAACACTATTTCTAAGCTTAATTTGCATTTTATCTTATGCTTATGCTTTCTAACTTATTTAGCATGTGTATTGTCCTATGCTTATGCTTTCTAGCTTATTTTTAGCATGTGTATTGTCTTATTGTCTTGTTTTATGTTTGAATGTGTTGTTTTATACTATGTATATATGTCATGTATGTGTGTCTTATTGTACTTATATATATGTCGATGTTAAAAGCTCGCTAGAGCTTGTGTTTTCTTGTTCTGTAATGTACCGACTCTAAATAAAACTTTGATTGATTGATTGATTGATTGATAGAAATCCCCACGAAACCCAATTAATAACGATGCAGCTTAAGTATTACACGATAACGAGAGTTCTATTCAATTCAAAACTTTTTAAGCCTAAATCTAAGAAACTAAAAGGTTCTATATGGATAATTGATTCTAGTAAAATTTGTGACAAGGAGTCTCTTGGGCTCACTGAACCATGTAGACTGATGTAGATTATGTTCGTATACGGTAGAAGTCGCACGAAGAACAGTAAAACCATCAATCTCTTTTGTAAGACAGATTGATGAATTTGAGTCTATTGGAAATGCTTCATTGTCCAAATAAATAAAGAAATGAACTTATTTAATATATCCTCATGAGCTTTATATCAGACTGACCAAATTTTTTACTTTCTTTATACAGTTTTTCTTTTGAAATCAGCTCTTCAGGGTTTACTGTTGTTTCATATACAATGTCACGGAAAAGACACCATTATAACAAGGAAGGGAAAAAAACACGATCATTACACTTTAAACAACGAAGTGTCATCTCATATCAAATAAAAATATTTTCTTCTAAGAAGTCGTGCTGGCAATGAAATACGCTCAATAAAACGATTTTCCTATGATTTTTTTTGTGTTTTTGATCAGTATTTTGACTCTTTGTTTTCATAGAAAAAAATCATGACTTATTTCAAAACCTTGTTAAAGTACTAGATTTAAAAGGGCAGCCATACCACATGAACCATATTTACGAGATTGTTCAACTGTACATTTAAACGTATATGGTTTTGATTGATCATAAAAACAAATTGAACAAACATTTACCTGCTTGTCGACTACATGGAGCCTACTGTTGCTTTTCTTGAAAACTTCCACCTTAATAAATATCGCTGAACCCTTAAATATATTTCCCAAAATTTCCAGTTTCTATAAAATCCATTGACAAAGAATAAAAGATAATAAGATGTTGAATTATTGTACGGTACAATGTACATAATGAAGCGGGAATGTTAAATCTATAATTGAAAACAGTCAACAGCTTTTATTGTAAGTTGTGATCGCTGCTGGAATTTAGAATTAAACAAGGGAGATAATTTATGTTTATTTGACCATAAACTTTCAAAGGTAATTTGAAATGAAGACAAAAGATTAAGCTTGTGACCTCTTATATTTGACGATTTTTACAATACATGTATATATTGTATCACTGTCATGACTGTGACAATAATTCTTATGACAAAACGATTTGAATAAATGGAGAATTTTTTTTAGGCAAGATTTTATGATAATTTGTCGATTTTCCTGTATTTTCTAGTGATTTTGGAAAATATTAAACCTATTTTATATTGTGAAAACCAGCGTGGAAAGATGGTCAAATAACTATACACAAAAAACAGTATAAAAGAATCAAAATAATCAAAAATGGTCACTTTAAATTTGGAGTTTAGGCGGGGGGGGGGCGGGTCGATTGTTCTTATAAGCCTGATAAATTTTACTGATATGAATTTGGTTTAACAATCTTTATAAAAATTAAAAAGTCATTTGTTCAGAGAACAAATGTGAGGTCTTTCCCATGTTCTTGTTAGTTTTATGATAACGGTTATGTTTGGTTAGGCTATTTGAGTCTGTTTTTGACAATAGTATGAAACTATTAGTTGCGAAAAATGTTCTAGAGTAAAGAGCAGTGAGTCTGAAGTCAGGAAAAGTATGGTTGCTAAGGACTTTTATGACAGTTGCTTTGGACTGGGGGTTACTTCCGATAGAAAAAACTTTACCCTAAACTCAAAAAGTAGTCTTGGTTTAGAATATATATGGTTGCTATGGACTTTTCATTAATGTTACCTTGTTGCTAGGGAATGACCTTGACCTATGACCTTTGACCGTGGACTCAAATTGTAGCTCTTAATATACTGATTCATTTAAGTATACATGTTTACTATACTCTCTGTTATAGTTTTTAAGTTATTGGCAAAAAATGCGTTTCGCGAAACTTGTTTTGGCCGCCATTTTGGAACCGTTCAACCGAATCATGTACTGTTTGGGTTCAAATTGTAGGTAATTTAATCCTCTTTCAAATGAACCTATGTTTTATTCACCATCTTTTACGGTTAAAAAGTTATAAACAAAAAATCATTTTAAAAATAAGAATCAAGGGCGATAACTGGAAAACGACAAGTTTTACGCTTTTGCACCTGAAACACTTTTCGTAGATTTCGACATGGCAAACATTTTTTTCATGTTTTGTCCGCTTCAATTTTGTACGGTTTAAGTGTTATTTCATAAAATCTGTTTACAGTGTCGGCCATTTTGAAAATGGCTGCCCATAACCATTCGACTTTGGTCTTAAATTGAAGGACCTATAATGACGGTCACAACGAACCCATATGTTTATTATATTATCTCTGACGGTTTAAAAGTTATAAGCCAAAAACGGATAAACCGAAACGCGTTAAGGTCCATAACTCAAAAACGGATTGTCGTACAGTGTTTGGCCCACTATATCAAGTAAAAGTCTTAATGAGACGAGTATTTTCCGCATTACATGTCTGCTTCAATTTTGTATGGTTTTTAAGCTATACTGCAAACAAGGTGTACCATGACCTCTGACCTTGAGATTTTACTTTTGACCTTGACATTTTTAGATGTAACATATGTCACTTAAGGATGATTGGTGAAGGTCCCAAGTCTCTAGTCGTGACACTTTTCGAGTCAAAAACGCGTAACCAGGAAGTTGATCGAAAATTTTGTTTTGCGACACGAATCATGACCATGAGTCTAGCAACATTGTCCCTACTTCAGATTTTTGATAACGGTTACGGTTTTTGAGTTAATCTGCAAACAAGGTTTTTGGGTTACTTAAAATAGATCGGTTTCGCAGGGTTACTCAAGTCATGCCCTCATAGTGTCGGTTAATGGTATGAAGTTTCGTAATGTTACGTTACGTATTTCTTTCTTTTTTTTTTGGCGGAAAAAATAATAATAATAATCATTAGAAATACAGTAAGATCTTTCCTTATGTGGAAGGGAAAGACCTTAATAATAAACATATTGTTCTCTTGTGAGGTATGTTAAAAGGGATACATTAAACATTTTTTCCTGTTTCTAGAAAATTCCAGTTGTAAATGGTAATGGAAAATGGATATTTATGGAAAGAATTCTCGCTATATTATTTTTTTTCTCTTTGTCTATTAACAAAATGTAGTTTTCCGTTAATACAAATATAGAGTTATTGAGTGAAAAAGAATTAATAAAGATGTCTTAATAAAAGCTAGATAATTGATTACATTTTAGTCGTGTAAATCATTTCTGTATTGCATTTAAGGAAATAAGAAAACTATGAAAGCATTGCAGATTTTAGAGGAAGTACAATGTAATAACGGGGTACCAATACAGAGTAATTGATTTCTATATGTTTCGTTGATAATTTAATTATAATTTTAAGTTTTGAGGAAAAAACATGTACTCTTTATTAGTTTTCTTGTTATTTGTTAAATTTCAAAAAAAATATTTTTGAATAAGTTTAAGATTCTAAGAGTAATTGCCAAAAAATTTAAAAGTTTTTTTTAAAGCTCTCCGTTCTCAAATCATGATGTACATTTATTGGACAGGCATAGGAACATAAAGCTTCATTTTGGGGTTTTGTTTTCTTCATAGACTGAGTGCCAATTAAGGAGGATAAAATCGCGTGTCACGATTATTTCGACTCATATATATACTTAATGTAAAGTAAATATTAGGTCCAATCTAATGAATTAGAATAAATATGACAAGAAATTATATCAGTGCATAATGGTCTAAGATCATAACAACGGTAAGGCACCAAGTTTTTTTAATTTTTGTTAGCGTGATATTATTGAAACTTTATAGAATAAATATCATTTTCTAAAAATATATATTTTATTTTCAACAAAATATAAATGACAACAAAGTTCCAGACAATAAATTTTGCTTCGCCTGACGCACGTTTCGTCTATTAAAGACTCATCAGAGGCGCTCTACCTAAAATATTGAAAATGCCAAACACTATATGAATATGAAGAGCATACAACAGTAAAAACCAAAAATACCAAACTGGGGAACCAAATTCTTAATTGGGGAACCAAGTGTCTTTTCGTTCATACGTGTAGTACTTTGCGTATTACAGAATAGCTAATGATTTTTTAAATTGTTAACAAAGAACTAAACTTAACTTAATAAATGTTTTTTCTAGTTAAGATGTTTTTATTGTTAACATGATTCGTTTTCACTCCTAGTTAGCCTAGTAAGGTGAGTTCACGTAAAAATGGTTTTGGTAAATATTTATGTTCAGATACGATTATTTCAAATCACAAAAATAGAAAACCGATACAAAACAGAATCCCAATTTGTTTACTTTTTTCTTCACTGGACAGAACATATCCCATTTAAATGCTTTACCAAAACAAAATCTACGTGAATTTTGGTAAGTTTTGCTCATCTGTCGTGGACTCCTTACCAAATGTGGTTTTGGTAAAATACTTTTTCCGATCATCTTTAATGCATACACTATATTTTGGGTTCTCCTTCATATATATGTACAAAAAAACTAATATGGATTCGTTCAATTTATTTTCGTGGCTTCCCCAAAAACAATTTCGTGGTCTGTGTGTAGTAAAACTGTATTGATTATTCAAAATTTATACATTATTCCTGAAAATATCAGTAAATATGTATAATAGTAATTAGTTATACATGTACAAGGAATCAATATAAACCAGCTCGTTACATTCTTTTTTCCCTGATTAACACTATAAAAACACGAAAATTAGTACCTCAAGAATAATAAGGAACAATAAAAAAAAATGTTAAGATTGCAAAACTCTTTCAGCATTGGAAAAGTTCAAATCATTATGAACTGAATTTTATTTCATTTAACCATCTACTAAGGAACATTCTTGGCTTATTTAACTGATGAAAAGTGTGATGGTAAAACAGTTATGCATGTGAGAAGAACATACAAACTCCCAATACCACTGGTTAGATATAGTTCAATAACAATACTCGTTTTCCTAAATAGATAAAAAAAAAACAACCTTTAACTTAAATCCAATGAGCTTGAACATTGAAGAAAAATCCTCTGATTCAATTTGTTTCAATTGCTTCATCTTTCATTTGATGACGTTTTTTTTCTGTATTTTCACTTTAATTTGAAAGATTAGTAGAGCATGCATATTAACACATATTTCAAAAAGAGTGTTGTTTCATTAAAATTAAATCGAATATCTCTTTCAATGTTTCAGGTGTTGCGATTGTTTTGATGTTTTTATAAGAAAGCAGTACATTGACCTATGGTTTATCGTGAAAATCTATATTGACTTGTGTTTTGATAAGAAGAACACTCCTGGTGTGAATAATTATTCAGAAGTCAGAAAATATGAACAATAAACCTAAAAGTGTCCAACGGTTTGACTACTGATAATGAAATCATAATTATTATTCTCATAATACAGGTAATCTAAGTTCATCCTCCTTACGACTAAAGTGTGCGGTGTTTGTTGCTTTTCAGTTGTTTTTCTTTAATTGTTTTTGTGCTGTGTTTCTTCGTGTTGTTCTCTTTGTTTTACTTGTTTTGTCTTGGCCCTTTCGGACAATTGACATTTGAATGCCAATTGTTATCATTCTGTTTCTGTAAAACATTATTATCTGCACTGTATGGAAAGGATTTTTGCCAACGTAAATGTTAAGCAATCGGCATGATAGAATTTCTCATCGTTTTGTTAAACGAATTATCCAAGGACACATGTTTGAAAAATATAGATCACTGTGCGAAATTATTCTATATTGTCACCCAAAAACAGCTCAGGTTAACTATTTCTAAATAAATTATATAGAAAAAAAACATTCATTCTTTTATTTTTCATATTAAACATGATACGTTTTTGTAATACTTTGTCAGAACTACCATTCATTTGGGTTAGTTCTTTTAAATTAAATTATAAAATCATGTGGTCACCGTTTATTTTCTCAAGAAAATAATTTAAAACAAATGATATGAAAAACACATTTATACGAATTGTGATATTTCAAATGAAATGTTGAGTCATGAATATATAAATAAATGTTATAACAAAATTACCAACTTGGAGGATCAATCTCAATGTCCAAGAGAGAAGACACACCGGAATATTTATTGATCGCAATGGTCCTGACTTGGTAAAGGCAATTCAAATGAAATGGTGGGTTAAACCATGTTCTATGGCGCGCCAAACCCCCTCTTCCATTGCAATCTTACGGACCGGTAGTAACACAAAGCGCAACACGACTGTAAAGACAAAAGGGATATTAATTATTTTTTTCTGAGCAACAGAATTAGGTTAACAGTACTAGTTGAAACACTTACGACAAATGTAAGCTCTGTGAATATATATATAATGACAAGGCATATGCATGCTTTAGAATGTCTTATAATTAGCACTGTTGTGAACCACCCTGATTTTTTTGTGTGTGTTGATCTATATCTTTTAACTCTATTTAAAGCAAGACATTTGTAAGCAATTGCTCACTCATCATACCACCGCTACCCCCCCCCCCCCAAAAAAAAAAAGACTAAGTCGGTAAATAGGAAGTAGATATCTGACAGACTTTATTTTGGTACTCGTGATACTAGATCTCAAATCGAAGTCAGATACTGAGCATCAAGTCTTTGTTATGAGTAGTTGCCGAGAAATCTTATTTTCAATGATTTACCAGTTATATGGAAAATTGACAATGTTCGCAAGCAGGAAGTTAATATACGACTTTGTTCTACTTACAATAAAGGTTCTGACACTTAAGCAATATACTAAATTTCAAGTCACTGTGGTATAAATGTTAAGAAAGCTTTGCTGCAGACAGACGGAAGGACGAACATGGGTAAACAGGTATCCAAGCAAGGTATATTAACTGTTATTTGTCTATGGTATCTATAGATGGGTAGGCAAAAAACCAACAGGTGATTGCCTTAAGGTGTCTCGGTGCTATTAAAATTCTAGTACAGATTTTTATTTCATTTTTGTCAGATTTATAGGCCTTAATGTAAAGACAAAATATATCAAATAAAAAGTGGGGGTCACCGGTTATTTTAGACCTCTATCTATTCTAAAAAATGTGAAGTTTCAATATTTTTATATAGAATATATAGGAAGAAAAGATTTAGAGGCACATAAAGACATAATTCTACTATACTGTGTAGAACCAGGTCAAAATCTGGAGTGTCGAAAGTCCGAAAGGGCAACCACAAAACTGGTAAACTCGAACAAGAACAGCAAGAAGAAACACAAAATACAAAATCAATCGAACAGAAATCAAAAAGGCAAACTCAAGTCGTAACAAGAGTGAACTCAGGTGCCCCGGAAGAGTAAGCGGTTCCTGCCTGCTTTAGCGCACCCGGGTGTTGCTTATTTCCAATTCAGTGTGTCAAATCCGGTAAAGGAAGACAAAACAAAATTCTATGACAAACCAACATCTGCAATCATTTTAGAGATAGAAGACCCATATTTGTCTACGAGTGCACGGTGTCTACCGTAACATTTCTTGAGTGAAGACCGCGACCGTGGAGCAACATACCCCTGTGTTAGCAATTTCTGTGTCAAACGTGACGCTCTGCTAAGGAAATCGATGAAATTCCCGCAAGCTCTAGAGTAACGAATAAACTGTACGAAAACTCAATAAGCAGGAGCGAACGGAATGTTGCTCCACAATAAGGTAAAGTTTACGATTGGAAAGTTGAAATCATCACGTTAGTCATAGAGCTTTGTTGAAAGTCTTCCTTGATAGTCGATTTCTAGATGTAGATCAAAATAGGAAGCAGATTTCCTAGAATCTGTTCTGTCCTTTATCTCAGGTTCCTGAGGATATATAAGATGGAAAAAAGTACGTGTCACCAAATCGAGAATAGTTCAGTGAAAGGACATCGTCAATATGACGGAACTTGAAGTTAAAAGAGAGATCTAGTCTACGATCTGTTTTGTCTAGAAGAGATTGTAAGAAGTCTGCTTCATATGAATGAAGAGACAAATCAGCAAGCAAAGGTAATTGTTTTCCGTTTCCGATGTACTGGAAATTTCCTTTTCATTCTATATAAATTATCTCCCTTTGATTTTGTATGCCTTGGGAAAATTCTAAAAATGATTCGAACGTCATTTTTTGTATAACAATTGCTCATATTTTGAGAAAAATATATTATTGTATATGGCTTTTGTCTGCCAAGTCAAGGTTACTTCATCAACTTTATACGAAATACCAATATATGCAAAAAGATGCTCAGTTTAAAAGCCTCGAGTCACCTTAAGGCAGGTTTCATCCTCAGGGCTTACGTTTTATCTTAGGAATTCTAGTGTAATTACTAAAGCTTTGAAAACAGAATTAAATCTTCAATTGATTACTTGGAAATTTAAATTGAGTTACTTTTTCTTTGGTGTCAATGGCAAGAGAGAATGTCCTTTAATGGAAAACTTTTGATTATTTTCCGCTTCTGATTTATTTGGAATTTCCATGCGTATAAAGATTATTTTTTGTACTTTTGTATAAAATCTATAGATATCAAAACAAAAACAAAAATTACGTAAAAATAGCAAATAAATTTAAAAACATTATGTGTAAAAAGTGTTGCAAGATACGAAAAAAACTCCTCCTAAGGTTCCTTTTCTCGTTTAATTAGTGTTATTTGAATCTAGCAAACGTTGAAGTTGGTTTTTGTTTTATTCTGGCTGAATATCTACAGAAAATTTTCCTGATTGTTCTTCCTCTCAAATATAGGTGTGAATAATTTATTTGTAAAACGTTGTCATTTGCTTTTATTTAACATTCAGTTTGGGTAGTAAGATATTAATTTTTAAAATCTTATGCTTTTAAAATCTAAACTGCAAAGAAAGGACTATGAAAAATTGTTGTTTGGACCTGTATATGGAAAAATACTAACCAGATTTGTTGCCGCAATAAGTGTAACAATAATAACTTTCTCCTGACTAATGACAATTTCCCGTTGTAAATGGCAAAAGAAAGTGATATTAATTATATTCGTTTTTCATTATATTCTCCTTTGCTAAGTACAAAATGTTATGTTAATAGAAATAAAAAAAATATTAAGTGAAAAAGAATTAATAAAGGTACCATATTGAAAATCAAATAATTGATTACATTTCAGAAGAATTTATTATTCCTGGAACGCATAGAAGAATAAAAATCTGAAGCATTGACAAATTTAGAAGATGATATTAAGAAGAAATGTAGTTTGTGTTCTTAATTATTAATTATTGATCCCAGATTTTGTTTATCAAAATTAGAATTCTTCAAAATTGATTAATATTTAAATGTTTTCTTGTTTGTTTGATTTCAAAATACTTAATGATGACGATAATTAAACAAAAATAAAAAAATGAGTTCATAAGAAAAAAAAGGGATTTTTTAGCTCTCAGACATGATTATAACGGAAGAACCTAATGAAAAGCTGAACCATATTAAATTTGAAGGTTCTATCACAACGACCGACGTAATGTCCATTATAGAATGAAAATTGCTTGATTGGCACCATTGTCGTGACTAATGCATATACTTCATGTATTAAAATATCCATTCCAATAAATCAGAACTAATATGAAAGAAATGGACTCTGTACCTAATTATTTCTTAAGACCGCAACCATACCAATACTGCAAGTCACGTATATTGAGATATTATGTCGTATTTAATAAAGGTAAAAAACAAAACGTCCGACCTTTGATGATCTTAAATGTCCCACAGGAAACACAAAACAATGCAAAGGCACACCAAAGAAATTGTTAATGATTTGTTACGGGCATTTCATAAGAAATTGTGAGTTGTACTAGGTTTCATGACGCAAAATCTCCCTTTTTCTTTTACTTGACCGAGATATCAAGACTAACATTTGAAATCTTAGATAGTAAAACTCGTTGGAGAAATTTTTTTCGGTCAAGTTTTGTGGTAAATAAAGGAAATAACAAAATTATCATGGTATTGACCAAGTGCAAAACAAGGAAAGAAACCTGGTATTTTAAAGAATTTATAAGAACTTCAATAACACAAAAATATATATTAGAAATTTAATGGTAAATCTCTGATCCACCAGCAGCCGTTATCGACTCAGTTTCAAAATACGATACCAAAACGGATAAAAAAGTTAATTTGGTTATGCTGTATATCGATATTTCAAGGAGTAACCGCTCCAGCAACAATCAAAACATTGGAAGGTCAATTGACCAAAAGTATTGAATGAAAAGTACTCAGAGCCAAAAGGTTCTAACAGGCAAGCCAAATCAAGCAAGATTGGATGCAAACCAGATAACTGATAATACACTTCCGTATTTTCTCAAGTTCTTGAACGCATATAAGACAATAGTAAAAATACAAACTACATGACATGAGTTAAGTTCTTTCAAACATTAGGTGCTGGAAAAACATCTGTTTTCGTTTCGTTTTTTTTCTATGGCTAATTTTTGTTTGATAACTGAGGACAAATTGAATATTAACGATATTAAGAAAACAAAAAGAAATCTTAAAAATTGGGAATAAGAACTATAGCTGGATTTATTTTTCTTTATCTCTTGGGCTTGATCCATCGTAGACCTTTTTAGCATACCTGGACTGAAGGTCCAGATGAGCTCTTGTCACCACCTGGCATACGACGTCGTCTGTTAACAATTTGTTAAAAGTCTTCTCTAAAACTACTGAACAGAATTTAATTATACTTGATATGGTTGATATTTAGGGTGTCCAGCACAAAATTGTGTGTTAAATTTTGATCCATCAATAAACATTGCTGCCGTTGCTAAAATTAGACCAGGGGGTCAGTCTACTGATATTGGTTTGTAAATCAAAAAGTATTAGAGAAAGAGAACATTTGATGCAATCTTCCTTCTTCAGCACCAAGTTCTACAAAAGTCTTCATTGGGTCGAGCTGTCATATGTCTCGTTATAGGGGTTATGACCCTTTAAAGGTAAAAATATTGTTTTTTATGTTTTTGCCTTATATAATGAAAACAATAATTGCATATTGAAAAAATCTGTCATTTGCTTAAAACTTCAGCTCATTAAGCTTTACAAAAATCTCCATTGGGTCAACATTGCCAGATGAATATATGGGTAACAGTTTAGGACAAGGTCAGCGATTCAGGCTCCTCGAAGACTCATATCACTTTCATTGAAAGAACTGATCATTTTGTTTTTTTTCAGACACCGACAGTGTAAATTATGGAGGAAAAACTTATATGATTGGTACCATTGTCGTACAACATTGTATATTGATATATTTCATTTACTAAAAGATCCATTCAAATACATTAAGATTAAAATGTACAAAATAATCTCTGTACTTATTTTTTTCTTAACATCAGCGGAAAAGTCACAAAATAAGCTATTCTGTGCGTGTTGTGTGATTGAAACTTTAAATACGATAGGTAAACCGCTTGGAAAAGAATCTTCTTAAGGTTAGTGAGGAAACCTGACCCCAAAAATAATGCCGAATTAAAAATGTCCTTTTTTATATAATAGTATTAGGTATATATTTTATCTTGTGTAAAAATATCGGACCCCCTTTCCAGGCTTGTTTCCCAAAATTTAGGCCCAAAGTTTTCCGAAATTACTACAGATTATATAGGAAAGGCCAAATAATTATCATAAATCCACGAATTTAAATTTTATTTTTATTTGATAAAAATCAATGAAATACAGTATATTTTGAAATAAAACAATAAAAACTGGGGGTCACCAGCTTATTTTCTGTCTTCAATACAAATCTTTGTATTTTTTGTCATTTTTCAAGTGGATTATCTCCCTTCTTTTATTTGAAAATTTTATTAATGAAGGAATGGTTGCTTTATTTGCATTTAAATTAATTTATTTTGATTAAGTTTTATTAAATGAAACTATTTAAAACAAGTTTCAAGGTATTTGTGACATTTGCACTTGTTTTTTGCATTTTTAGCTGTTTTAGCTGTCACATGACAGGTGTCCTCACTAAACGTAAGAATGGATGTCTTTTTTATATATTTTCTTTTACAAACAGGCTTTTTGAATGTATGAGAACATTTGATTCTATGAACTCTATTCACTTACATAGACCATTTTTGTATACCGAAGAAGAGACAAGAACATTACTAACATAGAAACCACCAGTCTCACTTGTAAGGTATAATGATGAAATCGAATCTATTTACAATGCTTCATTTCTTAAATAGATAAAAGAAATGGTTTATTGTATTTTCATGTGGTTAACATTAAAACGAAACAAAAACAATTAACTGGCATAATTCTAGCTACTCAAACGAAAATGGTTTTTGTTGTTGTGAGACATTGCTCTGGGTATAAGAAAATCGTTGTAGTTGTAATGTCTTAAAAGCTTTTGCATCTTATTAATTTTAAAACATAACTCGAGCCGAGGTATGATATGAGTCGAGGGAGATATGGGGTATGATATGAAAATAGCCATATCATATTTTTATCATATATTTTGAGAATTGAAAAATGTACAAATTCAATATTCAAATACATTTTTGTATGACTAAATATAACGAAATTATTACGGTTGTTTATCATTAATGCACCCAAATTTCAGAAAAATTATATTTGAAAATGTCGCCTCTTTTTTATCTGATGAGAAGTTTACAAAATATAGTTTAATATTTATTTGAGTGTTCATTGTTGCATCGAGACAGTGGAGTTCATTTTTTACTTACTTCCACGGATTCAATCAGTGCTATTTTATGACATTCTTTTAATTAAAATTACTAAAATGCCTCGCTAATGCTCTTGTCACATATATATGCAACTCATAAATCTTTTTTAAGAAATCTTTTTGATTTTTCTTTCATATTTAGGGGTATGATATGGATTTTGGGGGTGCGTTAGGGATTTCCAGAGTGTGTTATTGATTTTCAATGGGTGTGATATGAATAGAAAGTGATATGGCTAGAATCATCCGTCTGATATTAAATATATTAAAAGGCTGTATTATTGAAAAATATATGATAAAACTTGACAACTACTCCCCAATAAAATTTGTCTACCTACCTACCCCATTTTCTTTTGGGAAACACATGTTATATTCTAATTGGCCAATTGGACCGCACGACACAATTCAAATAAACTGTTTGAATTTACAAAAATGTTCAAAGTAATAATTATAACAGTACTAAGACATGAAAGATATACCCATTTGAGGATTAACAAGAAATGAAAAGCTCTCAGGCTTGCTCCACCGTAGAACCTAATGATTTCCACTTTCTTTGAAGGGGAATAGCTATAAGCTATAAAACATCATTTTGGGGTTTCATTATAGACCCCGACAACGTTAATTATGGAGGAAAACTGGCTTGATTTGTACCATTGTCGTGTATCATATATATACTTCATTTATTAAACGATCCATTCAAATAAATCAAGATTAATATGTAAGAAATAATCTCGGTATACCAGCGGAAATAACAACATTGCAAGTCGCGTACATAGCCATTCTGTGCGTGTTATGCGATTAAAACGTCTTTTGAAAAAGGTTTACTGCTTGGAAAAGCAAGTACTTAAGTAATGGATCATTTTTATTCCACCTGCAACGTGTTACATAAGAGAAAAATAGGGATCATTTTTGCACAATTCGTCGTCTTGCATCCGGCGCCTAGCGTCACATATTACCGGGCAACTACATACATATATACAGCAGGCAGCTTTCTCCTATAGTATTAAAAGCGATTTTATGCCCGAAAATGAACTTCATCTGTTTTGACGAATACTGCAGATTTGATATTTAAAGGACTTGAACACTCGTCACACTTTTTCAAGCAATGCTATTGAGCAGGCTCTTTTTACTTTGTATAAAGCTTAATTCTATAGTACTATTTGATGTTAAGCGATTTTATGCCAGAAAACTAACTGCTTCCTAATCAAATAATACTCAAGATTTTCTATAAAAAGGATATGAATACAAATTTCCGTCTTACTTTCCAAGCACCTCTATGTAACGGGATCTTGATATCTTGCATGTAGCTTCATCCTATATTATTATTATATATACATATAATATGGTGAAAAGAGATTTTATGTCCATAACTCATCTACTATCTGTATACAAAACAACCAGAGATTCACAGGCGACATATGCCTTCCGGGGAAGGCTCTATTTCGTTTTGTTTCCTTTTAATCACTAGTATTACAAGCATAAAGTTTGTATTCGACCATGATACTGTTATCAATTCATAATGTTGTGCATGTAATAGAAAATAATGAGATGTGAAATAATTTTACGCTACACAGCTCACATAACATGTGGCAATGTAGGCAAAACAACATTGGACCGCCAGCAGACGTTCTGCAATTGGCCCATGGTCTAAATAAAATTCATAGAAATCAATTTAAGTCATGAAATAGTCACAGATAGAGAAGGAAAAGCTTTGTCAAAGATTTCTGGCTTAGGACAGGCAAATATAAACTTTGGCGGGGTTAAACTAGTTTTTTGGGTTACCGTCCCCCTGTCAATATTCCAAGACAAAGCAAATAATAATTAAACACAATTAAATCAAATCGCTCAATTCCACTAGAAAGAACCTTACACAAAAGAACAAAAAAAAAACAACAACAAAAAACGGACGGTAGAGGAACTGCCTAAGATACATGTAATACGTCTTTGTTATGTCCAAAAACAAAACTTTATGCTACGATATCGAGACGTCAAATTTTGTTTATCTTAAAAGGTATAGACTGGTGTGAGGAAAAATGATTCCTGTGTAAGTGCTCAATACGCTAATGTAACACACTTTAAGCAAGAGGCTCACAGGAGCCTGAATCGCTCACCTGGTCTTGATGTCAACCCTATAAAGACTTTTATATAGCTTAATGAGCTGAATGTTTAAGCAAGAAAAAGCTTTACTCTATCTACAACAGTTTTTATTCTATGGGCCATAACCCCTTAAAGGGGTCATCTGACAACTTCCACCCTAAGAAAACTTTGGTAGAGCTAGAGCAAAGCTGAACATTTAAGCAAGCAACAGCTTTTCTCTTTTAGCAATATGTTTTCATTCTGTAGGCCAGAAACACTATTTATTGCCTGTAAGGGGCTGTAACCCCTATGGGGGATCATCTGACAACTTCGACCCTATGAAGATTTTTGTCGAACTCAATGAGCTGAAAATTGAAGCGAGCAACAGCTGTTCTCTATCTGCAATATTTTTTCATTCTATAGGCCAATAACACTATTTATTGCCTTTAAGGGGCTGTAACCCCTATAAGGGTCATCTGACAACATTTGTAGAGCTAAATGAGCTAAACATTTAAGCGACAGCTTCTCTCTATCTGCTTTAGTTTTCACTCCATAAGCCAATAACATGAAAAAACATAATTTTAGGGGTCATTTGACAGCTTTGACCCTATGGAGACTTTTGTAGAGCTAAATGAGCTGAACATTTGATAAAGGCAAGCAACAGCTTTTCTCTATCTGCTATAGTTTTTATACTACAGGTCAAAAACATGAAAAAAACCGCTATTTTTCACCTTTAAGGGGCTGTAACACCTATAAGGGGCCATCTGACATCTTGGACCAAATGGAGACTTTTGTACAGCTTTTGATGCTGAAGCAGTGCGGTGGCATCAGATTTCATCTATCTCTTATACTTTTTGATTTATAACCCAAAAACAGTAGTCTGACCCCCTGGTCTATTTTTAGCAACGGCGGCCATGTTTTTCGACGAATCAAAAATCAAAACACAACTTTTGTGCAGGAAACCCTAAGGATCAAACATACCGAGTTCCATTAAATTCTGTTTAGAAGTTTCAGAGGAGAACATTTTTGAACAATTGTTAACGGACGACGACGACGACGACGACGATTGACGCCAAGTGATGACCTTTGGTCCAGGTGAGCTAAAAAGTTAGAAGACACAAAAACATTATCATGCTGAACATAGAAACCACCGGTCTCAATTTTCGTATAGACAAAAGAAATAATTTTTGCATTGTCATGAAATTAAAATAAACAAGGAATCTGTGAGCTACTGCTCACTTAGTATTCACCCGCTACCCCCAAAATGAACTATGTCGGTAAACAGGAAGTAGATATTAGACAGACCTAATTTCGATACTCGCAATAAAAGACTTCATACTGAAGCCATATACCAAATTTCAAGTCACTGTGATTTGTAGTTGCTGGGAAAATATTACGAATTTTTTCAACAATTGACTGCATGAAGTAATGTTGAAAATTGACTTATTCGGTAAACATGAAGTACATGTAGATATCCGACAGACCTTATTTCGGTACTCGCGATAATGTTCATCATACTGAGCTCATATATCAAATTTCAAGTCACTGTGATATGTAGTTGCTGAGAAAAATGTTACGAAAATTTTCAACAATTGACTAGTTATGTTTGAAATTGACCCAGTCAGTAAACAGGAAGTAGATATTTGATAGATTTTATTTCCTTATTTCGATACTCGCGATAAAGGACCTCATATTGAACTCATATACCAAATTTCAAGTCACTGTGATATGTCGTTGCTTAGAAAAATGTTACGAAAACTTTCAACAATTGACTAGTAATGTTGGAAATTGACCAAGCCAGTATATCAGACATACCTTCTTTCGGTACTCGCAATAAATGACATCTTACTGAACTCATATATCAAATTTCAAGTCACTGTGATATGTAGATGCTGAGAAAAATGGTAAGAAAATTTTCAACAATTGATTAGTAATGTTGAAAATTGACTAAGTCGGTAAACAGGAAGTAGATATCTGACAGACCTTATATCCTTATTTCGATACTCGCGATAAAGGATTTCATACTGAACTCATTTACCTAGTTTCAAGTCACTGTGATATGTAGTTGCTGAGAAAACTGTAACGAAATTTATCATGAGGACGGATTTACGGACAGAGGTAAACCAGTATACCCCCTTTTCTTTGAAGCAGGGGTATAAAAACATGAGTATAGCTATTTGTAATTTTACTCTTCGCTTATATATTTGTTATTCTTCTTTCAGCATCTCCCATTTACTCAAGGGTTTACAATCTATATCATTTTAAACTCGAGACAATAATTCCTACTAGACAGCATATTGCAAAATAGCGATATGGGAAAAACGTCAAAACATATTAAGGGAAATGATTTTATTGTAGAAAAACCGTTGGGGCGTTTAGCTCATTAACCTCAATCGTTTTAATGTCAGTTAATTCACTGACCTATCATGACAAACAACTACTATTGACTTGAGATGACATTTTTGGTGTGAAAAATATCAAGTTGAACGTACGGAGCAATTCAAATAAACACTGTTTACAAAAAATGGAACAAAGCAATTATACTAATATAAAACCGTTTGAATCTTGAAACATGGCATGCGAACAAACAAAAACAACAACAAAAACAAAATAAAACTAGCCAAACAAGTAAAAACAAAATAATCGAACCTTAGATGTAGAGGAAAAGACACACCAGGACTTATGCATCAACAAGTAGCTGAAGAGCAAGCTGCTACGTTTTTGATCTTTTTTCCAAGTTAATTCTTGTCAAAGAGTGGATACAAATTAGAAAACTAATTTTTGCGACCCCTCTTTTTTCCACTAAGAAATTAGGGACCACAGAAAAGAAATTGTTCCACGGAAACAATTTCGAAGCGTTTATTAAATTCTCACAAAGTCACCTTCATTAAAGGTTTAACTTTTATAACTTTGTAATAGCTATACCCTTATCTTTGTCATAGAGATGACCATTAAAGGTGATGATCGAGTGGTCACTGGGATGAAAACACGGCTTTTAATGAGTCTCTTCAAAATGCAGGTATATTGGTTTGTCACAGTACCTATTGCAAAGAACCCAAATGTCTTATTCGTATCGAAACTTGCATCAGTGTTCTTAAATAAGCAAGTAACATGTCATTATAAAAACATGGTGCACTACTATATTTTGAAGTCAACTTCTCTGCTTTATGACCTGGCAATCGGGAATACAAAATTACACAGTTACCCTTTTAACCACTATAAATCTTCGCCAATCTAAGAACAAAGCGGTCTGACTATGGCACTGTACGATTTATTGCGGACTTAAACGCTCATCGGTTATGTTTAGCCCTGTACCATCCGTACATTTATTTCTTAATGTTGATCAAATGCGTGACGGTGTCACAGCCCTTTTGGCACGCGGTATTCCGTGCTTTTTAAAGGGTATTCGGTACGCCAAGGTGTGGTACGCTGTATGCGATGTTCCGAATTATTAGGCTTTTGGTACGCGTACGCCGTGATCTTTAGAGTATTCGGTATTCCAGTCTTTTTAACGGTATTCTGTCCTTTTTTAAACGGTATTCGGTATTCCGGGGGGCGGGGGCTGTGACACCCCCATGCGTTATAATTGACCTTTTTCATAAATTGTGTTCCATTATGGGATTGTTATTGACCTCGACTTTGTTGATTGTTCATAATGTTATTACCGAGTACGGTAAGAGACAAGAAGGAGGACGGAAGTTTAATTTCTGGATAGGTCCACTTTGTTTTGCAGATGGTTATTTATATAGAGGGATGGATCCAAACCTCATTTCTACAACTTACATGAATTAGGCATTGCCTAGATGCAAGCAAAGCATTATTAGGAGGAAATGTTTTAAGTTGATCATCTCAAAAACTTCTTTCGAATACTCCAAATTTAATTTTGGCAAACGAGTGACGTTTTGCTCCAAGTTAAGAATTACTGATGACATTGAAAATATTTACTTCATAGATGTGCAAAGTAAAACAAGAATAAAAGAAAAGCGCAAATAAATTACGATGCTAGTAAATACTTGCCATACTTACAACATTATTATTTTTTATTGCCGTACCTGTAACTCAGTTTGAGATGCATATCCGGACGAAAAGAAATCAATATCAGCATTTGGCAATTTTTTCGCAAGAACTTGCCGTAGGGCTCTTCGCTCGCTTTTACAATGTAACTTGTATTTGTCGTAACTCAGGTTTTATTGTAATCCTGTAATACTGTACTATTAATTGTTAATAGATTTGCAAACAGAATAAAGTCTTCGATGAACTATTTGTAAAATGAAGTTATATGTCTCTTTTAAGAAAGCAGTTGTTTTCCGTTCAAATTGATGTGAAATGTCCACGTCTGTAATGGTTGAATCATTTGATTTCATGCATAAAGCATAAACAAGCAACAAATATTTGAAGAAACCGAATAACGTCAGAAATAAGTTTACAATTCTGAAAACAATGGGGTAAAAAAAATCATTGATTTTGCAGTTATGTAAAACGTGTTAACAAATCAATGCACGTAAAAGTAATTTTGTCTTTATCATCATTCTGCCATTTTCTGCTATTGAAGATGGTAATCGAAAATTGATATTAATATATGCATATGCTCTGTTCTTTTTCCTATTAACAAAATTCAACTTTCAGTTAATAGAAATAAGATGTGTTATTGCATTTAAGTAGAATTGATTAAGTTGTCTTATTTAATCAAATAATTGATTATTAATTACATTACATGCACATTTATTATTTTATTGCTGCAGTTACGGAAATGAGAAAATGTTAGTAGGCTCACAAGGCAAAAGGAAGTTTAACTTACTATAACAAACCATTATACCTTACACGTTTAGGGAAAGGCTTTTACCAGTCCGGAAAGTATTTAATAGTGATGGAAACTTTTGTCAACCGGACCAACTGTTACTTTAATTGATAATATATTAATGCCTTACATCACTCAGCTTCTATCAAGGCAGTTTGGATCTTATTAATCTTTATGGAATTAACATTCAAATGCGCCTGTCGATTGTTAACATTTTTATATTCTATATTGAAAAATAATCTCCGCAGCTAACAACGCTTAAAGAGTAAAGACATATTTTAAATTACATGTATTATACAACCATGTCTTAGATGTTGGAGAATATAGAGTTCTAGAGATATAATTTTGCTATTGAATTGAAACAAAAACTCCTAAAATTGTTAACAATGAATCATTTCCCCACCCGGTCCCAACACGGAACGCAGATGTTTAATGAAAAAAATATAAAGATAGCAACAGACGCAATAGCTTCACGACCATTCGGGTCAAGTGAGCTAAAAATTATTTCTAATATCCGTGAAAATCCACCTAGAATGTAAGAGGAGTTACTGAAGCAATTACATGTTTAAAATATGTTGATGCACTTGAATGCCTATGGCTAATTCTTTGTGTTTTTCAAGAAAATTCCAAGTTGTCAATATGAATAAGAGACAAAAAGCGATAACTATTTCCTACTCCCCCGCATTGGTTTGTCAATGACAAGTAAAACCAATCATTAGGCATCCTGTTTATACATGTTTTCTGTATTTTTATCCGTTCAAATCTTCGAAAAAAAACTTCATTCAGAAACACTGAAGACAACAACTATACGAAAACAAAATATTTTATAGAACCAGATCATTTGAGATGTCACCAGTTTTAAATCGCCTACGAATTGTGCTACTTTCAGCATGTACATCAAGTATACAATGTTTGTGACAAAGTAGGAAGAACTAGAATACAGACAATGCCTGGAAGAATTTCGTCGGAACAGAAAATCTTAGTACATGTAATATTAACAAATTCACTCAAAATATGCGAAATCTCAAATGGTATAGTAAAACGACTGTTTAAAAAATCAGATATGTACTCTTTATCTAGCGTTTACAGAAGACTAGAGACGGACAAAATGATACACATATAGCTCTTCAGCACTAAAAATGCGATTCTTTTAACCTTCGTCGACCTCAATTTAAATAAGAAAAATGAAACATCAAACTAATGTAAGAAGTACCGAACACCATTAAAATAAAGTTATCACACCATTTTTTAATTAAAAAGTATTAACCAAATTCAAAATATATACTTATACTTACTTATTTCAGATTCATTAGCTACGTATATTTATATTCGTATATATTATCGAATACATAAAAGTATGAGAAAAGGGATATCAAAACAATTGACAGAACAAAATAGGATCAGCAAGGATTAGATTTAAACCTAAAATGTGTTATAACCTCATCCTAAATTTGATTGAAAGAAAAGAGGGGATTTAACTCTTTTCTATCTTGTTCGACCTATGCATATAATGTCTTGAGAGTTGTGTATGACAGGACAATTGCGAATTTCTTTTTCTTTGGTACATTTATTTTGTCTAATCTTTAAGACTTCTCTGGCAAATGAAATCGATCATTCATGTTCGGTAATTCTATTGTTACATTTATATAGGTAAAATACTTATAAGGAGTCCGCATTGAGGAAAAAAACCTTTAGCTTTCACGTTGTCTGTCCGTCAATAATTTTGTATTAAGATTAGATCTCAAAATCTGAAATTTCGTGAAGAAGTATTTTTGCATAGAGAAGGTGTGTATATTGCTGTCTCACAGAAATCGGAAAAATATTGTGGGATTAAAGTTTCTGAGCATAAAAAAACAGGTTTTAAACCTGAACATGCTTAATGGAAAACTAAAAATTATTGATAGAGAAATTTTAAGGAGTAATTAAGAACTATTGAAAATGTTATGCAAGTCGTCACATTAAACAATTAAATTTTGCGGACTGGATCAATTGTGACATTATTGTGACACTCTTCAATGCAAACACCGTTACTTTCATAAATGTCAAAATCATTACAATTAAAGCAAGTATAGATTCAAATGCATCAGTTGTATTTTAAAAATTGTTTTCTCAGATTTTCGGTGTGCAAAATATACATTAAAAAGTAAAATCACCTACCTGTTATTTATAAAACTAGTTCCAACTAAGCTAGTCCAAGGTGTTGTGATAAGAAAAACGATGTAATTTCTTGGCTTTTCAAGACGTTGTGATTGGACGAAGCAGTGCATAAAGGAAACCAATAATTGAGTCATTTGTAACCATATCTTATATATCTGAAGACAATATTTGGAACTGTTAAATTAGTAATCAATATCTGAAATGTCAGTTATTGTAATGGAAAATAATATGTTCTACAATAACTTCATATACAATTTATGGCACTATGATTTCTCGCAAAATCGAAAAAAAAATATTTTCTCCAAAAAATTACAATATTGTCGAGAAAAAGAAAAATCACAAAGTAAACCAAATGATTTAAGATGACAAATATGTTTTCTTAAGAAGAGATTACAGGGTGAACTTGTCACTTATACTTCATCCCTTTTAGGTCATATTGGTGACTGGACATAAAAACAAACAACAGACAAACAAACAAACTAACCAGGCCATAAACGATTGTAGAAACTTTAAACACACTTAGTAAGATAACAAACAACAAATAATAATAAAGTTGCGCAGGTGTTTTGAATTTATTACTGAAATAAATGTCCAATATGGTAAAAAAATAGCTGAATAACCTTTAGGGTCACCATAGTTTTTATGCCCCTGAGACGACATATCGGTGTACATTAACTTTTACTCATGTCCGTCCGTATGAATTACCGTCAATCTTTTCTTAGAAACTGTACCAGAGAGTTATATATGAAATTTGACAGGGTGATAAGGTATGGCTGACTGTATATCAAGCTACCTTCGGTTCTGTCGAACTACCCCTTTTGTTTGGGGTCTTTACGCGGGGAAACTTTATCCCATTAACACAATCCTTCTTCATGTCTTAACTATTAATTGTGGGTCTTCGTTGCTGATTGCAGATAGGTTCTGTTGTGAACTAACTGTTCTAGGACTTTGAATTCTTGGGAACGGACCTTTAAACTTGAAGATTGGGGGGGGGGGGGGTTGATTTGGTCAGATTTTTGTCGAAAGTGTCGCAACATTTTTTTCTTTATAAGCATTATTTTTTAATAGCAGAAACCGGTTTTATATAATATTTATTCTTTCCCTTTGCTGCCAAAATAGTTTTTTTCATAATCAAATAATTGTCAGAATATTTGTTTAGAAAATACAAAGCCCCCTTTTTCAAGTCAAATGGTCAACCCCTTAGATCTCTCATAAACAATACACATTCAACACATTACAAATACAGTTGATACGTGTACATCAAGCAAATTTATTATATCAATACATTGCAGTTAATGATCTGAAAAAAAAATATATATTTTTTTCTAATTTATGACTCTCGTCAGTGGCTCATGTGGAAAATAAACAAGCAACAAAATCCTGCTAGTTTTGACGATCAAGATGTGAACACTAGCTGCATGCATGAATGAGGTTGCCTTCCTGCGCGGAGGTTGTCATGGTGGTTCATATTACAGAAATCCTGACTAAAGACAAAAATGGGCAAACGTACGTGTATGGGGAGTACCACATTTCATGCTTATCGCATGATAAAGATTTATGTAATGTTGCCAGACTGTACTGGTCACTGGGCACTCTTCCATCCAGAAATATGTGATGAATAATGAATTAAAAAAAAACACATGCATATAATTGTTTAATAGTCTCAAAGCAAGTCTTAAATCGTCAATTTGTACTTCCATGTCATTTTTTGATTGATAAATGTTAATAGGATTGGATTGTATACGTTTCCCGTAAATGAAGGAGCGTTTCCCGTAAATTTCTTAGAATACCATTAAAATTCACGACAAAGAAATGAATAAATAGAAATGTATAAAAGCTTGTCACATAAATCCTACGAAATGGAGACTATAGATAATGCTCCACAGTCGTGATGGCGATGACGTTTGAATGATAAAATCTGTCACGGGAAAATTGTTTTCTCTGTTGCATCTTTTGATGTTATTCCAGACATCATGAGATCACGGTTATATATTTGTGAAAGATGATAAGACAATAAAGATCTAAAGGAATTATAAACAAAACAACAGAAAATTGCAAGGCGACAAAATTTAAATTACGTCAGACGCGCTTTTTACAAGACTCGTTTATACGGAAGCGTATATGCGCCTCGTGTTGTCTTAAAAAGGCGTCTTAATAAGACAATTGCCTCATTTTTTAGACGGAACTATTGCATTATATTGCAATTGAATGCTACAAACAAAACGTTTTACTTTCTTGTTTTAGGAATAAGAGCATGTTATTAACATCGCTTTATTTTTCTGCATTTATTTATGAACCTATATATTTAAAGAAGGTTTATTTTAACAAATAAATCTATTATTAAAACATTATTATTGCGTTACACGGCAACAATGTTAGAAAAATAAGGCAAGATATTTGCTTTAAAAATCAAGGGGAATTCCTAAAATTCCCTTTTTTCATGGAAAATAATAGTGCGCATAGCTCAAAAGATGGCACGTAATGCTCACTCGAGCGAAAAGCTCTACAGTATTTGATCCCTCTAAATTTACCTTATGCTGTTTTAAAATTATCATGGTCCAGAAGTGAAACTATAAAATTCACAATACTGTTGTGATTTTTATACCCCCACTCATAATAGAGGGGATATATTGCAATCACCTTGTACGTCTGTCTGTCCGTTACAAAACTTTGTCACAGTTTTTCAGCTTCTACAGAATGATTAGATATAAAATTTGGTAAACAACTTCAGCATGATGAGTTTATAACATGCCTCCACTTTCAAGGCCGGTCGTGATATAATTTTTTGTTTTGTTTGGCTCGTTTCGCTGCGCACCACTCGCAAAAAGACTGAAAACTTCTATCATTCTCGAAAATCAGCCAGTTGTTTCCAAGAACTTACATGTATGTCAGAACCTATAAATCTTATTCAATTTTTTAAATATCAGTTCTATTAATTAGACGATTATGATTTAAAAAAAACCAGATATGTACGTCAATTCTAGTTATCCGATTGTTATGAACTTTGGGAGTGATATGTTCCATACCATAGGAGGATGAATGGGATCTATGTTAGAAATTAAGGGCCCAAAAAGTGTAAAAAATTCTACGTTGTTATACGACAGCAAAAAATTGCGGACGTATGGTATGATGCTGTTGTTGTCTTTGCCAATATGATTAATGTGGCAGTTGTCAGTTAGCGGGAATGAACTTTAACTATTCTTCTGTAAGTGGATATTCATGCAGAAAAATAGGTCACAGTCAGCATCCGAAGCATGCATTGTGCATGGCATTCATAGTAGCACCTACCATGCCAATATGATTGATGTGGCACATGTCAGTAAGCGGGGATGGACTTTAATCATTCTTCTGTAAGTGGTCATCCATGCGGAAATTATAGGTCACAGCCAGCATCCGGAGCATGCATTGTACTAAGTACAATGTATCAGCATTGTACTAAGTACAATGCATCATTAGTTGCACCTACCATGCCTATATGATTGATGTAGCACTAGTCATTAAGTGGGTATGGACCTTTATCATTCTTCTGTAAATAGGTGTGGACGCCAATGCCAATGCCAACGCTCGGGGTATCTCATAAGCCCCCTTACTTTCGTGAGGTGAGCTAAAAAGGGTCACAAAAATAAATCAGCTCTAGTCTTTTATGGTACTGACATCATTGTCAAATTTCATAGCAATTAACCAACTAGTACGAAAGTAACTGTGAGATCAAATAAAATATTTGAATTGTTTGCCCCTTTTGGGCCCCTATTTTCTAAATGAAAAGAGGGGACCTTAAAATCAATCCCATTCATCAATTAATGGCAAGGATAATCATTGTCAAATTTTAAAGCAATCAGATAACTAGAATGAAAGTCATTATGGCAAAACTAAAATTAACAGACAACGACGACGACAAAGACAACAACAGCATCATACCATATATCCGCAAATTTTTTGCTTTCGTATAACAAACTGAAAAAAGCATGTTTTACCCTTTTGGATCCCTTATTTCTGACAAAGATCCCATCCATCCTCTTATGATAAGGAACATATCACCGCAAAATTTCATAGCAATCGAATATCAAGAACTAAATTTATTGTGGCAACAATAATTTAACAACAATGTTCACCATCATTCCATGTGTCAATACGTTCGTACATATTTTTTTTTAAATCCTATTTTAACAATTCATAGGAATACAAATGACAACAAATTTCCAGAACGCCTGACGCGCGTTTCGTCTATTCAAGACTCATCAGAGGCACTCTACCAAATTGATATTTAAATACTTGAATAAAGATTTTTAGGTTCTTACATAAGGTCTTGGTAAAAACTGGCGGATCTTTCACGAGTGATATTTTCAATCTTTTTGCGAGTGGAGCGCAGCGAAACGAGCCCCCCCCCCCCCCCCAAAAAAAAGAGAAATTCTATCACGACTGGCCTGGAAATGGGAGGCATGTAACTAACTAATCATGCTGAAGTTTTTAACAAAATTTCAAATCTAACCCTTCTGTAAAAACTGATAAAATTGTTACCACATTTGTAACGGACAGACAGATGGAAAAAGTATATGCAATATAGGTCCCTCTCTTATGATCGGGGTACAGGTATATACATCACAACAGTACTGTGAATTTTTTAGTTTAACTTCCGGACTATGGACATTTTAAATCAGCATTGGCAAATTTCTTCAGATCAAATACCGTAAAGATTTCCGCTCGAAAGAGCTTTTCGTGTCAGCTTTCGAGCTATGCTCGCAATTATTTTCCATAAAAAAGGGGGAATTTTAGGAATTCCCCCCTAATTTTAAAAGCAAATATCTTGCCTTATTTTTCTAACATTGTTGCCATGTAACACAATAATTATGTCTTAATAATGGATTTATTTGTAAAAATTAACCGTCTTAAAAAAACAGGTTAATAAATAAATGGAAAAAAGTAAATCGATGTTAATAACATGTTCTTATTCATAAAACAAGAGAGTAAAACGTTTTGTTTATAGCATTCAATTGCTATATAATGCAATAGTTCCGTCTAAATAATGAGACAATTGTCTTATTAAGACGCCTTATCAAGATAACACGAGGCGCATATATACGCTTCCGTACGTTTAATATGTCATGTATGTAAAGCAAAGTTTATTCAAATATGACTAAAAAGAAGAAAATCTGTGTTATAAAATAGTATAAGGTCTAGATCTATTTGGATGACAATATTTTGGAAATCAACATTCACAATATAGTTCAATGTTAGAACTTGAAAGCCATTAATAAACGAATGCACATATAATATGATATTCCATTAAAAAACTCAGAATAAAACTACATAAAAGGATATATTGCTAGTCTTGTTTTTTAAGATTAAGGAGATTTTCGACTGGTCGAAATATTGCAACATTTGACTGGTAGACTGTGCAAAAAAATGGGTAAAAGAAAATAAATGAATATAATGTCATTTAAAAATTATATTTTCTATGTAATGAGTAAATGTTAATTGTTTCATATTTCTATGTTTCAGTCATAATTTGGTTCCCGGTTCGGCATTTTTGGTTTTATTGTTCAATGCTCTTCATATTCATATTGCGTTTAGCATTTTCAATCTTTTGGTAGAGCGCCTCTGATGAGTCTTGAATAGACGAAACGCGCGTCAGGCGTAGCAAAATTTGTTGTCTGGAACTTTGTTGTATTTTTGATTTCATGTTATGTGAAAAGGAAAAAGGATATAAAATACGTTGAAATTGTCAGAATACAAATTCCAATAACGGGTTAAAAACGGGTAATTTGGTTATGCTGTATATTAATATTTCGAGGAGTACCCTCCTTATCAAAACATTGCTCAGAAGATCTGAAGATAAACCAGTAGCGAGCCGGTTGCCAGCTTACAGAAACTTGTTCATACGTGTAATGAGAGGTTACTCCTTGAAATATCGATATATAGCATATCCAAATTAACAGTTTATACCCGCGTTTTGTTATTCAGGAACGATGACAGCTATAGCGTTTACGGATCAATCAATAAGGTTAATAAGCAAATTGCAGACATATTTTGATATGTGCTTTTGAAAGTTTCTAATTTTTGATACATGTATATGAAGCTTAGTCGTAGCAATTTCTTGTTTAGGGAACCCGGCTAACAAAAACGCTCCGTTATTTTAGTAGTATAGATATGAATGGTGAAATGCTTAAAATCGTTGTTTTGAAATTGAAATTATTTTACATAAAAAAAAACATTAGATTTTAGTACAATACTTACATGACTTACTAGTTATTGCCAATTACTTGAGAAAACCTAGTTATAATTGTACTATAGCTACTTAGTGTCAGACATAAATAAACGAAATGCTCTATTTAATATAAAAATCCTCGTCTCCATAAAGTCAAATTATGAAAGTTCTCTAGCTGTATCTGATAAGTTGGAAGGACTATCAATTGACTATTAAGTTAATTCAGTATATTCTGTCTAACACTTATGGACAATCAAATTAAAGCAAAATTATTTTCACTAGATTCGTATGCCGAGCAGTAAACCAATACAATTCCAAGTGACAAATTGTATTTATATGGCTCTTGTCAATTATGGGTTTCCTTCATCAAGGTTATTTTCAATTCCTCTTACTTAAGATTCCTACTAGTCGATGTCAAGTTTAATTCATTCACTCAGTATAAAAATAATCTAAACGAAAGAAGCAAATGTTAGATACACGTAAGTACTGCTTTACTCCCAAGCAGCACTAATTCAACTATATAAGGGAGATGCGCTTTAATGGAAGAAAATGGACAAGAAATGATGATGAGGTGGATAAATAAGCAAAATAATTACTATACAAGACCATTAGACGTGGAATAAGTGTAAGAAACACAGCCCGCATAAACAAGCAAACAACAAAACCAAAATGAAAAACATGCAGCAGCGTTCAACAAGGCCAGTATGTGTTGCACACTATCTTGCCAGTGGCCGAAGGTCAAATATAACATGCATATAAATCATGTAATTCTAATCAAGTCTACTAGTAGTGAAAGAAAAAACCCTTCTTAAACATCAAAATGACAAGTACATGAACAATGGCACGCTTTGTCAAAGATTCCTTGCTCAAGACAGGCACAAAAAGTATATAGCAGGGGTGAAATGATGTTTTGGGCCCGTGCAATCTTTCCTTTATCAATAATTCCTATAAAGGCACAAACATCAACGAACACTAACAATCAAATAGAACACGTTAGTTCAATAAGAGAGAGCTTTACACAAAATACAACAAGAACAAACGAACGACTGAGGAACTCTCTCTAGAACACCAGCTGTTACTGAAAAATCGCCAAAAAACATAAATCTAAATCAAGGCGACACAGAAGACAACAACACAACCAAAACATAATCATTTAAAAGTCAGTCGTTCAGAGAGAGCAACCGTGAAATCTTTCCTTGACTTTTGTAGGTGTTGCTAGTGCCTGTGCTTCATGTTCAAAGGGAAAAACAAAAGTGCTGGTAGAAAAATAGCATTAGGCATCATACCGAGTGTATATATGTGTTTTCATCAGAGTATCCTTGTTGTTATGGTTTGACCTTGACATATGAGATTTGACTTACAATGTAATATAAAGCACTTTTCCTAGTGACCAAAAAGTTTATATGTTTACCATATTAGCGGTACTGGTTTAAATATAATTATCAAATAACCTTTTTCACGATATGTTTAAGTCGCTATATCAAAACCACTCAACCAATCAAATTGTAGGTCGTTTTAATTATCTTTCATATGAAATCTTGTTTAATTCATCCTCGCTCGAGGTTAAAAAGTTATAAACATGAAACCATTTTCATAGTACGAATCAGATGCCATAACAAAAAAAAATTAACAATTTCGCACCTGAAACGTTTAATGTGAAGATTTTGACGTGACAAGCATTTTGTCCCATGTATTGTATGCTTTTGAACGATTAAGCTTTAATTATTTCAAGAAATATTTATGATGTTGGCTACCGATGGGTCCAGTCCTAACCTGTATGCATAGTGAACCAGAAAAGCTGACCAGAAGTTCACTCTGGACAGCTTTCTGGTCTGCTTTCAGTGAACTATGGTCCACTTCAAATTTCACTTTGAAAGCGGACAAGGTCCAAAGTCCTAGGTCCGCTTTGACAGGACAGGTCTGGTCAGCTTTTAGTGAACCAGCACTCTGGTCAGGTTCATTCAGGGCAAACCTGACCACTGGTCTGGTCAGCTCCAGGTCTGCTTTGGACAGCTACACATTAAAGCAGATCAGACCAATGATCAGGTCCACTTAACGGAAAATAATATTTATACATTGACAAGTGTTAGCCATAAATGAAAATCCATGATATGTTTAACATGTGAAATTAATTAAGAAGAGTTTATTACAAAAACAAAATACTAAAAAGTAAATGAATTAAATAAAAGAATAATTTAAAATTAATAAAAGAATTAAAAAATAAATAAATACACGAATAAATAATTAAATGAACTGAAGAATAAATGAATAAAGATAAATAATAATATATTTTTAAGTATAAATAAATATATTTTTAACATAAAAAATCATGAATAATGAATAATTTATTTTTGGTTAAATTTCAAGAATACTTTTGTCTACTAAATAAAATAATGAAATGAATATGCAAATTGCCAATTTTTATTTGACAATCTATTTATTAATCTGCAGTCCTGTCCATTTTATAAAAAGCTGTCCAAAGCGGACCTGTCCTCTGGTCAGGTCAGCTTTGGACAGCTCTCGGTCTGCTTCTACCTGACCAGACCTGAGGACAGGTCCGCTCTGGTCCACTTTTTAAAGCAGACCTGTCCAGGAAAACGGACAATGGTCTGCTTTCACCTGACCAAAGTTCTGTACTTGGACAGCTATAGCTGACAAGAAAAGCGGACCTAAAATACTAGTCTGCTTTAAGTTCACTTTTGTACAGGTAAGGACTGGACTCATCTGTATTTTGATAATAACTGTCCGTACCCATCTTCTTTGACATGGCGGTCTAAAACATCTATAATTATACTAAATTAACTGGATTCTCTAAACCGCATAACCTCAGTAACCAAAGAAAATGAATATATGCTATATGGTTTATAAGTACGGAGCCCGGATAGGGACATACAAAGAAAAAAATTATATTGTGCGCACAACATATTATATTGTGCGCACAACATATTATATTGTGCGCGCAACATATTATATTGTGCGCACAACATATTATATTGTGCGCACATTATATTATATTGTGCGCACATTATATTATATTGTGCGCACATCATGTTATATTGTGCGCACATTATATTATTTTGTGCGCGCAATATATTATTTTGTGCGCACAATATAATATGATGTGCGCACAATATAATATAATGTGCGCACAATATAAATATAATGTGCGCACAATATAACATAATGTGCGCATAATATA
This sequence comes from Arcuatula senhousia, assembly GCA_963971305.1. Lineage (NCBI taxonomy): Eukaryota > Metazoa > Mollusca > Bivalvia > Mytilida > Mytilidae > Arcuatula > Arcuatula senhousia. The sequence continues at coordinate 36,636,964 of OZ020305.1, forward strand.
AATATAATGCGCGCACGATATAATATAATGTGCGCAAAATTGGTGTTACTTAAACGCGGAAACGGAATGCGGAACAAAAACGGAAAACGAAACGAAAAGCAGAATAAGTGTTTTATTTGTCCTACATACATGTATGTTTTATATAACCATTTAACATAGGTCTATTAAACAAGACAGATAAATGCACATTTCCTAGTTCCCATTAGGCCATATTTGGCTTTTATCATACCTTTTCCTTTGTAGTCATCTTGCAGATTTTCCGCAATAGTTTGCCTTTCACCCCCTCCACGTTTTCCATTTTTTTTTACCCCTTGCCTTCCCGTTTCACACCATTTTCCATCTTTATTACACTAGTACAATTGGTTGATTAAACTTAATATTAGGAATTTGAGTTAAACATGGATATTAGAAAAACCTTGGCTCTGTAGCCATAAAATGATATATAAAATAATTATAAAATGAAAAAAAAAACAACAAAAGTTTAACCTACTATAAAGACAATTAGGAAGACAATTATTCTTGAAAAGTTTTAGAGACTCAGATTTGTCAGTCGATCAAGTACCTTTTAACCGTAGCTCGATCCTGACAATCTTTTTAGCAAATATAGTAAAGTAAAATTAAGATTAATGACATACATGTCAGATATAGCTTGAAAACCTGTTTTATTGCGTCTCCTGAATTCCAAGTAGACCCTACACGTATTGGAAGACGGTTCCGGTCTCCGGTTTAACTGAAACTGGAGCAGCCAACCCTAGCATTGGTGTGTCATGGGCTGGTCGACCCATGGCACTAAGCGCGGTGTCTAGTAATGAGTCGCTGCAGAGGCTTCTAGCCTATAATGTCACGACTATAGACTTTATATTCCAGTATTTAATGATAACCCCACTCATAAAATAGGTGGCTATATTGCAATCATTTTGTCTGTCGGATTGGGGTATTCTTAGCAGGACTAAGTGAAACCCCTTGTTTCATCCAGCCTTAAAAATGTTGCATGACAAGTTCGGAGAGTTCGTAAGGTAAAACATACATACATGTCATTATTCAACAAAATATCCGTATAAATATACCCCACATCGAAGGAGAGAGAGTATATCTGTGTCCATCCGTAGTTCCGCCCCGTTTTTGTATACTCGTAACTCATTTACTATAAGTCCTAGGTTGTTAATATTTGGTGACAAGCTTTATATTTAAAAATACAATTATCAAAATGGGTAGACAACGCTTTATTTTGGTATTCTGTATATCGATATTTCAAGGAGATACCTCTAATCAGCAGCATTTGAATCAAAACATTGGAAGGTCAAAAAACCAAAATTATTCAACAAATGAAAAGTACTCAAATCCATAGGTCCCAACGGGTCAATCGAACATCTACTTCTTGTTAACCGAAAACTTTACACACTTTGATTTCGTCCCGCCTTTGCAAAGTGCGTGGATTCAAAACCGCTTTAGACATCAACTGTGACTCCACCAAGAAGATGGTAACCATCAACAGAAATGACATTACCCAAGGACATTGATATACGAATATAAGATCCAAAGAAGCAACCAGAAACTGTTAACCAAGACTATAGAACTGTATTTAATATGTTTAACAAAAATGGGCAAACCAAACAAAAACAAGTGTGGCCACTAAAAGTATGTCTCGCCTGCCGGCACCATCACTAAAATCAACTACCTAAGTATTACAAAAAGTTTTCTGCCTGAAAAAAAAGACCCAAGAAAACAGAGTCACTACAGTGTAAAAATGGGTTCCGGGTCACACATCGACTGTAAGTTGGGTAGACCATAACCTCAAATGTCTGTATACCAAATATCAGATGCTTAGCTATTATACTTTTCCAGCAATTCATCGTCCACAAAAGTCTCACAAAAAAGTTAACCGCCTGAAAAAAGACCTAAGTTCTCATAGTCACTGGAGTGTGAAAATGGGGTTAGGGTCACACGACAAGGTGATAGGTGCATAGACCTTCACCTCAACTGTTGGTATACCTAATATCAGATGCCTAGCTATTAAACTTTTCCAGCAATTCATCATCCACAAAAGTCTAACAAAAAAAATGATGGCCTGAAAAAAGACCTAAGTTCACAGAGTCACTAGAGCATTAAAATGGGGTCAGGGTCACACGGCATGGTAACAGTTGCGTAGACCATAACCTCAACTGTCTGTATACCAAATATCAGATGCCTAGCTATTATACTTTTCCAGAAATTCATCGTCCACAAAAGTCTTACAAAAAAGTTTACCGTCTGAAAAAAGACCTAAGTTCACAGAGTCACTGGAGCGTGAAAATAGGGTCAGGGTCACACGGCATGGTGACAGTTGAGTAGACCATAACCTGAACTGTCTGTATACCAAAGATCAGATGCCTAGCTATTATTCTTTTCCAGCAATTCATCGTCCACAAAAGTCTTACAAAAAAGTTTACGCCGCCGCCGTCGCCGCCGCCAGAAAGTAATACCTATGTCTCGCTTTCGCGACTATTCGTCGCAGGCGAGACAAAAAAAAAAGAACCAATTGGAGATCAGCCATACATGAACAATACAAGCTAAAAACACGGGAAAAACAAGAGAAAAGAAGAAGGAAGGAATTGAAGGAAAATGACGGGGGGAAATTAGGGGGAGAAGAAGAAGGGAGGAAACTGAGGAGGAGGGAAAGTAGGAGGGGGAGCAGGAGGAGAAGGGAGTTAAGCTATGCAACTACGCAAAGATACGACCTTCACCACAATAGCTCGTAGAGGGGGGACCGTCCATGAAAGACGAACAAAAAACAAATTTTAAGCCATACAAGTGGAAAAACCTCAGTACAGGTGCCCATAAAGGGCGAAACTAACAAAACAAAGAAGGATTAATCTGTGTAATAGATTGGACCAATTGGAGATCAGCCATACATGAACAATACATGCTAAAAACACGTGTTTTTTGTTCGTCTTTCATTGACGGTCCCCCCTCTACGAGCTATTGTGGTGAAGGTCGTATCTTTGTGTTGTTGCATAGCTTAACTCCCTTCTCCTCCTGCTCCCCTCCTACTTTCCCTCCTCCTCCTCAGTTTCCTCCCTTCTTCTTCTCCCCCTAATTTCCCCCCGTCATTTTCCTTCAATTCCTTCCTTCTTCTTTTCTCTTGTTTTTTCCCCGTGTTTTTAGCTTGTATTGTTTATGTATGGCTGATCTCCAATTGGTTCTTTTCGGTTTTTTTGTTTGGTTTGCCCATATTATATTTCAAGAACTATATAAGGCATTGAATAAAGGTAATAACAAAACTACCGAACTTGAATGATCAATCTCATAGTCCAGAGAAAATGACAAAAACGAATCAGTCATACCGGTGAATTGGTGGATCGCAATGGTCCTGACTTGGTACAGGCATTTCAAACGAAATGGTGGGTTAATTCAAGTTATTTCAATTGCATAATGTTCAGCTAAGTTAGCTCTAAAAATGTTCATTGGGTCGATATTGTCAGATGACCCCTTATAGGCTAGGGGTTATGGCCCCTTAAATGTCAAAAAAATGGTTTTAGCCTTGTGAACGATAAAAGATAGGGAAAAGGTTTTGCTTGCTTAAATGTTCAGTTCATTTAGCTCTACAAAAGTCTCCATAGGGTGGAAGTTGTCATAAGACCCCTTATAGGGGTTACGACCCCTAAAACAACGTTTTTTTTTCATGCTTTTGGCCTATGGAATGAAAACTATAGCAGATAGAGAAAAGCTGTTGCTTGCTTAAATGTTCTGCTCATTTACAACAATGTAGCTCTACAAAAGTCTCCATAGGATCGAAGTTGTCAGATGACCCCTTATAGGGTCAGACGTTTCAAGAACGGGAGGGCCATCCTGTGGCTCATAGACACATTTTCTAGTCTTCATTGGAATCCAAGTAAAAATCCCTGCCTGCGGTGTCAATCAGATTTGCAATATCTCTTACCGTTTCTAAAAAATTAGGGGTCAAAGGGGCAAAAACGTCATATTTAAAAGTCGGTCAAGGCAAATGGTTTTACACAAAAAAAAAATTAGTTGTAGCGGACCAGCCAATTGTTATGAAGTTTTAATATGAAGATTAAATCCACTATAGGATGTTTCTTAGTACTTGCATTTGGGATTGGTTGTCCCTAACGTTTTTGATAAAGGACCAAAAAGGCTTAAATGGATTTACTAACAAAAATGTATGAGGGAAATGGCAGCAGCTGATGCTGCTGAAAGGGGAAAATGGCTGCTCTTGCTGCTGGGAAATGGGGTATATGGCTGACTTCCTGCAGAAGGGGCTGGTTTGCGGGGAGGGGACTTGCTGTTCCTTGGGAGGAATTAAAACGCTTACACGGGTTCGGATACTTTATTGAGTTCATACAGTCTACAGTTTAATCTTCTTACATTGGTTTGCTGGCTTCTTTATGGTGTTCCTTGATTGTTTTAGGCTTTCTTCCTCCATTGTTCTCTGTATATTTGGGCTTTTTGCTGGTATGCGACGTTACCAGACGGGACACAGCAGAAACTGGACTTAGTAAAGATTCCTGGCGAGGTGTCTCGAAAAACTATTGAGTAATTGTAGTTGGTGCTGACAATGACAAAGGAGTAGCCACAAGGCACGAATTTCGTAAGATGCGTCGTGGAGGATTCATTGTAATCTGGTTGACATTAGCTGCAATAATATAGCTCCTTCGACGTTTTTTGATTAGGCGGAGCTACAAAGGGGTCCCATTACCCGTAATGGAGCAAGTCGAAATTTTATGTATAGCTCTTAGGCTCTCTACGTCCTTAGACTATGCTGGTCCTCGTCTTGATTTTTTTTCTTTGCATGCTTTACTGATTTTTTCTTCATTATATTTTTGGGCTAATGTTTGTCTTCTCAGGCTTCTTTATATTTGCCTTGTGAGAGTCTTGTAGCTTTGTCATGTTTGTCAAGTGTCTTGTTTCCTTGTATATTGCTTTTCCTAAACTTTCAAGTCTTTGTCCGACAGCCTTATACGTCTTGAATGTTCTCTCGGCTCAGAAAACAGCAAGAAGATGCATGTTATAACTCAGCATGCTTAAGCTGTGTATGCCAAATTTGAAATCAATCCCTTCAGTGGAAGCCGGAAAATTTGTTACGAACGTTTGTAAAGAGCGGACTGGCGGACAAAATGATTGCAATATAGCCCCTCTTTTACGAGTGGGGGCATCATTAAATATACTGTAATATAAATTCTATAGTCGTGACAATAGGCTAGAAGCCTCTGCAGTGCCAGGGGTTACCAGCCAATGACACACCAGCGCTAGGGTTGGCTGCTCCAGTTACAATTGAACCGGAGACCGGGACCGTCTACCAATACGTGTAGGTTCTACTCGGAATTCAAGAGACGATATAAAACAGGTGTCCAAGCTATAGCTTTTTATACCAAAAGCTAATCCGACGTGCCATCAATCTTAATTTTACTTTTCTATATTTGCTGAAAAAATTATCAGGATCGAGCAACGGTTAAAGGGTACTTGACTGTCAAATCTGAGCCTCTCGAACGTTTCAAGAATTTTTTTCTTTCTAATTGTCTTTATTGTTAAACTTAATGTTGTTTTTAATCATTTTATAACAAACCTCCGGTACTGAGCTAAGGTTTTCTTTCAAATTCCATGTTTAACTCAATTTCCTAATATTAAAAATAACTAGGTATAATTGTGTTGGGATGCCAACACACAAGTCGCCCAAAATCGCCTTGGATAGAGTTCCATTCAAATCAGTGCATCAAAATAAGTCTAGAAATCAAATTTCGTTGAAATCGGACAAAGTTGACGTTTTTAGGGGGGCGGGTGTAGTAAAATGGCCGCCATTTTGAAACCGTAAGTCGGATTTCAAATTCGGTCGCAGATTTGAGTTCAGCATACCCACTTTACCAAGATGACTAATTTTCAAGACGATCCGATGAAAAAAAATTTTCCGCCCACTTTTTCCGATGGCCGCCATTTTGAAACGGCGGCCATGTTGAAAATTTTAAAAGTGCATTACACAACTTTGAGTGACCCACTATCCAATCTCACAAGTGTTATTCAATTTCCTTGGACCGTTTTCTTGTATTAGGGAGGACAACTTTACGATAAAGAATCAGAAGAATAATAATAATAATAATAACTAGTGCTGATTGTGTTGGGATGCCAACACATAAGTCGCCCAAAATCGCCTTGAATAGTATTCCATTCAAATCAGTGTATCAAAATAAGTCTAGATATCAAATTTCGTTGAAATCGGACAAAGTTGACGCTTTTGGGGGGCGGGTGTGGTAAAACGGCCGCCATTTTTAAATGGCGGTGTTCGCGTCCAATTTTTTTTCGCCATGTTGCTCAGGAAGGATCACTCTACCAGTGTACCAATTCTCATTAAAATCCAACCACCCATCTCCGAGATCTGAGAGGGGCCCAAAAAACTTAAACGGCGGCCATTTTGAAAATGGCGGCCATCTTGAAAATTTCAAAAGTCGATTGCACACCTCTGAGTGACCCTCCATCCATCTTAGCAGGTTTAATCTTGATTGGTCAAAGCGTTTTCAAAAAATGTGGCGGACAAGTTCACGATCACGTAAGGAAAAGAATAATAATAATTAAAATTTACGTTTCCCGAAACGTGGGATGTCCCCTCCCGTTCTCATATAATGTCTGTCCTCTTCAACAGATTTCCGACCAAGCGCCGTGAGTCGCCATCACCCATATACCCTGTATACCAAGTTTCGTTAAAATTGGACAATGTTTACATTTTGTGATTTTCGGCGGCCATCTTGAAAATGGCAGCCATTACGGAAATTCCGACAATGCGCTGTGAGTCGCCATCACCCATATATCCTGTATACCAAGTTTCGTTGAAATCGGACAATGTTTACATTTTTAGCGATTTTCGGCGGCCATCTTGAAAATGGCGGCCATTACAGAAATTCCAACAATGTGCCGTCAGTCGCCATCACCCATATACCCTGTATACCAAGTTTCATTGAAATCGGACAATGTTTACATTTTTCGCCATTTTCGGCGGCCATCTTGAAAATGGCGACCAATATGGAAATTTCGACAATGCGCCGTGAATCGCCATCACCCATATACCCTCTATACCAAGTTTCGTTGAAATCGGACAATGTTTACATTTTTCGCTCTTTTTCGGCCATTTTTCAAAATGGCCGCCACTCGCGAAATTTTTTTTTGCCCAAAAAGTTTTCAATTATGTTTCTGAACATGTATACCAAGTTTCGTTGAATTTCATCATGTGGCTTCCAAGAAAAATAAGGTAATAGTTTTTCGGTTTTTGGCGGCCATCTTGGAAATGGCGGCCATTTTGAAATTATAAATCGCAAAAAACACTGTAGGACCTTGGTACCTATCACCCCTCCAAGTTTCAAATCGATCAGTCCAACTATGTCCGAGGAGATAGTCGGACAAGTTCGTGCATCAGGTTGACGGAAGAAAAAGAAAAAAGTATAATAATAATAATAAAAATAATAATAATAATAAGAAAAATAAGAAACGGAGTAAAAACAATATGTCCCCGACGACACTTCGTGGTCGGGGACATAATAAGAAACGGTGCAAAAACAATAAGTCTCCCAAACTTTGTTTTGGGCGACTTAATTAATCAATTGTACCAGTGAAATAAAGATGGAAAATGGTGTGAAGCGGGAAGGCTAGGGGGTAAAACAAATTAAAAAACGTAGAAGGGGTGAAGGCAAGCTATTGCGGAAAATCTGAAAGATTACTACATTGGACAGGGTATGATAAAACCAAATTTGCCCTAATGGGAACAAGCAAATTTAAGACACTTATCCGGCTTTTTAAAAACATCTAATTAAAATTTTTTTATATAAACATATGTAGGACAAATAATAAACTTATCCCGTTTTCCGTTTCGTTTTCCGTTTTCGTTCCACCTTCCGTATCCGCGTTTTAGTAAGACCATTGTGCGCACATGATATTATATATTGTGCGCACATTATATTATATTGTGCGCACATTATATTATATTGTGCGCACATTATATTTATATTGTGCGCACATTATATTATATTGTGCGCACATTATATTTATATTGTGCGCACATTATATTAATTGTGCGCACAAAATAATATATTGCGCGCACAAAATGATATATTGTGCGCACAAAATAATATATTGTGCGCACAAAATAATATATTGTGCGCACAAAATAATATATTGCGCGCACTAAATAATATATTGCGCGCACAAAATATTATATTGCGCGCACAAAATAATATATTGTGCGCACAAAATAATATATTGTGCGCACAACATATTTTTTTTCTTTGTATGTCCCTATCCGGGCTCCGTATATAAGTTATACTAATGGTGTTTTTTTCCCCAAGTTTGACTTTAAAACCACCATTTTTCTCTTACAAATTGCTATTTTTTGGTGAAAATAACCGATTACGAAGACCGTTTCCGCTCCGGAGCTTGTAAGCTGTCACGCATGATCAGTCATGTTTATTACATACTGAAACTGTTGATGGCGGGAAGATTCAAATATTGAACAACAAATTAACTTAGTTTTAATTTATTTTATTTCATTCTTATTTTGTTTATTTCACCTTTTTTTATATGTTTCATTTTTATCTTAGGCAACATTGAATACGTTATATATGGGTGATGCCATTAATGAAATAATTAAACGAACATAAAATAATAATGAGAAATATATAGAGGTAAAATTTCATTTTTAATGTTTATTTTTTTTTAATTCGGCAAAATCGAAAAAAAAAACACAGTGACGTCGCGCACGATGTTCATACTATCGTTCAAAACGTCACCCAAGTTTAAAGAAAATCACTTTGTAAAAATTGCCGAAAAAATAACAAATAGGAAAATTATATCAAATTAAAGTATAGATTCTGTAGAATAGATTTTGATAAGTCTTTTCCTCATTCTTTTACGCAGAAAAACAGGAGCGTTTTGAGAAAATTGAAAAGACGTCATTTTCGTGCTGTAGACGCGTAACATAATCAACCAAACATCTTTGCATTTTGGGGTGTAACTTTTTAAAAAATTGAGTTATTCATGTCATATTTTATAAACCGAGACTTGTTGACCAACTAAAAATATTTTTGGCTGAAAAAAATCAAAATAAAGCGCAATTTTGTTCTGATCGCTATTTTCCACTTGAAAAAAAGTATGTAGACGCTGCAAAAATTGACCCACCAAATTATTCTTCAACAAGCGATTTTATTTAAATAACATATTAAACCAACGACAATAGTTCTGATCTCAAACGTACAAAACATTTAGACATTTTTCTAGATACTTAGACCATTTTTGGACTTTTTATGTGTGAATTTTCTTCAACCGGCGCGGAAAACAAAGTAATACGAAAATGTCACAAAAACGAAAAACGACGTTTTCAAGTTTTTTAGTCTATGAACTTTATAACATTATCAGGTGAAGTCGAATGTTTTTATTTTCGCCTTTAAGATATGTTTTTCTGCAAGCGTATTCCTTTTCAGATAAGAAATTAAAAATCATCTAAAGGGTTCCTTCTTGTAAAGATCTCAGTTTTAGTACAAGCAAGTCAAATGTCACACGACGTAAAAATGGCCGTTTTTGGCGTCGGAAATCTTTTAGTCAAAATTATCATAATTCCAATAAAAAGACGAACAAATAAAACAAATTTTTGCTTATATTTTTCGAATGTGCATTTATTCCAGTAGATGTATCTTAAAATTTGAAAATATACTACTTCATATTTAAACGCACTTACATTTTTTCGATTTCTCACACAAATGTCACACGTCCGAAAGGCAAGACAAAATACTACTATTTTTACGTTTGCTTCAATATTTGAGACAATGTATCTTTTGTTTTACAGTTCTGGATTAAAACTTTGAAACCATTTTTAAAATGTGCATTTGGTCAATTTGTTGGAGACCTAGCTTCGGAATTTTATGATAAAAATTATCAAAACCATCGAATTTTTACGATTTCGCACTTGAATGTCACGCTTGCTCATTTTTGACGTTTTTCAATATTCAAAACGACGTAATCATACACGTTTAACAAACTGTCTGCGTTTGGTTTATTTTTTTTTCATCCTTTTATCTTTATTTGTGGAAAGGCTCATTCCCCTTTGATGTAGACATACTGGTGTGTGTTTATATAAAAAAAAAGTTAAATATATGCAAAGTATAAACAAAGAAAACTTATAAATAAATACGTAATTACTAGTATTATATAATAAAACAAGAAAATGACAAACGTGACACGAGAAGCAAAATATAAAATAAAACTGAATTCTGATAAATATTGTAAAACGTTTTGAATGGAAAAAAATATCATATAATATCGGAAGAAGCAAAACGGATTTATATCAGCACAATCTCATTTGTTTGTTCAACGTTAATTTGACGACGTTACGGAAAGTGGTACCAATATCGTGCGCGACGTCAGTACGGATACAGGAAAATTTGACACTATGTAGAAGCACAAGCGATGACATGATAATTAGAAATACTGTAAACCAATTAACTTTTGCATGCGATAAACGTTCGCGGGATTCACGAGCACTTTACATCCGCGAAAGTCTGTAGTCGCGAATAAGTCACTGAGAAGTTGTATTCATTAAACGAATCTCGAAAACTGCGAATGTTTGTCTTAGTGAAAACGTCCAATGTAATGAAACCGTGAAAGTTTGTTGGTTTGTATAGTATATGGAACTGAGGTGAAGTTAATTTCACTTTTTATATGGTTAATTAAACCACCCGCAATCATAAAACACGACAAATTGAATTTGAATAATTGTGAAGTCAATCAAATTTTCCATGATTTTCACAAGTTTTAAGATATATATTAAACTCATGCAAACATGTTCTATGTTTGATTAAAAAAAGATGATAACACAGAAGAAATATTCTGTCCAACGCGAAACATGGGACAAAAATACAGACAACAACTGCATGTCAACACCAAAACACGAGAGAAATGAAAATCAAAATCACGAAAACACCGAAAATAAAAATGTCAAAACCGTTGCATGGATGATAAAATGAACATGATATAATGAGAAATACACCGCGGTGATGTGTAAAACAAAGGAACAGTTAATGTTGAACTTGAAAAGGAGAGAGATATGGTGGGGACGGAAACACTACTTGGTGAACAACAAAAAGGATATTTTTTTTTACCTGATATTAAATTTCAAAATTGTCTAAACCCTAAGGTTCTTCCTACCCCAGACATAGGTTGATCATCTTAGTAATAATTTGGTTCCCCAGTTTTGTATTTTGAGTTTTATTGTTCTATGCTCTTCATAATCATATAGGTTTGGCATTTTCAATATTTTTAGTAGAGCGCCTCTGATGAGTCTTTAATCGACGAAACGCGCGTCAGGCGTAGCAAAATTTATTGTCTGGAACTTTGTTGTCATTTTTATTTCAAATACCCGTGAAGGTTAGCACTGCTGGTGGAGTTTTAATTCCCCGAGGTTAGCCAGTTCCGGCAACAACACTTTTGTGCTGGAGAACACATCAAAGCTTTAAATTATCTGTTTAAATTTCAAAATTGTCTAAACCCTAAGGTTCTTCCTACCCCAGACAAAGAGTGATCATATTAGTTAAAATTTGGTTCTCCAGTTTGGTATCTGGGGTTTTATTGTTCTATGCTTTTCATATTAATCATATAGGTTTGGCATTTTCAATATTTTGGTAGACCGCCTCTAATGAGTCTTGAATTGACGACATGCGCGTGAGGCGTAGCAAAATTTATTGTCTGGAACTTTGTTGTCATTTTTATTTCGTGCATCTTTACACATATTAGCCCAGCATTTTCAGCATGCTTCATTTTTTTCAAAAATTATCAATTTTTATAATAAACCTCGATTTTCAATTGTTTATATCGATGTAAGTGATCTTACGCAACTTTTCCTGCGAATTTGCGGGTGTTTTCTAGTATGTTTAATATAAAAATGATAATTATATCTGATAGTTAATCACTTATTACCAAAATACGAATTAACCGAAACATGTCTAGTGCCATAACTTAAAAACGATTTGTCGAACGGTTTTGACCCTTTACATGAAACAAAGGTGAATATGAGAGGAGAATTCCCCATATAATGTATGCTGCAATTATCTATTGTAAATGAAATATACTGCACACAAAGTGAACCATGACATCTTCTTTGACCTTAACATTTTTGGATGCAACATATAGCACCTAGTAGTCTAGACAATCTTTCTAGCTTCATTTGAATGGTAATTTGCTTTGTACCAATTTGTTTGAGGTTACTCTAAAATTTGGGTAGATTGACTAGGCTATATAGGATGATTGGTACATCCCAATTCTCCTGAAAGAACCGTACTGGAGAAAAAATATGACGATTTGCGAAATGTTTTGAGCCAAATTAAATAGATCGAAAGTTATTTGCATGACAAATCATTGCCATGCGTCAAATACCATTTTCCTTACTTAAAGATATTTTTATCTGTTACGGTTTTTGGGTTTATCTGAATTTCCCCTGCTTAGGGTGTGTTTTCTGTTTCTTCATTTGGTTATGTGTGCTTGGTGTCAGTTTAGTTACCCTTTTGTTAAGACGTGTTTAGGGTGTGCTTTTTCTAATGTTTCTCCAGTGTTTAATATGTTCTTTCACTCTAGCTGTTTAGTTACCCTTTGAGTAAGGTGTATATGCCCCATTCTATATGGTCTTGTTATTATATTTTTCTTCGATTTTCCTTACTTTTCCCACTCTAGCGAGGTGTGTCTCCCTGTTTAGTGTGTGCATGCTTCTAAATTATGATCGCTGGTGCGGAATTTGGTTAGAACTTTTCGACTAAGGAAATTGGAGTTTTTTTTAATAATCTTCAAGTTTGATGTCCAACTTTTACTTGCTGTAAGGGAACGTCCATTTGATTTTTAGGGTGGTGGGGGCTATGGTGAAATTCGAAATAAAAAGATAAGACTACAAAAGCCCAGAATTAAAAGGCAAGGACAGTGCTTAATTTGGAATAAAAATATAGGCTGGATGGCGTTTTTGTCTGAAA